>JAZDUA010000326.1:0-522500 GCA_038098605.1 Gryllus longicercus | reverse complement strand
AACCTGCACCTATTTACACGTACACACAAGCACTCATACACACGTATACCTCACAGATTTAACGTATGATGATACAATTTTCTCGTGCTGTAAAGTTCCTCTAGCAACAAACTGTTGTTCCAGACTGGGAAGGTTTAAAAAATACCACTCTTCGATTACCTAGAACGTAGTATGTGAGCAGAATCAGTGCTTATTGTCATGAGATTTACCAACGCAACGAGGGATTCTCTCCGAACTCGTCCAGTTGAGAAGTTTACGGAACTGTTGGCCTACGTAGGTGACGCAACCGGACACTCCCCCTCACTTAGTTGCTGCGTCTAACGTTTGGAAATGTGCGCCCTCCCTAAATATTTTCCGAACCCGCCCTTGGTCCCAGGTTTTTCTCATGGGTTATTGATTTGTTGATTGACTGGTGATTCTGGGCGTGTCAGCTGCTAAGGTCATTAATCCCGTACGTGTAGTGAATGTTTTATGTAGCTGGAGGTGGCGGTGATCTTACCAAATCCATTATTATCCAAATTATCCAAACTATACGTCGGCTTGCGAGGTTTTCCCCAGCCAGGTATTTCCCTCCAGTGGGAAGTCTCACCTCAGCTGGAAGAAGCTCTAAGCTTCACCCGGTCTCTCAGCATGTGTGGTAGTGTAGAATAGTGCATGTGTGTCTCTGTGTGTGCGTCTGTGTAAGTAAGAGGTGAGGAGAGAGGTGTGTCTGTGTAAGAGGTAAGTAAGAGGAAGAAGGTGCCATGTCCGTGGCCCGTTTGTTAGGGTACTGCATCGGCATTCCCCTGGTGTTGATGGGAGAAACCACGGAATACTTCCGATCACAGAAGCCGCCCGCTAGAATGTTCTTTAGACGGCGACTGAATTCAACCAAACTATGAAGCTAGTGTCGAAAATCTTGTTGCCTTCGGGATTAGAATCCTAGGCCCTCCCGGCCACAGGCAGTGACGTGACCAGCCCTTGGTCCGAGGTCGTGCTCCTGTGCGACCGCAATCGCCCCTTATCTGCGGGGGCCATCGGCGCCGGTCCATTGTCTGCGATGTGGGTCAGCGGTTCACCGGCTCCCCGCGGGTTGCGCTGGCGGCCCCTAACGTAAACACTGCGCGGCGGCGACCGGCTCGCGGCCAGGAGTCGGCGTGCGTTAGATCGCGTCAGCTGTCACGCGGAGGAACGTGTGGGCGAAACGGCTGGCGTAGTTGGGCTTCGCTGAGAGTCGCTCGGAATTATAAAATCTCTTTGATAAATCTATGGAAATGCTGCTGGGGACGGGCGGGATCGTTCGGAGCTCGGGAACGATTTATTCAATTCGGGCGGAGCAGGAGTCGTTTTTTTTTCTACTGGAGCTGCTCAGTGCGGAATGAAAAGAGAATGAACTCCATTCATATTGTAGCGTACTTCGGAACGTGCATATTTATCCTGAGTGTTGTGTCGGGTTGTCTGCCCCCGACACTTTTGTCTACGCCTGCCCCCTCCCCACACCGTCTCCATTGCCTCCTTACAGTTAAGAAACTTCATTTTCACCCAACTTATTCACTACTTTTGGCCTCCTTCTTTCTCCCGCCACTTCTTGTCTCTCCACTGTTCTGACAAAGAGAGTTGTCAATATCTTCCAACCGAACCAGTTTGGTTTGTTTTGAGTATCATTTCCATAAATCTCCTTTCTCCTAACCCTTTCAACACATCTCAGTTTCTCAATTTGTCTGACGACTTTTATTTTCTTCCTACCGACATCTCGAGAACCGATTTCCGTTCTTGTCCTTTCTGCGTGACTTTCACGCACGATTAGGATAATAATCCTGTCCTAGGGAAAAGGGAAAACCTCTCTTGGAGCAGCTCAACTGACACGCGTATCGCCGTTTATCCTTCTTTCTTTCTTTCTTTCTTTTTTAAAGCTTTCATTAAGATACTCTAAGCATAACCCTACCTTTGGGTTTCACGAATATTAAAGTGTATTCACAATGTATATGAAAAACATCTTTAACATTTATAATTAAAATAGTAATATTAAAATTATTTAAATAGTTATGAAGTATGAAATTTTGTTTCAAAATCATGAGGGCCTCTCCAGCAGGTGTCCTAGAGATGTGCTGTTTGCGTATTCATTAATTCTTGTCTACGCGTTACACTCATTCCTTATCTTTGCCTTCTGGCGCTGACTAAAGGCTGAACCGCTTTCTCCATTTGTTACATTCCCTACGGACTCGAAAGACCTTCAGAACTGCGAGTGTGTGAATGCAAAGACAAACCTCGAACGGCTTATTTTAATGAAATTATCTTGAAATGTGAAAACGAATTTCACATTTAAAATTAATTTTAAATTTCATTTTCATGGATTTTGTTCTCAAGAGTCTGAAAAATGATCCTACCCTTAGTCTTCACATGCTCCTTTTAAAACTGAAAGGTGTGTGATGTAAACTCAAACGAATGGCTTACAGACTCGTTAAAAATTCGTCAAATCTAGCTAAGAAGACAGATGGTGATACATTTTTCAACAAGGATTCCCGCTCCCCATCGACAATATTTGCTACATTGAATTGATTATAATAGTATCACCTCCCTCTTCACCGCGCTCTCTAAAATATCGTATTTCACGCTTGCGGTTAACATTGTCGCAACGTAACTAAGCTTCCGAATTAATATCGCCCCTCTAACAGAACGTATTTTACATCGCGAACGTGATTTATTGGTTTAATGTGTTTTCTATGGCGCGTATTTTTTATATTTCGTAATTTCCGATACTTCATCATCGGTGCCGTATTTCCCTCCTTCCTTTCAAAAGTTCTCTCACTTTGCCTCCGCCATTTGTCATAGGGCGTTTGTTCCCCGCGCTAACCTCCTGCCGCTGCTTCCCAGCTGTGGAACTTCCTCTTTGTTCCAGCTGCAGAAGGCTGCTCAGGGGAAGCGACCTTCGGGACACTTTTCGGAGTAAAAGAGCAGCAGAGACTACACGGCGATAACACCCATTTCCGCTACTCTCGGACCAAGAGGTCCTAGGGATTTTGAGTCCAAATTAGGAGCCCAAACGGTGGCGGATTTTTCGGAACAGCTTGACAGCTACTCGTAGATTGAATTCAGTCGCTGTCCGAAGGAGAATTCTGGCGGATGAATGCTTGGTTTAGTAGTTTTCCGTGGTCTCTCCTATCAACACCAGGCGAATGCCGGAGCAGTACCCTAACAAACAGGCCCAGCGGCGCCAGCGGTTGGGAGACAATTTCATTTATATTTCATTATTTTTTCACAAAGATTTTATCACTTTTTACAGGATACCTGTATTTCCCATATGATGTTTGACTTTGCCTTTTGAGAAGCATGTTTTTTTATATTATGACGTCAAAATTCACCGACTGTGTCGGTGGCATAGCTTTTCATCCTTCTCTTTTTCTCCAGAAAAATCACTACAAAAAAGTAGCTCTGCCCCTGCGTTGCAGCAGGTGTCTCACAACGGGAGTTCCCGTGCTTTGAATCCACAACCAGGCTCTGACAAGAACTTCATGACGATGAAGTATTTGTAAGAAACCAATTATACTTTGTAGATATAGTGCAGAGCTTGTAGAAATATTATTTTGTGAGAAACTAGAAGGTGTCTGTTTGTTTACTCGTTTGTCGTTAGTGTTTAAAGAATGCTTGGAAACGGAAAAAAACAGGAAGATATTTTTATGAAAAAAAAAGGCGTACTGAATATTATAAATTTCAGTCCTGTTAAAAATAAGTTTAGATAATGAACATATAATGAAGACAGCCAAAAGAATCAGCACCATATAAAGGTATTTTCTATTACTGAGATGTGGTTGATGTAGGTTGTGAATTGGTGAAATTGTTCACTAATTTGCTTTATTTTTGGTAGTATTTGATTAAACAAACAATGATCAGCAATAAACAGCTATAATTTTAAAATAATTTTTTTATTTGCGCACAAATGGAATTAAACTTCAGTGTATAAAATATTAGTATAGGTAGAATATTCTATTTCAATTCAAATGTCTCAATGTTTTTCAGAAACGTAATAATTTTTTTTATTTTCCTGTACGTCTCCTGTTTCATGGCCCTCTCATACGCTGATACGATCAATTGAACTGGTTAATTACAAGATCGCTAAATTATAATTTCTCCAAGAGTGAAAAAATCTCCATTATTTGCTCAAAAATATATTTAAATACTATATTTTCAGCAGACTCATTTTGTGTGTCATGTTGTCTAAATGAATGGCTAAAATAATCAAAATGTATTCTCGCTTTCGTTCAGTTCAAGTGACATCAACCATTATTACTTCTTTATGTTATATCTAAATAGATTGTATAGAACCCAAGAACGTGCAAATCAACAAAACAAACCTTTTCAATAAAAGATAAACATAACTTCGCGAGAATCTGAATGAAATTTCAATGAAAACTCAATTTGCAACCAATAAAGATAAGTAAACTTTCCTTCCGTGCTCCATCCGCGGAGAGCCCTAATTTTCGGAGTTGCTATCTGCACTTCGTTAAGCTGGCAGTTCGCTCAGCTGCCACCTGGCGCTGCCGCGCGGCGGTCGCCGTAATTAAAAGCGACGGAGGGCGCGGCGCGGCGCGGCGCCTCCCTCGGGCACGGCGCCTTCACTAATCTCTCGCCCCCCTCGGCCCCCCTCGTTCCCCATTCCCTGCGCACCGGCTAAGCTTGCTCAGGACCAGCACCCGCGCTGCCTCTGCAGCCACTTTAACCGGGAGGGCTCTGGGTTCGAAGCCCGACGGTGGCGGAAGAGCTAGTCAGATCCAATACGTTCGCTTCCTAGTGGAGAATTCAAGCAGTCGGCTGCTTTGATCGGTATTTCTCCGTGTTTTTTTCTGAACAATACCAGGCGAATGCTGGAGCATAGGAGTACCCTAACAAACGCGAGATCTTTCCTTCCTCTACCGTGAACTATCCTCTCCCTTTACTTACACACGATTACACTTACATTCACTACACTGCCACACATGCTGGCAGACACACTCGAAAGCTTAGACTTAGTTCTGCTGGGAGGCAATGCCTACGCGAGTGTCCCCACCGAATCTTACTATCCAGGAGGGAAGGAACCACCGCCAACTCCCAGCGTAAAAGAGATTCACTACACTAAAGGGACTAGTGAGCTGGTCAAGAAGACGAGATCGTTTGGGCAGTAGTGCTGTAGCGGTGTCTGGCCAGAAGATTGCCGAGTTCGAGGGTTTCGAGCCCCGCCTCGGGCATGGGTGTATTTGTCTATGTCTATGTGTGTACCGTCCTCTCATCCTTCACTATCATCATGATTTCATCATCCATACCCCCGAGGCTAACAACCTTTGGGGATAAAAATCGCGATTCAGCTAAAATGCTTATCCCCCCTCCCCCCGATAAAGGTGTGTGCACCTGCTGAAGGACGATGCACGCGTGGTCCCAGTTGTCTATGCGCGAAAAAAAGGACTAGTGTTGTACCTAGAACCAATCATTCGACCTCCCGGTCCGCCATTACTCGTACCAGCAGCCCCCTTCTCGTTTCTCCGGCCCGTAGTTTGCTTTTTTCTGGAACTCTGTTTCTCTCGTTCCGCCTTCCCCATTCCGCATGTCCCATTTTTCGTGTCCCGTGACCATTAACCATCTTCTGTTTTAAATATCTTGCCAACCCTGCCGGAAACCCACGTCGGAGGAATTCGGTTTCCGGGATTTTTCGTGGTCGATGTACGTTTATACCTCCTCCGTTTCGTTTTCTGCGGATGTAATTTTTCATTACACTCGAGACCTTTCTTGGACCGCTTCTCAAGTTCTATTTATACGCGAGAATTGATGTCAGGATCACTTTCTGGAAGTCCAATCTGGGAGCATTGCAAGGCGTTTAGCTGTCGGACTCGCTTCCTCGACAAGTTCGAGTGTAGAGCAACGGAGTATGGAATCAATTTCCTCGACATCGAACCCAATTAGATCATGTCCCAATTCAGACGCCTTATTATTATTATTATTATTATTATTATTATTATTATTATTATTATTATTTTATTATTATTATTTTATTATTATTATTATTATTATTATTATTATTATTGAAACGTAGTAATTCTTCCCAATATTCTATTGACCACGTTATCTAGATACCGTAGCTGTACACTTCTGAGGATGTGGAAACTCGTCCTGATACTAAGAAAGAATCTTATGACCTGATACTCCCTGGTCAATAGATGTTATACGTATTAATTAAATAAAATATTAATGATTTTATGATCAGGATTATTTCAACAAATTGATCTTTATTACTGCATTGTGCATATTAATAATAATAATAATAATAATAATAATAATAATAATAATAATAATAATAATAATAATAATAATAATAATAATAATAATCTTCAAAGGATTGGAATAATTACTATATTCCATGATAAGCGAAGCTATTTGAGAACGTTTGAAGATGACTTCAGTTGAAACAAGTGGGACAACTTGGAGCAAAACGTGTAGTAGTCACCCCGCAGCGCAGTGCCGCGCCGTGTCGCGCCGTGTCGCGCCGTGTCGCGCCGTGTCGCGCCGTGTCGTGTCGTGCCTTGTCGTGTCGTGCCGTGCTGTGCCGTGCCGTGCCGTGCCGTGCTGCGGCCGCTGCGCTCATTTTCGCGTAGGAGCGGCGCGCAGCGACGGTGGCGCCTCATGGCGGGGCGGGGCGGGGCGGAGCGGGGCGGGGCGGGGCGGGGCGGGGCGGGGCGGGGCGGGGCGGGGCGGGGCGGGGCGGTGTGCGTAACTGCCGCCCCTCCCCCCTCAGAGTCTGCCCTTCGCGCAGGCCGCGCTGCGCCGCGCCGGCGAAAAATGACAGAGCCCCGGCCTGAAATTTCCTCATTAAGCCTCGCCGCGGCGCCGCCACAGTGCGCGGGATCCTCAGTCCCCCGTAGGCACTTTCAGCAAATGCGTCTTTCACTGCGTTTGGTTACACCAGTGGTGCTAACCCGCCTAGGTACCTCAGAGCATCAGTTATCATGACATCAGTTATTGTTCGTATCTCTTAGTTCTTTTGTGGCCGGAAGAGGAGACGTTTTTAAGTTCAGACGCTGTCTGGAGGAGAATCCTAGCGACCGACTTCTCCGGTCTGCAGTTTCCCGTGGTTTCTCCGATCACGATTAGGCCAAAGCCGGAGCAGTATCGTAATAAACAGGCCATGGACCGGGCGCAATATTTCCTCCCTCTTCTTTATTCTATTCTCACCTCTTACACCCACTTACACTATCATGCACTACACTACTACTCATGCCGGAAGAGCGGTCGGGAGCTTAGAGCTTGTCTCGGCTGAAACGGTATTCCGCTGGTGGGAGCTACCTGATTAGGGAAAACCCCAAGCCGTATAGTAGGCCGGATAGGCCGATTCTCGCCATCCAGAGGGAGAACACTGCCATCCGTGATAAAAGCATGCAGTACGCTTACGGTGCTAACGCTTACTGTCCTTAGCAGTTGACGCACCCGAAATCATTAATCAA
Organism: Gryllus longicercus; assembly: GCA_038098605.1. Taxonomy (NCBI): domain Eukaryota; kingdom Metazoa; phylum Arthropoda; class Insecta; order Orthoptera; family Gryllidae; genus Gryllus; species Gryllus longicercus. The sequence goes on along the minus strand of JAZDUA010000326.1, from coordinate 515,055 downwards.
CCAACTAATGATGCCCAGACGATGAGATGCGAGCACTAAGATAATATACATGGTTCGTAAGTAGTACTGTCAGAAAATTGTTGTTAAAAAATCTAGTGTTGTTAAAGTGAGTTTTGTTTGGCCGTGTCGAAAAACCCAATGACATTTTTGGACGAATAAATTCACAGTATTTTTTTTCTTCAAAAGAGAAACGTCTTATCTTTTTTCGAAGTGAACCCAGCAACAGATAACCCCAAGCAAGTTCATTAATCCATGGTCACCACGCTATGAATTTTGGACGTGCTACTTCCTTGCTTCTTTTTCAACTGTTTCGGTGCAGATGAGCGTCGCTGTGCGCAGGCGACGGACATTGAGCTCAGATTTTTGCTCAGAAAACAATGTCTGGCATTGGAATTCTGGAGTATCCTACAGTCTTCTTCAGAATCTGATTGTAGACTTGCTATTTTCTATTTATTTTTATCTTTGGAGAGGCAAGTTCCAATGTATTTCTTCTGATGAGGTGTAATTTGTCTGTGTCAGTTTTTAATTTTTAGTCGTACAGATTTCCCAACCATTTCTATTTCTCTTGGCAAGTGGCAATGATCCTCACCCACTGGATGGTAAGTTTCGGCGCCGACCGTCTCGACAGCGTATCACGGCCGTCGGGCAGTGGATTGCCGTCCAGTAATGAACCATTCGAGCGGCATCGTTGTTAGCTCCCAATTGGTCTCCCGACATGTATGGTAACGCAGTAGATGTATGTGTAAGGGGAGAGGTTATCCGGAAGGAAAGACTGCCCGCGGCCAGGATGTGTTTGTTAGGACACTGCTCCGACATTCGCCTGGTGGCGACCGGAGAAACCACGCAAAATTACGGATCAGTGCAACCATCCACCAGAATTCTCTGTACAACGACTGAATTCGACCTATTGTATTTAGCTAGTGTTGAAAATACGGCACCATCGAGACTCGAACACTAGATTCCCTCTGTCAGAGTCGCTACTTGTGTTTCAAGTGAACCACGATCTCAATATGTGGGTGTCTCTTTTTCAGTATGTGGGAGAATAATTGCTGTTATAGCGTCTTTTAAAAATGGGCAGGAGGGGATCCAATCAATTATAATGTGCAATACCATCGATACTTTGTACCCGGCTCTAATTCACGAAGCACAGCTTCGATCCAGTCTACAATTAGATACAATACCGAGATATTATTTACAAGTTTTAGTTATTTAATGACCCAAAGGGTACGGTTTGTCGTGTGACGTCAACACTCGCTCTAAGTCAAGTTTACATGAGATTCATTTGCAAAATGTTCGTTGATGAAACAAACCTGACGCATCTTAGAAACATTACTAACATCGGAATTATTTTGAGAGGCGTGCCAAATAAAAAAATTGACAGCTCTGCACCTGTTGGTATTCCAACGTGCCCGCTGACTTGTGCGATCGTCCTATGTTACCTTATCCGTCCACGGAGCAGGGATGTACAAACGGAATTCTGATGCGAAAACCCTACTTATAGACGAAGACAGCAAGAATATCTGCGTATGATAACCTCACAGCTAAACATTTGTGAGAGGTTAGCCTGTGTTATAAGGAACAGGGGCAAGTATGGCGGCCTGTAAGTGTCGGCGTTGCTCTGTTCAATTTGAATGTGCCATTGAATGTAAAAGAAATACTGGTTCATTGGGGAATGACTACACAGCTAATTATTGTTGTACATTGTTCGTTATAGTTATGTGTAAGCGATTTGTTTGCCAGAACCGATGTGGCGTCTCAAACGGAACGCCATATGGAATTCAAAGTGTCAATTTTTTAATGCCCTCTTGTATTACGAGCTCAAAGTATTTTTTTTTTTTTTTGTCTAATGGTCGAAAATTCTTTTTCATTGCTGATTATATCCACGCCAAACCTTTTCAGCGTCGTTGTTTATTGCGTCTTCACTCGTGACAGATATACAATGATTTTGGGAGCGACAATTCAGTCCGGAGTGTGTAAGCAATGATCACTGGAATCTCACGTCAGCGTATCTGTTAATTTAGGCTTGCTATAAAAACACACAACGAATCTCTTCAAAAAATGTAGGACACCTGAGATAATTATTCGTAATTGTTCAGGAAATCTAAGTAGCGTATTTCTCGTATCCGGTTGGCTACATTTCGTGAGCAATATGTTACGACAAAAAAAAGTAAAGGTGAGGTAGCTGCAACATGAAATAAAGAAAAGAAGAGGAAGAAAGCAAAAAGCAAAATACGTTAGAGGAACTATAAACCGATGAATTATAGAAAGGTAAGGAGAGTAAGAGGAAAAAGAAGGATAATGATACGTAAGATGAAATGGCGAGGTTGGTTGAAAAAGAGAAACGAGGTTAAGGTGAGGAAGGTTGACATGGAGGAAGAGAAGATGAAGTGGAAGGGACGATGAATACGATGAAGCCGAAGCAGGATAAGGACAAGACCCAGTAGAGAAGGAATTGTGCTCGCCGAGCGTCCGCCTTGGGCCCAGTGCGTGTGGGGGGCGGCGCGGCGGCTGTTTGCGCGAGGGGTAATGACGGGCACTTAGCTGGAATTACCGCGGGCAGCGCCGCCCCCGGCGCCTCGATCGCCGCCCACCTCGCCCCCCCTCCCCCCCTCCTCGCCCCGCGGCGCTGCTCAGCCTCCGCGGAATTCTTACGCTCCGCCGCCGGCCAGACCCCGCCCCCCTCCACACCATCCTCCCCGCCCCTCCCCGCCATGCTCCGCCATGCTCCGCCCCCCTGGCCTCCCGACCTTCAAGCCCTCCTCGGTGACCTTGCCCCGCCGCAGCCCCACCCTTCCCCACCTTCCCTCCCCTCCTCCCTCCCTTCCTCCCTCCCTTCCTCACCGTTCCATTCTGCTACCTTCCCACATCGCCACCTAGCCCGCCCCGCCGCATCTGCCCACTCCCGCCACCCTTCCACACCTCCCTCCTCCCTGCTTCGCCTGCCCTCCCAGCCGTCCTTCCCCTACCGCCGTGCCCTCCTCGTCCACCTCGTCCCACTCCAGCGCGCCCCTCCCACCTTCCACGCGGTGTCTCGCGCCAGCTGCTCCTCGTGCAGCCACTGGGCGAGGGCTCCGCCGCGCCGCTTAGACGCCGCAGCGCCACGCGGGATATTCTTTGGCTCTCGGGAGCTTATTCTCATGTGGATGCAGAGGGGGCGCATACGGACTCAAACAAGAGTGTTGTTCAACTGAGGAACAAGTGAGACATTTCAAAAATTCGCTGTTTACAAGATAACGATTTTAATGGAAATGGAATCTTGTTTTTTTTTTTCGCGTCCAATACCAAGGGTTTTACGTTACTTATCGAGTACGGTACAACATGCCTTTGAGAATTTAGTAGTAAAAAGTAATACATTTTCTTCGCTTAAGTCGAAATGAGTTTTCACTTTGTTGTGCACCGTCGATATGATTGTTTTATGACGAATCGATAAAATAGTTCCGCAGCTGAAAGTGGTCCGCCGTACAGAGACTACAGTAGAAGGAGAATCCAGGCGATACCGATTCGGGCGAACATCTGCATCCTGAGGAAGCGCATGCGCTCCGTGCAGAATCGCGAAGGAAGCGGCGCATTAGCGCGGCCGGGGCCGGGGCCGTGGCTAGTGACGAAGTGCGCCGGGGCGCGTGGGCGCCGATTGGGCGTGGGCGTGGGCGGTGCAAGGTGCAGCGCTGACTGGCGCTCGGGCGGCGCGAGTGGGCGGCCGGAACAGCGGAGCGGCCGCGCGGTGAACTCACAAAGAGATGACGCATATGTGGGGGTGAGGTAGTCCTCTGACTCCCCTGCCGTTTTTTCACTTCGTCGTTTTCATCCTCTTCGTCTTTTTTCCCCCTCTTTTCTGTCCTCGTAGCTTCTTCTTCTTTCTATTCTTCTTTCTCCTTGTCCTCTATCAGCGTTTTTCTTACATCTTTACTTTCTTTTCTGCTCTCGTATTTTTGTTCTTCTTTTTCGTCTTCTTTGCAATCTTTTTTCTCCTTGTTCTCTATCAGCGTTCTTCTTACATCTTTACTTTCTTTTTCTGCCCTCGTATTTTTCTTCTTCTTCTTCTTCGTAATCTTCTTTCTCTTTATCGTCGTCTTCTTTCTCTTCGCGTTCTTTTATCGATGTTCTTCTTGCATCATCGTTATTTTCTTTATCTTCGTCATCGTCCTCTTGTTCGTCGTTTCTTTCATGTTCTTCGTCATCTTTTCCTCTTCTTCCTATAAAATTTCAAGTCTGATCAGCAGACGCGGGCAGATAGAACTACCGGAGGTAATTCTAAATCTCGCGTTTATGCCATGTGGGGATGGGGGATCAGATATTTTCCGATCTTCGAATTTTTTTGTCTCCCGACAAAAGAAAATAGCTTAGTGAAACACGTGTGAAATGCACAGTGTAGTGTTTATGCAAAACGTTGTCTCTGCTAAAGTAGTAATTTCGCGAAAGGTGTAAAATTCCAGTTTAAATCGTCCAGTTTGATTCGCTTTGCCCTTGCATTTCAAAGTCGACGACGCGAAATCACTCCAACCAACGCAAAATGTCAGAACTCATTTTACAATAAAATACAGATCATGCTACGAACAAATATGAATGACCGTTTCCCTCACGTAATGACTACAGAAGTACCCCCACTTAATTCAAAAAACACATTCCACAAAACAAAGCAGTGGCTGTTCGTAAAAAAACAAATGTGCGCCAACCCCTAAATAAGGGAGAGGGATGGGTTAGAGAAAATATGATTAAATGCGGCTTGTGGCCAGTTGCCTTATGTACTACCCAGGGGTCAATCTCGAATTTATTTGAGAGCACAAGAAACGACCGATTTCAGCAGCCACCCAATTCTCCATTTACACCCGAACGGTGGCAAACGTAGATACAATTCCTTATCTAGCGTTGAAAACCCGCCAGTGACAATGTCGAGATTCGAACATATGTCCTTTCTCTTCCATTTTTCTCAACTGCACATAATCGGTGCAGAAGAAAAGTGATAGAGCTGAAAAACTGTGATATTTAATTTTAAAATCAATGATATTCAATAGTAAAATTCCCTACTGTTCACAACACAGCTTAGTAAAGCAGTTTCTCTGTGAGCTGGAGAAAAAATGATCCGCTCAGAATAAAACTAAAATACACTGCAGCATTGGTAATTTTGAGATACGTTATATCTCTTGTTAAACGACAATTTACCATAACATCTGGGCCTGAACGTGACAACTTGTTTCTCTACCTGTAAAATACGAGTAATCGCCGATGGTTCTCGGTAAATCAGAGGGGGCATCCAGCAAGCACATCTCTGTGACTTAAAATAGTTCACAGCGGATTCTTAAAACATAACCTGTCAATAAACGGTATGGCTCGCCATGTTTTGCTTGCCTTTCGTATCACGGTTCAGTTGCATTCAAGTCTAAAAAGAAATCGTGCTTCGACGTGCAGGTGAACTTGCGAAATTTTCCACGTCCATTCTCAAAACTTCCACTGAGAGACGTATTTTCTACCTGGTGGACGCGCTATTCCGTCAGCTGCGTTGTTGGTTGCTCCCTTGCTCGTTTTGCCTCAGCAAAGGACTGAAAAAGGCGTGCGCTGCTGGCTAGTGGAACGTTTTTATCCGCGTCCGTATTTGTCACTGTCCACAAGATGTTCGCTTGGGGGAGTTCTGTGGACGTTCAAATGACTCGGTTCTCGTTCGGTTCGTGGAGCCTTCCCCTACTCCGTTTCCTCTCTTCGCAAGACCCTTCTTCACTTCTCTTTTTTCTCCTTTTGTGATCATTCGGCGCTAACTCTCGTGCGCCTCCGCACTTTTCTCGTTTTTTGCCCTCAACTGAAACGAATAACTCTGGATCTGAATTTTGAATACTTGGGCTTAACAACTTTCTACGTATTCTCTTACTGTAATAACCGGTTGAGGAGACTCAGGGGGTTCAATTGATGTCACTGCGGTACCTCTGATCTGAATTTCTCCGTCTCTAGTCCTGGCGATGGCTGGACTTTCGTCATCTATCTATCACCAGACTATCGTTTAGGTGAGGTAATCATCCCAAGAGTCTCATCATGCAAGTATTTAGGCATTCATCTAGATAGTAAATTAGGGTGGGAGGTGCATATAAATTATACAGTAAGAAAAGCGTGGAAGTCTTTACATTTTGTAATACTAAAGAAAAGTTCTGCAAACGCCAAAGAATTAGCATATCTTACGCTGGTTCGCCCTCTCATGGAATACGGAGTTGCGTGTTGGGATCCATACAGAAAGGCGCACCGGAAAAATCTAGATAGAATACAGAGAAAAGCGAATAAGTTTACCTATAGACGTAACGTAACAAAAAAGTCATGGGAACCTCTAGAAACGAGAAGAACAAAGGCGAGGCTTTGCGCTCTTTATAAATCGTACGTAGGTCAACCAGCTTGGAAGGAAATTCAAATTAGACTAGAAAAACCAAATTATTTCGGCCGAAGCGATCACACCCACAAAATTCGAGCAAGGAAACAAAATTCAGATCTTGGGAAGTTTTCCTTTTGTAACAGAACAATTAGAGATTGGAACAGTTTACCTGCAGCAGTTTTCAAAGCTTTTCCTCTCAGTGTCCGAAGTTTTAGAAATAAGTTAGAACAAGATAACAGTAACTGATATTAAACGAGTAAGTGTTGTGTAGTGCGGTGTAGTGCTGTGAAGTGATGGTCAGTGTAATTCAAAGCAAAAAAGTGTAGTGTAGTGAAGTGTAGTGAAGTGAAGTGCGGTGAACGCGATCAATGCTCTTTTCAATGCTGCTTTTCGTCTTGTACTGTATTGTACGGTATTATTATTATTATTATTATTATTATTATTATTATTATTATTATTATTATTATTATTATTATTATTATTATTATTATTATTATTATTATTATTATATTATTATTATTATTATTATTATTATATTATTATTATTAATGTAAGTGTTGTAATTTTTGCAATTATTGTCACTTAACTGCCACCGGGACATACCCATTTGCAGTTCTAATAAATCTATCTATCTATCTATCTTTCGTCATCAGCTACGTGGCTAGACCGAGTTCAGGCGCTGTTTGGAGGAGAATTCTAGCGACCGGCTGCTCTGATCGGCAACTTTCCGAGTTTTCTTAGATCAACACCAGGCGAATGCCGGAGCAGTACCCTAACAAGCGGGCCATGGACTACGCGCGATCTTTCCTTCCCCTTCCTTGTCCTATTCTCGCTCCTTCCTTACGCACACCTATGGTGTCATGCACTTCAACTCCACACATGTTGGGAGACCAGTCGGGCTTAAAGCATGTTCGGGCTGGGAGGGGTACCCCAGTGGGAGAGATATCTGGCTTGGAAAAAACCTGCTGGCCGAGATGTAGGTCGACGCCGGTTCTCACTATCCAACCGACGAAGATCACCACACCTCCCGAGGAACATCATGTTGGATGATGGAACATGGTCTACACTTACGGGACTAATGACCATAGCATTTGACGGGCCCAAACACACGAAATAATCAAACTAATTACAGTATAAAAATGGTAATCAATTTCCGTATACTGACTTACAAAAATAACTTAATTTTAATATAGTTATATTTGATAAACATTAATGATAGAATTATGAATATTAGGTCAACACCCAATTATATGCACCTCCCAATTATACAATGATGAATGAGGTATCACACGATACAGTTCTTGGACAGACTTCCGATACAATTTCCTATAACTCATTATTTTATAAAAAATCACACATGTGTGATTCTGCAGGTCTCACGGTTGTGTGATTGTGTTTCTTGAAATCGGTAATGGACTCTTAAAGTCAGTTTTTTTCAGATCCGTCGGAAGGTTCAAGTCATATAAACGATCAACAATAGTAACATGTTTACTCACGTACTACAGCTGGAAAGCGTGGAATTTGCCTGGTCGAAGTTTTGCTCAAATACGAAGCAATTTGAACATAAATAATGATTATAAGGATTACTAAGATTGCAATGATGTATAAATAAGGATTGTTAGCAACGTTTTAATCAAACACAGATCATTAATTTAAAAAAAAATAATTTTTAGTGGGACATGGGCAATTAATAATTCTGAAGGAATTATCGAATATTTCATTAAAACGAAGTTCGGGAGGAATTTACATCTGAATGGAAATGTTGATATAGGTAAGGTGAAGATTAGTTCGTCTTTTTAAACATAAGTAAAAGAAGAGTCTTCAGGGAATAAGAAATTTTAGTTATCAAAGTTAGTGATAGGAAGAAATAATTTTATTTATTTATTTACAGATTCTGATTATACAAAATAAAATGAGAGGGCATACGACTCGGTGGAGACATATTCCTCTTCCCAAGTTATTTCTCAAAGGCATAGCCTGTGTGTGAATCTGTACAAAAGAAGTAGAGTTTATAAAGCTTCTTATTTTTCCCATGAACATTTTGCAAGCTCCATGCTTATCCACATTTCAAATGCATGCTCTCGTTCGTGATATGTTTTCAAATTAATCCTATTTTCTTATCCATGTGGAAATACTCCAAACATGTTTAGTTTAAATGGGGAGTATTTATAGTGTCAAAGCGCCCGTCTTCCCGCTGCAAAGCGCTCCTCGGGTGTTGTGGCGAAACCCCTGATTCAGAGGCTCCGGCCACTCCTCGAAGCAGACCAACGGCGACGCACTCGGAGTGGAAGGGGTGGGGGAGGAAGAGCTCCGAAGGCGCCGCTTGGGAATTAAGGTCAGGCTGGCGTCGCGGCGCCGGGCGTCGCACCCATTCGGGCCACCCCTCCACCTCCACCCTCCACCTCCACCTCGCCCCTGCCCCGCCACGCAGCTACACTCCGCCCCTTCTCACCATGCTCTCACCACGCCCTTCCCCTCCCCTCACCCCTCTACCCTCGCGCTTAACTTCATCCCCCACCCCTGTATCACCTCTGCCCCGCCATTCCCCGCTGCCCGCCCTTCTCCCCGAACGCATCCCCAGAAACCTCCAGCCACGCGCTCGTCTTCTACCCACGCCCCGCACTCCCACGCTCCCTCCCTCAACTCCCTTTTCTCTCCCCCCCCCCAGCCCCTCGACTCTCGCCCCCGGCATCTCGCCCCCGGCATCTCGCCCCGCCCTTGGCCCTTCCCCACCTCGCAGCTTCACTCTCCCCCTTCCGTACTCCCCGCCTCCTCTCCGCACCAACCCACCGTCCCCCCTCTCCCATCCTCCAACCACTGTAGCTCCACCCCGCCCCTTCACACGCCTTCCTCCGGAACCACTCCCCTCTCGCGCTCGGCTTCTGGTCTCGCTGCCGCCCTCTTCTTTCCGATCCGCCTCTGCGCCTTCCCCTTGCCCATGACCCTACACCTCCTCGCAGTTCTAACCCGCTCCACGACCTCCTCCGTCTCCTTTCCGATTACACCGCCGCCCCTCACCCTCACTAAATCTCTGCCCCCGCGCCTTGACTCGCACCTCGCCTCCCATCCCCGACCCCTCCTCCGCCCCGCGTCCCCACTTCACCTCCGCTCGCAGCCCCATCGTCCTCCCACCCAAACCCCCGCATCATCCCCTCAAACCCTACACTCCCTCCTCCTCGCCTCGCCTTCTCCGTTCCGCTCCGATACTGTGTTCTTCGCCCCCCTTACCCGCTCAGTTCTCGCCGCCGTCACCGCCCCCAGCACCCCGCGCTTCCTGTCTCGCGCCCCGCTCTATCACCCCGCCCCGCCCCTACTTCCTGCCCCGCGCCCCGCCCTCCTCCCCCGCGCGGTCGCCGCCCCAGGCTTCTTCAACCCAAGGAGCGCGGCGCGCGTCCGCAGATGAAGGGTTTCTGGATTTCGGCCCGCGGGCGAACTCGGAATACTTCCCCCGGCGCATTAGAAGCGCACTGCGTGACACGCGCGGCCGACGCCCTTCTATGGGCTCCGTGTTTGTTGCGACTCGCGACGCATAAGCGCGACAGACAACAGGGTGTACATTTACTCAGGGATTTTGTTGCCACAGGGGTTCTACTTAGTCTCTCGTCGCTTTCCATTCGGCATTGCGTTAAGCGAATGAAAGTTCGAGAAGGGAAGTACATGTAGAGATATCGTTGTCAAAAAAATGGTGTTCATATTCCTGTATAAATGTTAACGGTTTTATACATGCCTTGGGCAACCAGTAGTGTGAAGGCTGCCCATCATCCTTCTCTGGGCATCGAGGTTCACATCCCGGTGAGGCCATATGAAATATGTGGTAGAGAAAGCGGGTTCGCAGCAAAGTTTCCTAGTGGTTCTTTTTTCTTGCCCCCTCATACCACCATTGCTGCATCATCTTTCATATCGTAAGTATCTACATCACCCATCCATTCATCATATGTATGGCCGAAAAAGTTCGATTTTCTTCGTCTTAAATTCATAAATTAACCGTTTGGTATTCACAGTATCCAAAAATGGTAGTTAAAATCCTAAGTAGAAGCAGCTGCAAAGCATACTTCATACTTTGACCAGATGAGGTAAACACTATTCATCACGAGGTGGCTAAGGTAGATATAGTCCGGTAAGGAGGAATAGCAAGTACGAAATGATAAACGGGGAGCAGAATTGTAGTAAGATTTTTTTAAGACCAGCGAGAGATAAGGTGTTTAGTTTTTGTTTCCACTTAGAGTTGTAAATGTGTATTAGATGGTATCACCTAACAAGCCCTTCTCTCAATATATTCTGAGTTGACAGTTCACTTCGCATTCCCAAGTTGGCGAAGACAAGATTCCCAAACACCACCAAATCTCGCGATTTACATAAAATAACCTTCATTTCCAGCTGATTGCATAATTTTCAGCTCATTTTTGTACCAAAATACCAACATCTCGCAAACTTGGAAGACGCCACACACTCGAGTTATGTAGCAATACCAATAGTTATATTATTGATCCATTTACAATGTTTCCGAAAACAGTTATTGACCATGGCCGTAGGAAATTGTTATGTCAACTGAATATTTGATTTCGGTGTCATTGTAAGGTCAACAAAATATTTGATTCCAATGGAATTGTGAGTTTTAGTGAGACGTCTTGTGACCGTGGGAAATGCCCCGCCCAACAGAAAGTTTAGTTCCAACGACATTGCATATTTCAAAGGGACATTTCTTTCCAGTCATGATTGACTTCAGAAATGTAATAATCAAGTAGGTTATAAAAGTGCGGCATCGCCTACCAAAAGGAGCATTTAGCCAATAGATGTTAGTAACTGTAGTTATCATAATTACTTTGTCAATTTGGACCATATCAATTGGAGTCTTTGTAAACTTGTATCTCTGTATATAAAACAAAGTCGGGTTAGTTTCAGTATTTATAACTCAAGAACAGCTCGGCCAATTTTAATTATCTTTGATTTGTTGGATTCACCTCCACCCCGAATGGCAGAATACGTATTAAAATATCGCAAAAATTCTCTAGTTGGTGCTGTAGAACAAAACTAAATACCGTAACGTAAACCCGTAAGACACTCAACTTTTTTTTAATCTATGTCGTTAAATACCTCCTAAACAAAGCGTTATAGGGCACTGAAACCTCAAAGTCAAAGCCAAAGTCCTCAAAGAAACGTTTCTCACGTCGTAATATTCAGGACTTTTGAACATTTTTTTTTTTTTACATTTTTGCTGGTCCGGCGCTTCTAGATATTACCCCACCTGCTCAGAGACGTGCAGAATCTGCAGCTAAATGTGTATGAGAGGGACAGAAAGAGTCAGATACAGACGGACAGAGGCAGAGACACAGAGACAGAGTCAGATAGACTGAGACGGGCAGAGAGAGGGACAGGGAATGAGACGGAGCGAGACGAAGAGAGAGAGAAAGAGACTGAGAGGGAGAGGGAGAGAGAGAGACGGTGAGCTAATGTGACTGGGAAGGAGAAAGAGGGAGATGAAGGGCAGACCACCGTCTGCCGGGTTCCACTAGTTATGAATAAATCTGCATGGTGAAATTCAACATCTTCGAAGACTCGATTCCTACGAGCTGCATCCAGCCACTGGTATTGAACCTGTGGCACTTCACATACTCTGCATCTGAGAAGAGTGAAGAACATCACGCTTGGACAGCTACCGTTCTATAGCCAGCGCCCTGTGTATAATGCTAACATTTAGCGGCTGAAGTCCGAAATCATTCTTTCATTGTCATTCATAGAGATTTATGTAAGCCGTCCAGCTAGTGTGCGAATCAACCGGATAATTTGTAAGTAAACCCTATTTCGGGCATACGTATAAAAAACAAATGGAGAAGCGAATAAAAAGTAAGAAAGGCAGATGTGTATTGTGCGGGTCCAGCATGGAAATCCGTTACCTCCATCGCTCGCCCTTGGCCCAATAGACGTCGCCGGGCGTTTTGTCACTAAATCCCCCGAGCTCTCTCCCGGGAGCGCAGCTATTGCCCCAGCGCCGGGCGCCGCACCAGTGATGGACAGCGCCCACGCGGCGGTACAGGGCACCGGCGACCAGGCGCCGCACGAAAAAGCACTCCGCCCGCCTGCCTTCGCCACTCCAGCCGCCCCACAGCCGCCCCGCCCACAATAACCCGCTGCAGGCACCATGCCTGGCACAGCCACCGTGCAGCCACTCCTCCCGCTATGACACCACGCCCACCACAGCCACCCCGTCCGCCATTGCGACCCCGCTCGCCTCAGCCTCACACAGCGAAGCCGCCTGCCACACCCCGCCACAGCCCGCCACAGCCCGACACAGCCGGACACAGCCCGACACAGCCGGACACAGCCCGACACAGCCGGACACAGCCCGACACAGCCGGACACAGCAGGACACAGCAGGGCACAGCCGCCACACCCCGCCACACCCCACCACAGCCCGCCACAGCCCCTCCACAGCCCGCCACAGCTCACAACAGCCCGTCACAGCCAACCCGCCCGCTATAGCCCGCCACATTTCGCCATAGTCTACTCCATAGTCCGCCATGCTACCCCCCTTCCTCACACCCTTAACGATCACCCTCCCTCCCCTACGCCATCCTGCTGCCCGCCGCCATCCGCCCCTCGCTCCTGCTCCTCGCCGTCCGCTTCTCGTCACTCGCTGTCTGTCTCCCTCCGCCCACCACCTTCTCTTCTCCCCGCCAGGCACCTCTCCCCCTTTTGTCAGCCGTCACCTCTGGCTTTACCCACCCGCCCTTTGCTTCTTTCTGGGTTATCCTTTGGCGATCCCCGCAGCCGGCCGTCGCCCTCGGGGCGGGGCGTGCGTCTCGGGCGATCTCTGCCGGCCGCCGTCACATCGATCGCCCACGCATCGCGTCGCCCGCGGGGAGCGAAAGAGGGCGGGCGTGACGCCGCACATGTCTAAGAGTGGCGTGAGGGCTACAGCAGAGCAGAAAAGAACGGGATATGGTGGAACTGGGGACTTGACGGACGAGAAGGAATGGACCAACGTAAGACCGACCAGGACCGTTGAGATCGACATAAGGACAAATGTGCGAGAAGGTGAGGAGCGAGAATGGAGGCGAGCTTGGTCGGAAGAAAATGACGTGAAAACGAGCGTACAACGAAAGAGAGAGAGAGAGAGAGACAGAGAGAGAGAGAGAGAGACAGAGAGAGAGAGAGAGAGAGAGAGGAGTGAATAACAGAAGGGTCTTTGGAGCAGGTTGATTTAAGTGAGAGGTGAGAAAAGTTGGGTGGAGTGAAACGAAAAGCGGTAGGAGAATGTGAAATTGAACGGAGAAATATGGGAAGAGAAGCAGAATAAAATGGGGCGAAAAGGAGCGGACTAAGTGAGAGAAGAGAAAAGGAGAGAGAAGGTATGTTGTGAGCTAATCTCAGTGAGAGCGGTTGAAGAAGGCTGGATTAAATTCGGTTAAGTGATGGTGTGTTCAACGCAAGGAAAAAGTGGGTCTGAGAGAAAACCGGAGGTGACGTGACGTACCGATTGGATTAAAATGATTGGGTAGAGCGAAACACTCGGTAGATCGGAAATTAGGTTATAGGTATGCCGGCGTGGGGTTGGGTCAAGGCAACTTGGAGCGGTGGGGAAGGGACATACGGTTGTTTTCAAAACATTGATATCTTCATAAAATCATGAATGGATCGATATTTCGAAACTGATGGGTTTTTTAAATCGATGTTTTGTGTTCAATCATTTTTAGTAAATATTTTATTTTGTAATGCAAAAAGTACAAAAAATTACACAATTCTGTAATACTTGAAAGTTGTTATTTTTGAATAATCTTCCGACCGAAGTGACAAAAAAGAAATAAATCGCGATTTCGTCCATAAAGAAACCTATATTTTTTTATTATCGGATCAGATAATCAAAGTTTAGCTAACGGCGATTGTTCTGTCACATAGACTTTGTTTTGTCACATAGACCTTGATTAAAAATAAATTACCGTGATCTCTTGTAAATTGATTCCCCCAGCATGAACTTCAATAGTTATTTATCCAGCATTAAAAACGATGGTTTCGGGTTTATGCTTCTCTAACATCGATGTTTAAAAACATGGATGTTCCGATGGCGACGTCGCGTCCATAGCAGGGAGCAGACGTACGCTCACGCCGCGCCGGTTGCAGCCTGCGGTCGCGCGTGGAGGAAGGGGCGGCGCCAGGCGGGGGTGGGGGTGGAGGGAGGGGGGCTCGAGCTGACTGCGTCGCAGCCATCGAGCAGAGAGACGCGAGGAGTCGTGCTGCTCTCCTGGGGAAAGAGGGAATTGCTTTTCCAGAAGGCGCCAGAGTTACGCATCTATCTCAGATTTACTGAATATAACAAGCCCTTGACTCCTTATCAGTCCGGTAAGGTTATGTTTTCATTTGAATACTTGTATAGGCCTTCCGTGGAAGATTTTGATTGCAGGGCGTCAATGTTGGCAACTTATTTTTGTCCTAACGGACTAAAAAAAAACATTTCGACAACGAAGCAACGGATTATTGTAGAATCAAGACTAATCAGGAATTAACATTTGTATCAACTTTCTAATCATATTACTTTGTGATACATACACAAACAAAAAAGTAATTATTTTTTACAGTCATTGGATATATGGACGGATCTTTGAATATATTGTAACATAGGTTAGTTCTTTTTGCGGGGTTAAGCTGAGAAAGCAAGCTATCAGAACAGTGACGAATCTCGGAGGCGAAATATAAATCCACGTAAATGACATCGAGGGCTCTGCAGACATTTCCAGCTCCTTGTGTAGATCTCATTCTGACCTTTGAAAAGAAATATGAGATTTTCTTGAAGGGAAAAAGGAATCTTCACGAAAGATAGAGTTCGATTTTCCAAGAAATCTCTATCAGTATACAGCGTATTTGCTTCCATTGAAACGTTTTGCCCAGATTTTTCCGAGCTCTAGATTTCGGTGAAGGAAGGAAAATAAAGATGTGTTAGATATTTAACATATTACAAAATCTGATAAACCATATTTCTTAGTTGAGGTATTATGTTGCAAATTTTGAAAGGAACACACTAGATTAAATGATAACTTTGTTATATTCTTAAAACATCATTCAGTTCTACGCTCTTTGAATCAATGTCCCTCAGTAACCACATTTGACACATGATGTGCATCAAGAATACCTGCATTTCACCCTGGACTAGTTTGTGATCGTCTCCAACTACAGAAACCTTCAGTGCGGTGGGGGAAGTAGACACAACGTGTTGGTCTCGTGCGAAGATTCCGTATTACATCTTACGAAACAACAGCCTTTATTACATTGTATTATCCCATAAATTCACGACTAAAAATCTTTTGTTTAGGTTAAATATAAAATGTGCTCCAAGTTGCAACCAGATTCCTAAGGAGCAGATCTAATGACTAGGTGCGTCTACAATATTTCTTTGCGCAAAATATGGGCTGTTTCCAATAACGTGACGTCTTGCGTTTCCTAGAATTTTGGTTGAGCTGGGGTTTCGAACGAGTCCTTAAAATTACATTTTCAAATCCTAGAGCTCCGATAAGTGTCGGAACGACCTGCAATTTTATTCCTTACAACCGACTGATCTCGATTTCCAAACTCTTCTATTTAAGACGTTTCTCTGCCTCCTTCATTTTCACGTGCTGATCGCTTGTCACAACATCATCTACAGGTATACACGTTATTCCCTTCAGATACCAGATAACAATATCCGTTTTGTTTGGTGATGTAGTACGATCACAGTGTATTTTTTGTTTTTACAATATTGTACACGGTCTAACAGACATTACAGATTTCGGTGGTCACAAACATATACTTGGAACTTTGTGGACGTTTTAGATACGCCTGTGGAGGTAATTACAGACCTTATTGTTCCTTTACCTTGTACCTTTTTCTTTCGAGGTTTAATACTTTTCTAAAAACACCTACTTCTTCTTCTTCTTCTCCTTCTACTTCTTCTTCTTCTTCTTCTTCTTCTTCTTATTATTATTATTATTATTATTATTATTATTATTATTATTATTAGTATTATTAGTATTACTTATCTGTACCGGTGATAGTGCCACGGTCGCACTGAAATCCTAGCTGCTCCATCAGACCTCTTGTGTCGCCTCCCCGCTATTCAAGCCACCCGGCGAATTCCCTCTTCTGGTGCCCAGTGACCTTGCACCCGCGTGCGAGTAAAAACGAGCAACCTCTCACACTCGGATCCTTTCAGCCGAAGACGCTCCAGCGAAAGGCGATCGCGCCGGTGGCGCTCCAGGCGGCGGCCTCGCGCGTTACTCCTGGCCGGTGGCGCCCCTCGCGGCGCGGCGCCGTTCGCCTGCGCTGAAAAGCGCGCGCCCGTCGCGTCTTGCAGACGCCCTTTCAGCGCGTGAAAGGCGCCGGCGACGCCTCTTCGGAAATTGGGTGGCGGGGGGAGGAGGGGGGAGGTGTCTCAACGCCCGGGTGATGCCAAAGTGCAGAAGCTGCATACGAGGACCTTTTGGGACACTGAAACATTAGGTTAATGAAACACGTGTGCAATGCGCAAATTGAATAAGTAGTAATACATTAGTAGTAGTTATGAGAAAGATGTAAA
Organism: Gryllus longicercus; assembly: GCA_038098605.1. Taxonomy (NCBI): domain Eukaryota; kingdom Metazoa; phylum Arthropoda; class Insecta; order Orthoptera; family Gryllidae; genus Gryllus; species Gryllus longicercus. Next base: position 498,163 of record JAZDUA010000326.1, on the reverse strand, counting down.
GCAAGCTCCATTTGTATTCTGTCGTGATTATGTTTGCATTTCCAAATGGCCTTTCTTCAAATGGATTTGAACGGCTTAGTTGATTAACGGCATCAGGATGTCAATTCTGTGCCTCTAATGGGAAATCCTAGGGTTCGAGTCCTTACTGTGGCAGGAGTTTGACGCTAGTTAGATTGTTAGGTCGATTCAGCCTCTGTCTGGATCACAATTCTAGAAGCCGGCTTCTGTGATCAATAGTTTTCCGTGATTTCTCCGATCAACATCACGCGAATGCCGAAGTAGAACCCTAACGCGTGCGATCATCCCTTCCTCTTCCTTCTCCTATTCTCACCCCTTACCGAAACACACTTACACTTTAAAGCACTACACTACCACACATGTCGGAAGTGCAACGTGGAACTTAGTTGTTTTTTCCGGCTGGGGCGGTGTCTTGCTGGTGGGCGATACCTGGTTAAGAAAACCCCGGACGCAGACTTGTAGGCCGGCACCGGATTTCGCCATTCAGCGGAGGGAAATCTCAGCCACCTCCCGAGGAAAAAGCATGCGCTACACTTACGGGAATATTTTATTCCCGTAACGTGGTCGGAATCACTAATCAATCATTAAATAATTTGTTAACGTGGTCGGAATCACTAATCAATCATTAAATAACTTGGTGTGTAGATGATTGTAAAGAAATGAATTGAAAGAAGATGGAGGAAGAGTGGAATGATAAGCAGAGAAAACTGGAAACCCCAGAGAAATCCTTTTGCGAACTTGTTTTGTGCAACACAAACCCTGCGTAGGTCAATCAAGGCTTGACCGCCAGTATCCAGTGGGTGAAAGTGTTTCATTTATCCATTTCCTGTAACTATTTGTCAAAGAATAATCACAACGTGGACACCTCACAGATATTTCCAGATCACGGAGAATTAGTTGTTCGGAAGTCGGGAATAGAACGGGATAGGGGAGGGAGGTGAATAAACGGAGCGTAGCTAATTTTTCGTGTATTTCTGTCGAATACTTGACAAAAGCACTGATACGACCGGACATCCTGTAGGTATGTCCAAACATTGACATCGTCTGCCTTGAAAACTGGACTAGAAAAATCTGAGTGTTGAATCTAGAACTTTTCTGTTACTGAATATTCAGTTGTGAACTTGCAACAACGTTATCGCAAATTATTAGTTGGAATTGCATAACGCGAAGAATGTTTTAAAAGGGATTCATTTTATTTAAATAATGCTTGAAAGTTATTCGTAAACATTTGGATGATTCTTGAGTGGTTTCTAAATCTTTACGTAGAAGGTTGTTTTTACTAACGACAATACTGAAATATAGGAATAGGTTTACGTAGATTCTCAAAGAGTTTGAGTCCTTAATGTTGGTATGGAAGAATGGAATAAATCGATATCGAAAATTCAAATCGTTTTGAAGGTAGGATGCTTTATGTATCTTGTAATAATATACTAATTTCAAATTCGTGATATTGACACAAGCTATTGAATATTACTCGAAACAAAAAATAACTGTGAAGCAAGTGAAAACGATTACACACAGCCTAAGGGCAAAACGTTCTTATTGGATTCTCTTGGGGCTTAAAAGCTCATCAAAGTCGCATTGTTGCCTTCTCTCATTTGTCTAGTATTTGAACATCGTTTTCAAGTCATTTTCAGACTCCTTCCTACCCTCATCTTTTTTGTCGTGTTTCGGACCCACGACTGCAAATGTTTAATCCCAATTTCCCATTAAATTATAATCACTTTGTTTTCTTAGACGACTACACGGCACCGTAGTTGACCCGAGTTCTTCATTACATTCCTTCCTTTCCTATTACCCCTCTCTCATTTCCTCATTACGGCGCCCCCGCGAGACAGCTAATTGCATTACCTTCTCCGCCGCTGGGACGTTCCAACGCGTTTTCTTTTTCGTCTACCTTTCTCTTATCGCGACGCAACGCCTCGTATCTATTCCGGCCTGGACGGACGCAAGCCATACAGCGAGCCCCGGCGGCCGCTCGAGGGACTGAGGGCGGAATGGAGGGGCGGTGAGGACGCCGTCCTTTCATCGAGGACGCCGGACGCCGCAAACGGGCGGGAGGACGGAAGGACGCGGACACTAATTGCAGTGGACGGCGCCCGCCGCCTGTGTCTACGCCACAAGACGTGATGCACAGCCCAGCTATCTAATATTGCCGGAATCTCGTATTGTCGCGCTCCAGCGTTGTCGGCAGCTGGAGATGCATATTCTGCGTACATTTCGCGACGTTTGGTGTGTACAGCCAGGGCAAATTGGACACACAGACAAGACGTGCTTTGAAAAACGCTGCGTCTCGCACATATCTTTCATAAACATAAACCCATGTCTTCCTGCATATGTTCTGCATTGATAGGCCAAGCTGGGCGTACGAGTATGTTGATGTATCTTTCATTTAATTGAAGCCGAATCGAAGTTAATATTATTGAGATATTATTATATGTTCTAAAAATGTTGAATATGAAATGAGTTATGTTCGTCAACTCCATTTCCAACTCGCCTCTTTCATTTCATCGAGTTTAATAATTACAGAGTATTTAACGAACACAATCAAAAGATACATTTATTTAACTATTACAATATTCACTAATATCTTAAGAACTATATGAAAAATAATATTTAGGGATTTTTTTATTGAAATAGAAATACATCATATTCTCTGGCTCATTAATCATTCGATGATTTTCAACTTCCAATCTGAATGTCAAACAGTTGAGTGCAGTCCACTTTCTTTTCTAAGGTAAACCTATATTGTAGTCATGACCGGAAAAGTCTGGCATTACATATTTTCATTATTTTATTATTTGTAAGACATATTGTATGTTTGGTTGTTTTGAATTTTTAATGTTTGGGAATTTTTAATATTTTCTCCCAAGATCCTAGAGGAAAATCATCCTGATTCAATTGCTGGTTGAACTCGGGTAATTGACTTGAGTAATTGAGATGCCGGGATTTGGTTCGCGCAAGATCGCGTACAGCCTCAATACCACGATGGTTTCCCGTGTGAGTTTCAAGTGCATGTCGCGCGTACACCTCAGTCCTGTCGCGATCTCTTAAATCTGTCGTTTCTGGTAGGTTATACTTCCGGTCCTGTCGCCCCCTGTTTCCGTATCCCAGAGCGGTATTAGCTGATATTTATTCAGGACATAAAGCCCCCTATTCCAAAATGTCTCAGAACCGATGGCACACTGATATTTTTTGAGGAGATGTTTGGTTAAAAATAATGTGAAATTTAGGATATTTGGAGCTTTTTGAAATTCTCTTTGGGTTAAAATAAACAAAAAAAATTCCATTTGAATTTCAAGACGTAGGTGTTTAGTTCGCGTACTTAGGTACAGCACCACTATGTAGTGGCGGCTGCTTCTTAAGAACTCTAGAACCGGGCCTGCCACAGAATAATCAATCACAGGAAAAGTTGAGGGCAGAATTAAACTTTCAATAAATGGACTCGTTTAAATTGTGTGTACCACCAAGGCAAGTTTTGAGAGCAAAGGGTACCCCCCGTTAAGATGGTAAAAAGTTCCCTAAAGCCAAATAGTATATGAGTAGTAACACTATAATTCTAACATAAAAATATTATTTTTCATAGTTTTTTTAGCCCCCAACTCCCCACCACAATCCTCAAATCTAAAAAAATGCGTTTTTTTAATTTTATTTTTTTTGTCCATATCAAACCAACTTATCTGAATGGAAAAAAATTCTCAACATAAAAAAATATTTTTTTCTAAAAGTTTACATTTTTTTCATAATTTTTTGGCGCCAGATTCAAACAAAAAAATGTTTTAAAAAAATAAAATTAAAAAAAAAATTTTAAGTGAGATTAAATAGCGGAACAGGCGCGAAAAAAATATCAAAAATTCCTTGCGGAACGGCGGATTTTCCCTATTTTTTTCAGATTTTTCCGATCACTGGGCTAGAAGTTACAAAATGTTAATCAATATTTCAACCCTTTTTTCATTTTAAATATGTTTTGATCATAACTAAAACAATTTTTATACACAATTTGTTATAAGCAGTTGTTATAAGCATGACAGAAAATATAATTTTTCAATCATTTTAATTTTGCAATTTTTCAATACTTATATTTTTACATATTTTTACCGCTTATTGAGTTATGAAGATATTCAATAGATAATAATATGATTAAAGGAAGTAATGAATAATCCTTTTGTCGAGTGAACATTTGTGTATTAATCATGTGGTGTTCAGTTTACAAATCGTGATTGTATAAAAAATATATATTTACATTTCGTTAAGATTCAACCTCAATCCTCATCGCTGTCTTCGTCGATTACCGCATTCTCTTCATCAAAATCAAAAAGATTTGTCAATATTTCCGCCGGTCTTACTATTTTCTGACTGTTTCTATTAACTGACGTCCCAGGAATTGCAAATATTGTTTACTGGGTCGTACCAACTGAAACAATCTGTATCATATTTGGCAGAAATGTTGGAAGACGACGATACCCTTCTTTTGAGTTACTTAAAAGTAAATCCAGAAATTATACGATTTGAAGTTCATTCTTGACATATCAACCGGAAGAATTATAAATGTTACATACATTATGTGCCTGATCGTAATGACATTTCTGGTATCCAGCGGTATGCTTGTTCATGTGCTAACGGTAGAAGAACAGTTGGGTGTTGTTCACACGTCGCAGCGATGATTTTTTATTTATCGTATGCCCGATACCAGTCGAAAATAGTAAGACCGGCGAAAATCTTGACAAGTCTTTTTGATTTTGATGAAGAGAATGCGGTAATCGACCAAGACAGCGATGAGGATTGAGGTTGAATCTTAACGAAATGTAAATATATATTTTTTATACAATCACGATTTGTAAACTGAACACCACATGATTAATACACAAATGTTCACTCGACAAAAGGATTATTCATTACTTCCTTTAATCATATTATTATCTATTGAATATCTTCATAACTCAATAAGCGGTAAAAATATGTAAAAATATAAGTATTGAAAAATTGCAAAATTAAAATGATTGAAAAATTATATTTTCTGTCATGCTTATAACAACTGTTTATAACAAATTGTGTATAAAAATTGTTTTAGTTATGATCAAAACATATTTAAAATGAAAAAAGGGTTGAAATATTGATTAACATTTTGTAACTTCTAGCCCAGTGATCGGAAAAATCTGAAAAAAATAGGGAAAATCCGCCGTTCCGCGAGGAATTTTTGATATTTTTTTCGCGCCTGTTCCGCTATTTAATCTCACTTAAAAAAATTTTTTTTAATTTTATTTTTTTAAAACATTTTTTTTGTTTGAATCTGGCGCCAAAAAATTATGAAAAAAATGTAAACTTTTAGAAAAAAATATTTTTTTATGTTGAGAATTTTTTTCCATTCAGATAAGTTGGTTTGATATGGACAAAAAAAATAAAATTAAAAAAACACATTTTTTTAGATTTGAGGATTGTGGTGGGGAGTTGGGGGCTAAAAAACCTATGAAAAATAATATTTTTATGTTAGAATTATAGTGTTACTACTCATATACTATTTGGCTTTAGGGAACTTTTTACCATCTTAACGGGGGGTACCCTTTAATTCCATGTACCCGCTTTTGCGATTGATCAATGTTTTCAGAATGGGCTGCATCGCATACTGTCTCGTCGCCCGGTGCCGGAGCAACCTAAACAACAGACGCATGGGTGGGGATACTGGAAGTTGGGTGGGGGCAACGTGTTGCTATTTGCTTTTCGTTCGGCAGAATCCGCCCCTTTTAACTCAGCTAAGAATATAAACTCATACATATTTTTCATAAATTAATGTTTTCTTTCCTTCATATATTTCAAAAACGTCACTGATTTTCGTGAGCACAATCTTCCTTTAACAAAGTAGAAGTTGTTTTAGACAGGATGAAAATTCAAGTGTTTGGAAATCACCCGTGCGCTAAATACTATACCTTGGCATCGTTGAAAAAATATTCTGGAGAAACACAAATGTATGTGATTGTTTGGACACACGCCATCTTTCCCCACTCGCAATCCATCGTCCGCCACTGGTTCTGTGCAGATGTCTGACGAGTAAACCACGAAACTTCTCAAATAAGCTCTCAAGACAATTTTAAGCGTATTTTATCTAATAAATTACTGGGATATTCCGAATGGTTAAGCCGCCATAAGTATGCAAAAGTTGGTTTCAAAAAATTCTTTGTAGGCAAAAATTTGCATTGTAGAACCATAGGAACACTCCAAATGCTTATTATTTACAAAAGAAATTAATATATTTGTTCGCAAAGAAAAATTAACAAGGAAATAAAAAAGCACCCAAATTTCTCAATTCCACTGCTTTTTTATTTCGGGATTATTTTTTACTTTCTGAACAAATATATTCATTTATATTTGGTAAATAATAAACAATTTACATGTTTTTGGAGTGTTTCTATGGTTTTGCAATGCAAATATTTGCCTAGAAAACATATTTATCAATCCAATTTTTGAGTGCTTATAGCGGTTTAGTCATTGGGAATATTCAAGTAGTTTATTAGATAAAATACACTTAAGCTTACTCAAGTCTTGAGCTTATTTGCGAAGTTTAGTAGTTTCCTCCTCGGACACCTGTACAGAGCCAGTGGCGGACCGTGGATTGCGAGTTGGGTGAGAGGATGTGTGTCCAAACAATCGCATACAATTGTGTTTCTTCAGAATATTTTTTCAAGGATGACTAGGTAAATGTATTAGTGCTTGGGTGATTTGCAAAGTTTGTTTTAGGAGTTTATTATCGAAGTTTCGACGTTTCCTCCCGGGACAGCCTGTACATCTCGTGTGAGCCGCGCGTGCTGGAGTGGGGGCCGCCGCTGAGGCTGTCGGGGCTGATCCGTTCCACGCGCGGCGCGGTGTGGGCTGTGCCCATTCATCTCCATTCGTCGACCTCGCGCGTCGCCCATCGCCCACTGCCCATCGCCCACCGCTCCCTCAATATCCGCTCACCCCACCACGCGTCCACGGAGTGTAGCAGCCAGGGCGCCAGGTTCCTGTCGTCGGACACGGTGAAGGAATCCCGGGCGATTCGAGTGGGGAGGATTTCTGCGGATGTTCCAGTTTATGCTTACTACGAAAATAGTAAAGAGAAAGTATTGTGCTCGCCTAAAGATGCAAGGCCGTAGCGGCTTCGGCTCGAAAGGTCGTGGGATCGAATCCCGCCTCGGGCGTGAATGTGTGTGCTCGTGTTGCCCGTACGTGTCGTGTTCCCCCGACAGTTATCCCAATATAAACACAGTGGTAGCTACAAACAGTTAATTTGGTAACTTGCCACATCGATAAATTGCTTCTGATAAATCATCCTCATCCCAATTTTATGTTGTGCAATTTAGGAACTACCCTCATACCAATACCCCAGGCTTGACATAGACTGATGAATAGATCTTGACGAAGTCTTGGAGCGACGATTCCAAAGAGGTCTTAGTACCTTCCATTTTAGAAATCTTCATTTCTTAGAGTGACTTAGTAGCATCAAAGTTATCGCTATGTAAACAAAAATGTTGTCGTAAAAAACTAATGTGTATAGTTATTTGTGCACGAAGGGCGTTATGATCGATCGACGACAAAAAACCCAAGGGCCATTGGCCTGAGTGCATTTTGTCATCGGAGATCATTAGAACCAGTTAATGACCTTGGTGCAAACGAGATTTTATACAATGATTCAGACTAATTATTTACTAATTAACGAAATGGTAACATAACTCGTATTGTCTTCACATATTTCCCTCATATAATTCCCTTTCATCATTCTCTCCATTCAACTGTTTTTATATTTCCTCCGTACCCACGATCATCTCGATCCAGATAAGTTATGCAGGTTATGTAGAGCTCCTTATCGAAGGCAGTAACTTGCAGTAGCGTGTCAGTAAAGATTAAAACATGTGATATTATAACGCTGCCGTTTCTTTCTTTTTGCTTTTTAATGAATGTATTATTTAAATTTAAATTTCAAGAAAAACAGAAAAGTCATATCGTGAACGTGAAAGATCTAGAATTCAACAATTTAAAGCTGGCTGCAACTAAACAACAAAACACTACAAAATTTCAAAGAAAATATTATTATAATTTCGTCCTTTGTTCCTTTTAGACTCCTTTTTAAAACAGTAGAATTTTTAAAATGTGTTCTCAGTACTAGCCTAAAGATAGTTGCACTCGCCGCACTGAGGTTCGTATGTCGAGGAAGATTGTTTTCGAAGAAACTTTCAGAGGTCGAAAAAAATATAAATGTTTCTGTGAACTTTTTCATTCTTAAAAATATGAAATAATGGAAGAATAGCCCAGCAAGTCGATCAAGTGAGAGATCGGCCAAGCAAGTCGATCAAGTGAGTGATCGACCCAGCAAGTCGATCAAGTGAGTGATCGACCCAGCAAGTCGATCAAGTGAGGGATCGACCCAGCAAGTCGATCAAGTGAGGGATCGACTCAGCAAGTCGACCAAGTGAGGGATCGACCCAGCAAGTCGACCAAGTGAGGGATCGACCCAGCAAGTCGATCAAGTGAGGGATCGACCCAGCAAGTCGATCAAGTGAGGGATCGACCCAGCAAGTCGATCAAGTGAGGGATCGACCCAGCAAGTCGATCAAGTGAGGGATCGACCCAGCAAGTCGATCAAGTGAGGTATCGACACAGCAAGTCGATCAAGTGAGGTATCGACACAGCAAGTCGATCAAGTGAGGTATCGACACAACAAGTCGATCAAGTGAGGTATCGACACAGCAAGTCGATCAAGTGAGGTATCGACACAGCAAGTCGATCAAGTGAGGTATCGACACAGCAAGTCGATCAAGTGAGGTATCGACACAGCAAGTCGATCAAGTGAGGTATCGACACAGCAAGTCGATCAAGTGAGGTATCGACACAGCAAGTCGATCAAGTGAGGTATCGACACAGCAAGTCGATCAAGTGAGGTATCGACACAGCCAGTCGATCAAGTGAGGTATCGACACAGCCAGTCGATCAAGTGAGGTATCGACACAGCCAGTCGATCAAGTGAGGGATCGACCCAGCAAGTCGATCAAGTGAGGGATTGTCCCAGCAAGTCGATCAAGCGGGGGATCGACCCAGCAAATCGATCAAGCGGGGGATCGACGCAGCAAGTCGATCAAGTGGGGGATCGACCCAGCAAGTCGATCTAGTGGGGGATCGACCCAGCAAGTCGATCAAGTGGGGGATCGACCCAGCAAGTCGATCAAGTGGGGGATCGACCCAGCAAGTCGATCAAGTGGGGGATCGACCCAGCAAGTCGATCAAGTGGGGGATCGACCCAGCAAGTCGATCAAGTGGGGGATCGACCCAGCAAGTCGATCAAGTGGGGGATCGACCCAGCAAGTCGATCAAGTGGGGGATCGACCCAGCAAGTCGATCAAGTGGGGGATCGACCCAGCAAGTCGATCAAGTGGGGGATCGACCCAGCAAGTCGATCAAGTGGGGGATCGACCGAGCAAGCCGATCAAGTGGGGGATCGACCCAGCAAGCCGATCAAGTGGGGGATCGACCCAGCAAGCCGATCAAGTGGGGGATCGACCCAGCAAGCCGATCAAGTGGGGGATCGACCCAGCAAGCCGATCAAGTGGGGGATCGACCCAGCAAGCCGATCAACTGACGGATCCGTCCAACAAGTCGATCTGACTATCCTGAGTATTATAACTATAATTATTTAAACATTTCAAGTACCAAGACCAAAGTGATGGCATTTACCGAAAACATTATACGGACTTCTTGAAAAGTATGACATGTGGCCAGTTGGTCATTTTAAATATTTTTAAAATAATATAACCTGTTTAACAGAGGTAGATCTAAATGAAAATAATCCAAAAGTTCCTGAAAATATACTGCTTGCTCGAGCGCAAGGGAGAAGGGATAATCACGCTGGCACCAGGATTGCTGCGTCATCGGAATATTGTAGAGTTCCATGGTTTATCTTCCTACAATCGAGATATTTCTCTTTGACGATTTGATCTGAAATTACGTTACATATTTCGTAAATAATTATTACAGTTTTCATTTTCGATCTATTACAGGCAAATAACACACACTCTCTCTCACACAAACACACATTGAGATTTTCGTAGAGAAACAAAATATTCCTATATTTTTAGTTCAATTATAGTTGAATAGTTATATAATGACACGGTCTGTACACAGAACAAACTGTTGGGAAGCTCGGGCCAAGTGCAGGTGTTGCAGTTCAAGTGCCCGAGTGCGGGCGATAGTCTGGGTGCAGCTCTCGGAATGCACCTAGCCAGCGGAATTCGTTGTACACGGCCAAAACAAATTAACGAATGTGTTTGCTGACCGGCCATTCTCCAGCGCGGAAGGCACTGTCACGTGAACTAGCGGTATATAAGTTAGCGGCGAAAATCGCTTGGCGGGATTCGATAACGAATGAAATCTTCGTGCTGATGCTCATTTGTCCACCCATGCGGTTGTGCTCGCAAGCCTCGACTATGCAAGTTGTCTCTCTCGCCATAGGACTACAGGCCAGAAGCGCGACGCGAAATAAGATGAAAATTAATTGTTCAAGCAATCAATGGCAAAATACTATCTTTCTGACTTCCGGGAGTGAAGGGAGGAATGTCTTCAATATATGGGACAGACACGCATTCTAAAGCAAGCGTTTATGTGTAGAACGCGAGGTAGAAGACACAGAGGCAGATCGTTATAGAAATGAAATTGGTAGAAGGCAGAACAGGTCATGAACCCATCCTTGGAGTAGAGGAGAAGAATATGATCATAAGGGTGTCAACTCTGTTATTTGTTAATACGAGCATAACTGCGTCATCACAGGCCAGTACCCATAAAGCTGAAAAAGGATACTGTTATTTTTTAATTGCTGAATTATTTGCAAAGCTAAAAATTAATCTTAGACGTAGTACCGCTTTGTATTCTTGGCTATCCGGGATGAGCCCGTCTCACTTGATTGGACTGACTTTTCGGCCATCTTGCTGTGGCCTTATTCAGAGCTATACTGCTGCCAAGAGGATGGCGTGTCTCACCTTAAGGAAAGGCGCGTGGGCCGACTGGAAGCAGTGGCGGCCAATAGGAGGAGGGTGTCCCGTGATTGGCGGAGAAGGAAAGGGGGTGATGGCCGGTGACCAGCTGAGGTAGGGCAGGGGAGTGGGGCGGAAGGGTAGAAAATAGGAAACTGAACAGGAGAGACACCTGGAAGATGCATTTGTGTGGAAGGGAACGGCGGAAATATCAAAAAAAGGATGGTCCACCGGGCGGCCACGTCATTGGCCGTCCGCGGGGTGTGTCTCCGCGGGGCGGGACCGGATTGGCGGGGGGCAACGGCCCGTCTCCAGGTGTTGCTGAGACGGAGACCATTATCTCTATTGAGGTTTGCGGGCCTCCTAGAGATTTCCGAAGCCTCTTTGATCAGACGAGGCTACCACCGGTCTTCTGTTGTTATGGTGCGGGTTTCGTGGTAATTGACCAGGTGACCCGTTTCGGCGGCGTGTTGTGCCAAGGCCGACTTGTGGCTATGTTGAAGCCGGTCATGTCGCATGTGCTCCCGCCTACGCTCTTCTACGGTGCGCCCGGTTTGACCGATGTAAACTAGACCACAGCTGCACGGGATTTCATAGACGCCGGCATCTTGAAGAGGGTCCAGACGATCCTTTACCTGTACCAGGCGTCTCCCGATCTTGTTGCGAGCGTGAAACACAGGGCGGATGTCGGCTCTGCGCAACACTCTACCGATCTTGTCCGTGACACCTTTGATGTAAGGCAATCGGGCTGTCTTGTGGGGCGGGCTGGAAGGTTCTTTTCGTGCATTCGATGTGGTAGAGTGGAGCCTCGAAAGGGCTTGGTTCACGGCGGATCCCCTGTAACCATTAGCCCGAAAGGTCTTCCTCAGCAGTACCTTCTCAGACGCCAGGCTGTTGGGGTCACATATAAGGGAAGCTTGGTGAGCGAGTGTGGAGAGGACACCACGTTTCGTGGCAGGATGGTGGTGTGAGTCGGCATGTAGGTAGCGGTTGGTGTGGGTGGGTTTGCGGTAAACAGAATGACCGAGTGTGCCGTCAGGGCGCCTGGTCACTAGCACGTCCAGGAAAGGGAGCTGCCCGTTTTCTTCTATTTCCATAGTGAAGTTGATGCGAGGTTGGATGCTGTTGAGGTGTTCGAGGAAGGTGTGAAGAGATTCGGAGCCATGGGGCCAGATGACGAAAGTATCGTCGACGTAACGCAGCCATAGCGATGGTTTAAAGGGCTCGTTTTCTACGGCCTGTTCTTCAAAAGCTCCCATGAAAAGGTTCGCGACGACCAGGGACAGCGGTGGGCCCATAGCGGTGCCTTCTGTCTGAGCGTAGAACTCTTGCCCGTATTGGAAAAAGGTGGACGTAAAGCAGATTTCAGTTAGCTTGGCCCACACTCTCGGAAGCTGATGTAGCGTTAGGTTGTCTGTGACGATCTGGATCGCGTCACTTACTGGCACCCTAGTGAAGAGAGAGGAGACATCGAAACTGACCAGGATATCAACAGGGCGTATTCTGGTGGAGCGGATGAGTTCGAAGAAGTGTGTGGAGTTGAGGACGGAGGACGGCAAATGGTTGGTGAGAGGTTTCAGTTTGTTGGCCAGGAAACTTGCTAGATGTTGGGTAGGTGAGTTGATGGCACTGACAATCGGACGGAGAGGAACATCGGGTTTGTGGATTTTGGGTAGGCCATAAATGCGCGGTATCCGGTGGTTGTTGGCATACTTGAGGATTTTCCTTTCTTGGTCGCTAATGGAGGAGTCCTCGTTTATGCTAAACATGACTTGTTGCCTCACCTTGCGTAATGGGTTGTGGTCCAGTTTCTGGTAGGTGGTCCGGTCACTGAGTAAGTTGTCCATCTTGGCATGGTATTCGCCGCTTTCCATGATTACGGAAGCGTTATCGGCGGGTAGAATGACGATGTCATTTTGCTGCTTAAGGTGTTTCAAGGCCAATCTCTCATCATGGGAGATATTACAAGTTGGGGGAGTGGCGCAGGTCAGGATTGCGCTCGTCTCCCGTCGTATGTCTTCAGCACTATCTTCCGGTAACCCACGCAGCGCTGTTTCAACAGCGGCGATGACGTCATCAGTAGGGATCTGCTTGGGGGTGACGGCGAAATTGGGCGCTCGGGAGAGTACTGTTGTTGTGGCAGTGCCAATCGTTTCGCTGGTCAAGGTGACTACTGTGTTGCGGAGGACGACTTGGGCTTCCAGCCGAGCACATTTATGCTGTAAGTTGGTGAATTTTCTCACCTGTCGGCTTCTCGCGGTGTCTTGCGAACTAACAGCGTTGTTGGATGATATGCAGTCAAGTCTGTCCCAGTCTTCAGGCCGTAGGATGTGGCTGATATTCAGGTGTAATCTGTAGAGTTCCTGCTCAATAGTCGCGATATTTGATCGTGTATGATGGATGCGCTCCCGTAGTAGCTGTTCGCTGGCACGCCGGAGGATCCGTTGAGCCGCTCTGGTCTTGATGTAATGAGAAACATTGAGAAATTTGGGAAGGACATTGCAGTCGCGGCAACGTAAAAGGAAGGCGAGTTGACAGAGCCTCTTAGCGCGAGCAATCCTCAGTTGGCTGAATCTTCTGGTGGATTTAAACATACTCTCCCCGTAGAGGTTCGTTATATGGGTTCGTAGGCTTCCGTTCGTAGGGAGATGAGACACGCCAACCTCTTGGCAGCAGTATAACTCTGAAGGCCACAGCAAGATGGCCGAAACGTCAGTCCAATCAACTGAGACGCGGCTCATCGCGGATAGCCAAGAATACATTGACTCCGGCAGCGGAAGCCTACGAACACGTAGCACCGCTTTAACCGCCGGGCCTGGCCGCGCCACCGCTCTGACAGAGGGCCCACAACGAGCGGGTGGGTGACGCAACGGCGCAGAAGAGGAAGTGGGGTTGGGAGGGCAAGGTGTTTTCGTAAATTTCACTTTACGACGCTCCTATTCGTCCGATTTGCATGATTGTCACGGCGTTGGATTCAGGAAGCATGTCACCATCGCGCTATAAGGCTTCATTTTTAAATTTGTTCTCGAAAGTTTCAGAACTAATTTCAAATTCGCGTTTTTGCTAGATTTTTGGAAAAAGGTCATTGTAGCGTAAATTCTATTTTAAAAAGGCGTCAAATGCCGTTTACAGATAGAAAATCGGACCATTGGTTCAGACGTTATCGGTAAAGTAAATTTTACTTATTTTGGTGCTGCCACGTGGTGGCTACAAATAGTATTAGTGTCGGGACATTTAGCCTTAACTCGTGGAATTTTATTCTTTTCGTGCTTCTATTACGAGATAAAGTGAGACTGCTCTACTACAAACCTGTCTGAAGAGATTGGTAGGTTGAAAACACAAACCCGCGGTAAAACCTGATGGTAGTATAACATGCAATGTTACGAGCTTACTTAGTGTTGATAGAATCTTAAATGATTTTTGAAGATATGAGTTAGCTTGTCGATGTTAGCAACACTTTCAGATACTAATTTCATTGAAGTAATTTTTTATCATGATCTTATTCCTGAATATGCTACGTATTAGCAGTGATTCATTTCTGTGCCAGATGTCATTCAAAAACCTAGTTGTGCAGCACATATTTTCAAACAACAGCAAATGTTGTCTTACATTATTTCTACATTTTGCGATTTTGAAAAAAACGGAGTGTACAACCAAATTAGGATGGCGCCTTCTTTTTATGCATTTTTAGCTTTACGCAGGAAAAAATTAAAGAAAAATTTAGAGGCTTTTTGAAAAGAAATAAATTGTCTTTTCTACTAGCAAAAATTACATAAAACCTATTCTGTTTTTTTTCAAAACATTGTACATGAAGACTTTTATTCCTGGTGTACAACTATTGAATACCATAAGATGAAACCTTTTTTTAAGTGAATAAGTAACTCTCTTTATTTTTGTTGCAGGTATGTGAACATCATGAGGTAGAAAATCGCATTATGAAATCTTTCGTCGGAATTTTGTCTACGGCAAACGCATCTTCATGGACGGTGACTGTGACCTTTCACTTTGGTGAAACACGTGAGTTAATCATATATAAGACGTCTAGAAGCCACAACATGAACAGAAAATAAATTTTTAATTAATTATGAGTTTAAAAATATAAAAGGTAAACATTACGTTAAGATAATTTATTTTCATCTTCAAGAATGAATTGCGTTTACTGACTGCATTATGTTTGAAAAACATAATTTATTTTAGATAGATAGATAGATAGATAAATAAATAAATAAATAGATAAATAGATATCTATTTATTTATCTATTTATTTAAATAGATAAATAAATAAATAGATAGATAAATAAATAGATAGATAGATAAATAAATAGATAGATAGATAAATAAATAGATAGATAAATAAATAGATAGATAAATAAATAGATAGATAGATAGACAGACAGACACGACAGACAGACAGACAGACAGACAGACAGACAGACAGACACAGACAGACAGATAGATAGATAGGTAGATAGATAGATAGATAGGTAGATAGGTAGATAGATAGATAGATAGATAGATAGATAGATAGATAGATAGATAGATAGATAGATAGATAGATAGATAGATAGATAGATAGATAGATAGATAGATAGATAGATAGATAGATAGATAGATAGATAGATAGATAGATAGATAGATAGATAGATAGATAGATAGATAGATAGATAGATAGATAGATAGATAGATAGATAGATAGATAGATAGATAGATAGATAGATAGATAGATAGATAGATAGATAGATAGATAGATTTATTATTTCTGCAGGTAGGTATAGAACCTGGTGGCAGAACACTACAATTTACATATTACAACTAAGAATACTAATACACAGTAATAAATTTCACTTCCCTACACTACACTTGCACTTGACTTCTCTATTGCACTACACTTCACAACAAGTCACGACACTCCAATTCAACTACTACTTTAAATATAATTGTATATTTAACAAACCAATGCATTTAATAGTGATTCTCACAATACTAATAATAATAAAAAATAACAATTATAATAAAATTATAACTAAAATAATAACTGTTTAAATAAGCCTAACTTATACAAATGTCCTTAGTTAATCTACTTTTAAAACTATGTACACCTAGAGGAAAGGGATCCATGGCTGTCGCAGGTAACTTATTCCAGTCCGTTATTGTTCTATTTGTGAATGAAAATTTTCCAACATCTGTTCTCTGTAGCCTGAACTGAATTTGGTGCTTGTGATCCGCTCTACTAAAGTAAGTGGATCTATCGAGTTGAATGAAAATATCTTTCCATCTTTCCATCTCTTAGTCATTTACATGTAACATTTTTATATTTTATTTAAGCAGCAAGAATAAAAATAGAAGCATATTAAAATATCATAAATGAAGAAAATGTTTTAAATACTAAAGATGTCCCATCATGTATGGCGAAGATACTGACGTATGCTGAATGATCTAAACATACGTATGTTATACAATTGTTACGTAATTTATTGACACAATAAAATGAAGTAAGATGGGACTCTAGTCAGCAGAATCCAATATATAATACAGGCATTAGAGATTATATTTAAGATAAATACTTAGGATACTCTATCCTAGACTCAAAGAAAATGCATATAAAATAAAGATGTTGAAGTTGAACTATTTGTAAGGAAAGTAAAAGAGAATAGAAATAAATAATCTTACATGCTGTGAAAAAAATACTGTAGAAGCATTAGCAACATAATAATTAATTAGCACAGCAATATAATCATAAACATGTGGGGAAGAGGAAAGTAGGTCGACCGAATGGAACAAGTAGAAGTGTAAGCCAGTTCGAGGAGGAAGCGAAGGGAAATTAAATACAGCACAAGAAGCAACAAGGACACCTTGGCTTACTGCATGACACTTTGTGCTATCAAACATGACTCTAGTCTGTATTCATTTTTGGATGTTGAGTATGTATGTGCGAGCCTTTCCATAAACATCACGCGATTTCCGATTTCGAGAATTTCATTTTTACCCAATTTTTTTTCCCTCGACGCAAACTTGACATTCGCGAGCAAGGCGACGAGGCGTGAGCCAGAAGGGCCTATAAAAAGACGACCCTTTCTCTTTAAAGGCGCGACCAATGACTCGGCGCGGGCAGGCGGTCGCTTTAAGCCGCTTCCTCCCGCGCGCAAACAAGCTCATTGTTGTCGCGTTGTCGCCCTGCGGAGTGCTCGTCGCGCGCGAGCACCGCTGGCACGTGGCGGCGCCAGTGTCGCGGCCCGCCCCGCCAACCGCCAGCCCCGAGACTCCGTAGCTTGGATGACCACGACTCCGATTGTTTCAGCCCTTAAGAATGGAAGCGAGTACTCTGTTAAGTGATTGGAAAGTGTTACTTTCCCGTGCGCACTTTTCTCGCGCATGTACTAATAAAGTCTGTCTGTACTTGGCGCGACATGGGCCATGGTCTACCAGCAGCGCCCAGGCCATGTGGCCATGGGTTAAGGGGCACGTGTGGTTAGCACGTAGATATATACTCTCTGGCACGTAGATCTCCCCACGCCGTATTCCGGTCTTCTCAACCTGAGAAGTGAATTTTATCATCGTCACACTGCATCATATACTGAGACATGGCAATGAATACGCGCACTATTACTTTGCCCGACCGGGAATCGCATCTGGGGTCACGTCATGGAAAGCGAGCACGCCCAAACGGCAAGGGCACTAATAAAGTATTGCCATTTTATTAAATATACGCATTTAACACGTGATCGTTTGGTCTATAGATATTATCTGTTTGTCGATAAGAAATTTACGCATCTGCCCCCCATACGTGATATTTTCGACAAATGTAGATTTTTTATTTACTTACTTCACGTTTTAGTCTTTTGGGACTTACCATAGAATTAATTTGGATTTAGACGTATGGGAGCTCACACAAGAACTTCACTTGAACTCACCTTTTGCTATTTTTGTTGTTTTATATTTTTCTTCTGGTATATTTGTAGGCGCATTATGTTTGGCGAGAGGAAAAGGAGCAAGGTTGTGGGAAAAGAGTTTGTCATTTCGTAATTCATGTTTAGTGGGAGAGTCTTTGGGAAATCTGCAACTCATACGGGAAGGGTGCTGTGTTTTCTGATAGAGATTCTTATTGTGCAATAGCATTTTAGCGTCTAAACTATCTTCTCAAAAATTGTTGTTACAAACATATTCTATATTTCCATTTTATGGTGTAATAACCGTAAATGAATACGTGTCAGTAATACGATGTGGAAATAACTTCACTGGTCACGTAGCAAAATAAGTTCGTCGTTTTTGCATTGAGAATAAAATCGAAAGTCGATTACATGGTCGACGGAGGGTGAGGAATTACAGCTACGAATCTCCTTCGCGAACCGTTTCTCACCTCAGGGTTCTTTTAGAAGTGGCGCAACAGCAAAACGCATTGGTCAGTTTGTTTCTTACTTCGCATTAGTAAACGTTAACACATGGGCATTAGCATTGCTTTGCGATATTAAACATTTGCCATCACCCGCTAACTACATTCGCTTGCCCATGGTGTGCATCGACGATAATCTTTCGCAGATCACGCAAATCACTTCATGGCCGTGCCCTAAGGAACACACTTGTGTGTGTTGAATTAGATTTGTAACGTACATATACATAGGGAGAGTAAACGTGGCAGTAAAAAGTTACGATAAAATTGCAAATGAATTCCGTGTAGAAATTGACATTACCGCATTATTTACGTGATGTTCTCCACCGTCGTGGACTTCGTGGAATCAAATAACATTAATTTGAAGAGCTGAGGTGTAGAAAACTCGATGCCATTTCAAACTGAACGCATCATGGGGCTGTAATAGTGAATCTATAAAATATTCACTAAAGTATTTTCAGAGACTCTAAATGTAAGGCTGACATATAGAAAGAATAGGAATGTAAGGCCATCGTTTAGATGGTAATGTTCCAATTTTTACTCAAATTATCTAATCCCAAGTTCTTGAATTACTCATATAAGCGTTGTTCAGCAATGAAACAATGCGTTCTTCATTAAAATTTATTTGTATTTAAGAGCTCTTGAATTGTACTTAGCAGTATGTAAACGGGATTTACTTATCATACGCACACGGTTTTGTACATTACGAACTAAACCAATTTGTTAGCAAACGGCCATGCAATTACGAAATATTTCTCAACCAAATGTCAGCAGATGTGCCCATGCTATTGAGATGAACACGTTGGGTCTCTTTTTTACCCATTTTTATACTGTGTATCCCACTTCTTCCTTAAAAAAAGTGTAATAAAAGTTATACTCCTTCTGGGATAAAACATTTTGTTCAAAAGAACCAACATTTCAGTTTGCAACTAAAAGAGGGGCACATAACAGTTTTACACAAAGAAATAAAAGCGTTTAAAGTAACAAAACTACTTTGTAACTAAGTGAATAAAATTCCATCTCTTCCTCTTAAACGCAACCCTTCTCGCAACCCCTCTTCTTTTTCCTTCTTTTCCATATTTTGTTCTGTTTTACGGAACTCATGGTGGCGATTCTCTGTTAAAAAAACTGTCTCAAAAAGTATTTCTTAGGCCAGTAGTTTATTTTGAGAAGACTATGGCGAAGAGAGATTTTGAAGTCAGTGAGAAAAGAAAATTAGCCACATGAATGTTGATTTGAGATGCAGTTCGTTTTTTGTTTGTTTTTCATTTTAGTTCTTTTAATTTTCATTTAATATGCATAAGTCAAAGGATACGAAAATAAGTTCTGTATTACCCTCTGACGAGAAAAAAAACCCTGTAATTATGAAAGGCAGACCGGTTACTCAAAAAGCATCATGAAATCCTCGACTTCAACTCAAATTTGTTGTTTATGTTAATCTTTGCCGAACCTATTCTCTTATTATATTTAATGAGTGGTGCCAGTTCTCTCGAATTCCATTAATATGTATCATTCGAACGTAATTCAAATAAAAGAGATGACACCGCTTATCCAACGTATTACATAGTTTTTCGCTAAGAAATAGAAGGAAGCCCAGAAACTCCGAAACTAAAAATAAACGTACAAACTTCCACCCCGTTTCCAAGATTTTTTAAAGCAAAGCGTCGCAAAAGAAAAATGTGTAACTTAACGTTCCTTCTTTCCAACGTTTTTCTCTCGCACGCCCCCGCTTCAGACGCCCCCACCCCCACCGACAACGTCGCCACCCACGCTTCAACCGCCCCATCACTAACCACCCCATTTGCCTCCCCCACTCCACCCCCGCCACCACCTTCACCGCCACCACCGGCAACACCACAGTCCCCAACTCTGCACCGCCCCGCCCTCGCGCTGCCCTGACGCCGCCCCTCCACCGCCCCTCCACCGCCCCTCCACCGCCCCGCCATCGCCCCGTCACCGCCCCGATGCCGCCCCTCCACCGCCCCGCCATCGCCCCGCCATCGCCCCGTCACCGCCCCGTCACCGCCCCGCCTCAGCCCCGCCTTAGCCCCACCACACCCCGCCACCTCCCCGCCCCGCCCCTCCACAGCCCCGCCACCGCCCAGCCACCGTCCTGCCACCGGCTCGCCCTGCTACCTCCCCGCCACCGCCCTCGCCCTCCCCTTCGCACTCGCCTTTGTCCTCGCCTCTGCCCCCGCCAACGCTCACGCCCCCGCTCTCGCCCTCGCTCTCGCTCTCGCTCTCGCCCTCGCCCTCGCACTCGCCCTCGCCCTCGCCCTCGCCCTCGCCCTCGCCCTCGCCCTCGCCCTCGCCCTCGCCCTCGCCCTCGCCTTCGCCCTCGCCCTCGCCCTCGCCCTCGCCCTCGCCCTCGCCCTCGCCCTCGCCCTCGCCCTCGCCCTCGCCTTCGCCCTCGCCCGCGCCCTCGCCCTCGCCCTCGCCCTCGCCCTCGCCCTCGCCCTCGCCTCGCCTCGCCTCGCCTCGCCACGCCCTCGCCCTCGACCTCGACCTCTACCGCCACTCCAACCCGTGCCCCGCTACTGACATCACCACCACTATCTCTATCCCCGCCACCTCCAATGCCACTGCAGCCGCCACCACCGCCTCTAACTCCCCCGCCGTCACTCCCATCCCCCCCTCCACCACAACCACCGCCCCATCTACCCCGCCCCTTCTTCAGTACGCGCTCTCTCTTTGTCTCGCGCGCGCGCGCTCTCTGCCGGGAAGTTGTGGAATTCTGGGGCGGCGCTTCGCCGACGCCTCTGCCTGCGAAGACACACATTCCGCGCGGGCCACCCCTCCCCCTCCTCGCCCTGGGAAAGTTCGCACGCCCTCTCCCGAAGGTTAATGGCGCTTGGCCCCAGGGCGGGCCCTTTGTTGCGACAGCGGCTGTCGTCAACTACTACTGTTACTCCCGGCTGTGGGGTCGCACACTGCCCTTCTGGGCGGGGAGCGTGGCGAAGAGTTGGGCGGGGGTGTGGCGGGGAGCGGGGCGGGGCGTGGCGGGGTGGCGTCCCTTGATAGATGGCGCCCAGGGTTGCAGCTGAAGGGCTGTGTCGGATGCAGGGGCGTAGGGCGCTGGCGATGTCGCATGGTCAATTTGCTGTCAAGCGAGGGTTGCTTCCAGATACAGAGCGAGGATTGTGGTTAAAAGTTTGGTATGGTGTATTTCATAAGTCAATGAATTGCCGCCTGGTAGTGTACCATATTATAGTATAAGTATTCCATAAAACTAAATGGATTAAATTATGCATCTGGCGAATCGTAATTGCTGCATGTGCAACAGCTACTACATCAGCAACCTGGAATTTCGGAACTTCCAGCTTTACGGTCTGTTCGGTCTCTGTCCGACCACACCCTTCTGTAGATGCAGATCGTAATTTCATTGTATAAAGTAATACTTCTCGATGAAGTTGCTGTCTTGTTAAGTGCAAACTGTGGTAATTAATTGTGAATTCAGTATTTTATTTCAGTGTTGAATGGTGCTCTACTTTCTAATGTATTAAGTGTTATTTTCCATTGAAGTCTGTTTCTAGATTAATGAATTTCGAAATGTTCTTCATTGGGTTAAAGACGTCACCAACTGCTGCCTAATGTCGAAGCCATCCGTTGATTCTTGACTCAGAATTCTGCTGCAACAGGCGCCCGACGAGTGTATGTAATCACGGTGTCCCAATGCAATGTTGGTTGATCAAATTGTTGTCTGTGAGGTTTGGTTTCAAGTACAAACTCGCGATTTTGGTGCGGAGTTCAGTGTGTTGGAACGATCAAATCGTTATATTGGCGTTCTTCATTACAGCGCACAGCACTTGTAGATACACAGTCGTCGCCGTCGTAATCTAGGGTTAAGCTGCGGAATCCCTACCCCCTCATATTTACGAATGTACTTGAGGTACCAATAAAAGAAAGTAATGAAGTTGATCTTATTTTGTAATTCTACAAGTTTTGTAATTATTACTCCAATATAATAGAAAGTATTTGCATAGAAACACAAGCTACAGATTTCATTGTATTTCACTGCCAACAAAGTAATCAAACCCCAGACTACTGTCTCATCTAGCAAAATGAGAGCTCCGAAACGTACGCTAATAATACCTTCTCGTAATACCGTCCTGTTATTTCGATGCGAGGCAGAGGAAGGAAAGGATTACGTAACAGCCAACGTCCTTGAAGGATTTTAACAGTTCGCTGTGCGTTACGAACCAAAGAAACACAGTTGTAGCAAAAGACGTTTCGAGTGACTTTAATCAAAGAAAATGTATTTCTTATTTATATTTTTTCTTCTAAGGTGACATTACGAAAAGGATTGATGAAATCACCGTTATAACAAATAACTGCGCTTAAACCCTCAGTGTACAAACTTACAAACGTACAAAGCCGCGTCCTTTATTTGCTGTAATTTAGCCCAAACGAATAAAAGTCCAATGCACTAGCAAAGCAAAAAGCAAAGCAATGCAGCGAAAGCAGATCTTCCTGTACATTCTGCTGAGAGTAATCAAATGTTTAGTGTTTCCGGGCACGTCAGCTACTAAGGTCATTAGCCCCGCACATGTTTTTTAACAGGGAAGTTGACGGTCTTCCCCCGCTGGATGCTGAAAACCGGCGTCGACCGCCAGGTCAGCTTGCGGGGTTTTCCCCAATCAGGTCCTTCCCCCGAACAGCAGGGCACCGTCCCAGTCGGGACAAGCTCTAATAACCCAACTGGTCTCCTAACATGACTGACAGTGTAGTGTAAGAGTGTGTAAGTAAGGGGTGAGGATAGGACAAGGAAAAGGAAGGCGCGGGGTCCGTGTCCTGTTTGTTAGGGTACTACTCCGGCATTTACCTAGTTGGTGTTGATCGGAGAAACTACCGAAAACTGTTTAGGCAAGCTTCCGCTGCTCCAGTTCATGACTTCTTGGCTGTCCGGATGACGCCCCATCGTTGGCTGAAAGGCCGACGTTTCGCCTGTCGTATGGCAGGCTTCCTCACTACTCTGAAAAAGCCTGCGATATGACAGGAGAAACGTCGGCCTCTCAGCCAACGACGCGGCGTCACCCGGACAGCCAAGAACTCTCTACGGAAAACTCCCGATCAGAGCAGCCGACCGCTAGAATTCTTCTCCAGACAAGGGCTGGATTCGACCTAGCTAAGTAGCTAGCGTGAAAAGTCCTGCCACCGTCGTGAGAGAAGCTCTAGGAGCTCGCGGTCAGCGGCACTTCACTGACATCACTTGATATCCTGAGCCACCTCAGCCGGTACGAGACGTCAACGAATCGCGCACGTTTAGTACCGCGCGGCGCCGCAGCGGGCCGCTTCGCGATCGTCTGCGCGGAAAATGTCGCATTACCCGCAACGTCGCCGGGCGCCCATTCGCATGCTAATTGTTTTATTCGGGGGGCGAGCGGCGCGCGTCTTTCGGGCAGAATTGCTTTAACGCCTTTGCGCTCCTTAACCCTTTGCGCCGCCGGAACGCGCGCGGAGACTTTGCCGCAGAGTTAACGCGCTGGCGAGGGCGCGAATATCCGCCTTCGCGTCGTAAGCGAAAAGGATCACTGGGTTTTCTTCTCATTTTGGCTGCGTCCTTCGCTTAACGCTCTCTCTGTGAATTTGTGGGAGAAATTAATGAAAGAAAACTAGCATGTACTTTGAGGGAATGTAAGGAAAGTAAGGAAGCCTGTTTTTATGACTGTCATTATCTTCTTCATCACTGAAACTATGAAGTTAATTTCTTCGTTCATAAAATGGGTTAAAATAGCAGAACCCCTCCCGGTTAAATGCGTAGCGACTTTCCACAGCCCTAGATATCTATCTGTTGAGTTCACTGACTGCTTTTTCATTTGCTGTTAACTGATGTGAGTTCCAGTGCTTCTTGCAAAAGTACCAGATTGGCTGGCCCAGGGCATCAATTTAGTCGCTGCAGTATCTCTTATCAAGGAGGACTAGGGTTTGAATCCCAACGGTCGCAGGATTTTTGACAATAGCTACACAGCTATGTCGAATTCTGTCGCTGTCTGGAGGAGAACTCCATCGGCCGGCTGCTCTGATAGCTTTCGTGTTATTTCTTTGGACAACACCTGCGGCGGCGGCGGTATCGGACTGTTGTACCCAAGTTGGCGGGTTCAAACCCGATCTGGATCAACGCCGTGGATTTTTAAGGGCTTCCTTCCTTCGTACGTAGTTCCATCGTACGTATTTCCTTCGGAGGGGAAGTAAAGCCGGCTATCCCATGTTCGTAGATTTATTTGCATGTAAAATATCCTCAATCCTAAATGACGCCTTTGAGCTAAAATCGCCCGTTTCGCCAAGAAATACCTCCTTTCTCCGCTAGTTAGTGAAAGGAGCTTAGTGAAATTTGCGTGGTCAGACGGAAGAGCGGGCCTGATGGCCCGAGACTCGCCACGTAAAATAAGGTATCAAGTCAAGTCAATTCAACACCACAAACAGGTCACGGACTGCGCGCGTTCGTTCCTTACTCTTCCTTGTCCTATCCTTGTCCTATCGTCAACTCACGTTCACACACACACATACACTTAAATACGCTACACTAGCACACATGTCGGAAGCTTAGATAACGGTACCGCGTGGGGGGAAATGTCTGGTTTGGGGAAGCTCCACCAACCAACTGTAGGTCTGCGCCGAATCTCGTCATCTAGGGAGGGCAGACCACCGACATCCCGCGATAAAAAACATACTCTGCACTTACGGGACTGATGATCTTAGCAGTTTACGCGCTCGGAAATACCAATTAATCAATCAACCTGTTTTTATCATTACCATTATCTTCATCTCCTTTTTTTCCCCTCCATAAAATGGGTTAACATAACCAACCTCCCTCCCCGATTGAATGAACAGTGCCCTACCAGAGGATTAGATATCTCTCAGTTCAGATCACTAGTCGATTTCTAAATTTTGGCGGCTGATGGATCTTGTATGCTTGGGAAAACGTTTGCTGTGTCGCGTGTCTTGCGGGTTGCTTACGGAAGATGTGTACTACGAAAGATCGATATCCTTAATAAAAGATCTTAATATTAAAATATAGGTAGTCTTTTGCGCTTCGTATCAATTATTAACTTCAAACATTTAAAATAATAAAATGTGAACAATATCATAATATAATGCTGAAAGTTACATGGTCCAGATTCGCAATTTTACAGTTTGCATATTGTGGCAGAAGGAGTTTTTTGATCTACATTTCCCTAAAAACGTCGGAAATGTATAACATATCAATAAAATATGAAGGCTCGCTTACTAGCATGAACCTAGCGTGAAGAACCGATCATTCAATTTTAGTCTTGTTAATTTTATTAAACATTCTTTCCAGATTTTTAGTTTTATAGTAAGTAAGTTGTATCCCACATGTAAACTGGCATGCATAATGATGTGCTGTTTATGAATTCAGTTTAACGTCCTTTATTGCAAATGACAGTTCAAACACAGAAAGCGACTCGCTACTAAGTAATCTACAAAACAGAAATCTCATTTCTCAAGAACAACAAGGCAGTTGGTGTGAAATGCAAAGCTCAGAAGTGCTTTTAGCCAAACACGTGTAAGAGCATCGTAACCTCTCGCACGTACGGTGCAGGAACGCCGGCGTGTCATGTAAAGCAGCCTTAGGATGTTGCGCAGCAAATCTTCGCAAGTGCATCGCGACTTACTCCCATGTGGATCGTGAAATCCGCGAATTTATTATTCAAATTACGCCATTCTGGAATGCTCTGTGCAATACAAACACTGACGTACAAGCACTTCTGATACAGAATGCCTCGAAATGGGTTCCGTACATTGCCACCGCAAGTTTTAATTTTGCAGAGGGCAAAGACAATTGCAAATTGGGGGAAGAGAAAGATCCAGTTTGCTACTTGACAAGTAAGTGTTGTTGGTGTTAAACGTAGTTTCCTGTGACTGTGTTGTCTCTTATTTGTGTGTAACAAGTATCGTATAGTGTATCTGCAATATGCTTAAATACCTGCCTTTGCCAATTCACTTATGGACATTTTCTCGACTTTTAAAAAATCAAACCAGTTGGATCTATGGTCTGACAAAATTAACTAAATTTTTTTGTGAGCCATGTTCAGTTATCGTTTGCAATTGTTTTGAGGGGTACACATTTTAAGAAACGCACTAAACGCTGCATTTTCTCTGAGTTTCAAAGATTATATCTTGACCCTATCAAGAGTATCAAAATACTGACTTTAGACTTTCTGCATGACAAATACAAAGGGCATATCACGTGATGAAAAAGTGAAATTCAGTCAGTTCAAGCGAAGCGCGTATGGCGCGTATGTGCATGTATTTCGAGTATGTATGTCTAGAACAGTTGTATCTAATCTTTACAAATGAAAGAAACATGAATAAATTAAGTATTAGTACAGTATTTTCAACACATTATACAGAAAAGAATAATATTTCACACTAGTTTGCTTTGATTACATTGAAGTGAGCTAATAATTTCTGAATACCATAATCAGCAATGAAAACTTCTTAAAATACAAGAAATATATTTGTTAGTTTTACGTTAAATAGTTATCCTTCATAACTATTTCCTTTCATAAGAATGTTATCTACATCGTATGATTAACTCGAACTGCAAAAATCACAAAAGTCCTAAGAATTTCCAGCCGCCGTTTTGCCATTTTGCGAACTATCAACGCTTGAAAGAAAGCGCGCAAGACGGAGCAAATTCATCAAATGCATTGAATATCGAATGTATCAGCGAGAATTGTAAACTAAAATTCAAAATAGTAAATAGTTTCGTAAGTATCTTTATATTCCGGTACTAGAAATATGCTATCTTCTTTCCTTTCATTGCGCATCCCAAATATTTTTCATAACGATCCAAGAGCCAAATTTTACTTAAACGCGGAAAAATTGCTACTGTAGCCACGATACACTTTCGAATGAGAGAGAATGAACGTTTAAGAATGAGAAGAAAGCCTTTCAAGATAAAATGACTAATAAAAAATAATAAAAAGAATTTATATGGGTGTGTAGTAATTCGCTCACCTGATTTCAGTTTGTTGACATTGTGGGCTGAAATGCAGGCTCCATATTTAAAATTTTCGGGGACAGTGGAACGTCAGATGTCACTTTAGAAAACGTGTACCAACGGAGGCGCCAAGGAAGGATATACGATCGCCCCCGGTAGGAAGTAGACGAGGGCATTGCGAACGGCGCCCGGGGGAAGCCCGGGGGCGCTGTCTGGCGTGAGGCGGCCACGTGGGCAGCGGGGGGCGCGGGTGGGGGAGGGGGGCGCAGGCAATACGTTACGGGCGCCGCGTCGGGAGCCGTAACCGCAACCGCAACGGGGCAGCGCGGCGCCGGCGGAGGCGGAGGCGGTGGCAGCGGGGTTGGAGGAGAAGGATACGGTGGTGGTGGCGGTGGCAGTGAGGTGGCCGGTCGAGGAGGCGAGGAAGACGGAGGAGGTGGGGGCGACGGGAGTGGAGACGGATGCGGTGGTGGAGGCGGAGACGGTGATGGTGGCAGTGGAAGTGGCAGTGGTGGAGGGGGAGGAGGAGGAAGGAATGGCAGAGGCAGAGACGAGGAGGACGCGGAGGGGAGGCAGAGGCGGAGGCGGTGGTCGGTCGAGGAGGCTAGGTGGAGAGTGTGGCGGTGGCGGCAGGGGTGGAGGAGGAGAAGGAGACGGTGGCGATGGTGGTGGCAGTGGCCGGTGGAGGAGGCGAGGGAGGCGGCGGCGGAAGTGGTGATGGAGGCGCTGGCGGAAGCGGAGACAGTGGGAGCGGCCGTGGCAGTGGCAGTGGTGGAGGGGGAGGAGAAGGAGGATGCGATGGCGGAGTCGGGGGCGACGGTGGCAGTTACAGTAGCGGCGGCGGCAGTAGCAGTGTCAGTGTCAGTGTCAGTGTCGGTGTCGGTGTCGGTGTCGGTGTCGGTGTCGGTGTCGGTGTTGGTGTCGGTGTCGGTGTCGGTGTCGGTGTCGGTGTCGGTGTCGGTGTCGGTGTCGGTGTCGGTGTCGGTGTCGGTGTCGGTGTCGGTGTCGGTGTCGGTGTCGGTGTCGGTGTCGGTGTCGGTGTCGGTGTCGGTGTCGGTGTCGGTGTCGGTGTCGGTGTCGGTGTCGGTGTCGGTGTCGGTGTCGGTGTCGGTGTCGGTGTCGGTGTCGGTGTCGGTGTCGGTGTCGGTGTCGGTGTCGGTGTCGGTGACGGTGACGGTGTCGGTGACGGTGACGGTGTCGGTGACGGTGACGGTGACGGTGACGGTGACGGTGGTGGAAGCGGAGGAGGAGGATGTAGCGATGGCGGAGGCGGTGGCGGAGGCAGAGACGCGATGCCATTGGCTGCGGAGGAGGTGATGTCGCCAGCGGGAGTGGATCAATCCACGTGGGTGGCCAGGGGGGGGAGGGTTATGGCCCTTCCGATGCGTGTGGCCGCCCACCTGCCCGTCTTACCACAATTCGCCAGCGCTGCCTCCTCGCCTTCCCTACCGCAAACGTCCCTCACTGCATTTCGACAAGACGAGCGTCATTCATTGTGAAACGATTAAGAAAACTTAGCCGCTTGCCCACGCCGCCACAGAAGCGCGCGAACGTCAATCATCAGGGCTCTTCGCCGACCTTCCGGCGACGACGGACGAAGGGACCGCAGCAGGTACCTGCTTCGGTCCCTTTGTCTGTCGTCGGCGAAGAGCCCTGATGATTCACGTTCGCGCGCTTCTGTGGCGGCGTGGGCAAGCGGCCTTACAGGCACGACGTTTAGAATTAATTCTAACAGAAATGTTTAACTGAGATCCGTTTACAAATACTTGTAATAATTTTAAAATATATTTATTTTCTATATGCAGATCATATTTTCGACAAGGTAACGAGGGTCTCTCATTTAATAAATTTTAGCAAGTACTTCCTGATGGTTCCACTACTATGAAGGATGATATTTGTGAATGTGCGTACTCGAAACAATGCAGATACGGCTTTCTTCTCTCTGTAGGAGGAATTGGTTTCTTAAGTTTTCTCCAGAAGTGTCGTTAGACTCCACATAATTATATCAACATTTTAGGAAAAGGACTACATTGCGATTTTGGGAACGTAACCACAATGACGTCACGATGGTGCCCGATTGGATGAAGCGTCAACAGCTGATACCTGCCAGGGGCAGAGTAGGGTCATCGTACTATAGTCATAAAGAAGCCAAAAATGTGAAGACTTAGAGTAGTATTCTCAGACCAATTTCCAACTGAACAATTACTGCTAATCAATTACCTAGTATGAACTCAAGCATTCATTATTGACAAATTGTGTTTTCATGAAAATGTTTTGTCAAAATACACTGAAAATAATATTAGACAATAATACCGCTATTTGCAAAGACTTAACTAGTGTTCTGTACGACCTTCATGCAGCAAGGGTGGCAGCAATGCCCCTTTAGCAAAGTGGGTGGGGGCAGCTAGTGGGTGCGAGCGTGCGTATTTACAACGCGGGTCGAAAAAGAAATATATGTAATACAGAGAAAGGTAT
This sequence comes from Gryllus longicercus, assembly GCA_038098605.1. NCBI lineage: Eukaryota > Metazoa > Arthropoda > Insecta > Orthoptera > Gryllidae > Gryllus > Gryllus longicercus. Next base: position 468,327 of record JAZDUA010000326.1, on the reverse strand, counting down.
GTAATACTGCGAATAATCGATTTCTAGACTTCAACTGAAATACATGTTTTGGGGTGTCCTAATGCCTCAAATGAGGTGTTTCTTTATTCAAAACGTTCGTCCTTCCGTCTGTTTGTTCATCCACACGTCTGTTGGTCTGTAAACAAGACTAATGCCTCATCAATTTTTATAAATGTTGACAAAACACATTTTCCGCGGTCGGTCTTGCCCAACTCAAAGCCCTTATATTTTGAAAGAAAATCTTTACTTTATACAAAGCTTCGGGGATATTTTCCAGATTTTCTCGAAAATGGCTCTAGACGTTTTCTATTTACTTTTATCAAATAGAGCTTACAAAATGGCGCAGGTCCTGTTTCCTTTGATCCCTCTGAATTTCCGAAAATTCGAAAAGTTACACATAATACGAGAAAGTATGTAGTGTTGAATCACCACTAATTTCAATCGGGTCATTTTCCATCTTTCTCGAGTTTCATTGCGTAACGCGTGTCTTGAATCGCGGGGACTCCTCGCAATTCTTGTCCTTCCGTTGCCTCCTCTCCACCGCTTTTCTGATTCTGTGCTTCGCTGCGCGGCGCTTAGCGACCTCATCCGAACGCCTTGGCACGTCCCGATCCCCCCGCGTAGTCAGCTTTAAGCCCCTTCTTTCGATTTCCTTAAAGCGAGACCGACGTCTTCGTAATAGCTGCACCAGGAGGCATTAGCGAAGGATGAGAGTACCATGCGTCCAGTTGCAGATTTCCGCTTATTTTTGGGTTAGTTAAGAAAATAATTTTGTCTAGATTATTGTTTTTAGTTTGTAGACTTTTAATTTTAAATATATTTCATACATTCAGATTGTAATGATTAATCCTATTTTTGGTTTTGTTAAGATGGAAAGTCTAATTTAATTTGTGACATTTCATTTTTTACTTGATAGATAACTATTAGACAAATAAATTATATTACCAGATAGGCCGAAGGCTTTTAAGCCATTTGAAAACTTATTTCTTAAAGCATTCTGATCTGTCAAATTCTAATGTTCACCCCCAGATGGCCTCTCCATCGCATCAAAGCCACGGAAAAGAGTATTGTACGGCTAAGAAGAAGCCCTGAAGCGGAAGACACCAGACCTCAGAAGACGAGTACTTAGTAATGGAACATTCTCTTTCTAAACCATTTATTTCCTGGTGCGGTCGTCCTATTTTCTCCTTTCGGTCTTTGGCCTGTTCAGCACCCGAAATGAAACAGCGCCACACAAGATGTGCGCCCACCCATTTGCCCCCCGCATCTCACAAAAACACCGTGTACTGGAACTAACAATTCACCATAACTACCCTTCAATGGTTTTCTGGATTAACCTTTGTGCTGATAGTTATTTATATACACCAAGGGCGTTCTACTGATCGAGCGGCGACAAAAATCCCAAGGGCTTTTGGCCCGTTGGATGTTTGACACCCGATATCATTAGAACCACTTCACGCACAAGGTGCATGCATTATTTTATTTTTTAGCTTATTTTATCGATTCAGACTTACTAATTAACTAAATGTTAACTTGACTCGGGTTGTCTTTTGATATTTCCCTCCCATATTTCCCCTTCATAAGAGAACATGTAGCATTATTCAATTGTTTCCATATTTCTCTCGCAACTACGATCCTCTCGATAGAGGTACGTTATGCAGTGTATATCGTGGTCCGTATCGAAGGCAATAACGTATCAGTAAAAAAATTAAGTAACTTATATTATTCCTCATCAGAATATTATATGACGATAAAGTAGTAGAAGAAGAAGAAGAAGATGATGATGATGATGAATATGATAACTAATAGGAAGATGATGACAAAAAGTATAAATATGGCAAGAAGGGAAGATGATAAATAAGACGATGACGGCAAAGAAGAAGACGTTAACATCAAAGACGAAGATGACGGCAAAAAGACTAAAACGACAAAAAAGAAGACGGTGACGATTAAGAAGACGATGATGACGAAGTAGACGATGATGACGAAGTAGACGATGATGACGAAGTAGACGATGATGACGAAGTAGACGATGATGACGAAGTAGACGACGACGAAGAAGAAGACGATGACGACGACGAAGAAGAAGACGATGACGACGACGAAAAAGAAGACGATGACGACGACGACGAAAAAGAAGACGACGATGACGACGACGAAGAAGAAGAAGAAGACGATGACGACGACGACGACGAAGAAGAAGAAGAAGAAGAAGAAGAAGAAGAAGAAGAAGAAGAAGAAGACGACGACGACGAAGAAGAAGAAGACGATGACGACGACGAAGAAGAAGAAGAAGACGATGACGACGACGAAGAAGAAGAAGAAGACGATGACGACGACGAAGAAGAAGAAGAAGACGATGACGACGACGACGAAGAAGAAGAAGAAGACGATGACGACGACGAAGAAGAAGAAGAAGACGATGACGACGACGAAGAAGAAGAAGAAGACGATGACGACGACGACGAAGAAGAAGAAGACGATGACGACGACGAAGAAGAAGAAGAAGACGATGACGACGACGAAGAAGAAGAAGAAGACGATGACGACGACGAAGAAGAAGACGATGACGACGACGAAGAAGAAGAAGACGATGACGACGACGACGAAGAAGAAGAAGAAGACGATGACGACGACGAAGAAGAAGAAGACGACGAAGAAGCGAGAAATAAGTAGATCCATAATCCAGGGCCCTTAATAAGACCCATTCTGCTTGCATCTTGTGTAGCGCCCTCGTGTGCCATTTGGGAGCAGCGTGCGTCGCGGTGAGCCGGCGCGCCAAGTATGTGACGGCGATAAAAACGTCCCCGCAAATGAGAATTCCGCCGCTACCCGATGGGGTCAACGCGCCGTGTATTACCCGCGGCTCAGGCGAGATAAATTTAAATTATTCGCGCATGAAACGCGCGGACTCTGCCAGAGCGGTTCGGCGAGAGATCTCCAATGCAGGGCCAGCGTGCGAACCCACTTTCTCAGTCCGTGTTGTCGTCGAGGCATTCGTGATTGCTGGCCTACATAACTCTGTGAACTGGTGATGTGCATATATACTCGTATATAAAATAAGAAGACTGACGTGTTAAGTGATATTTCGGAAATGAATATAATTTCTGAAGCTGGAAATTATGCGTTTACGTGTTATTGCAAACCGTCAAATGGTAACGTGTTAAAATATTAATCTAACTGAAAAATGTTAAGGTGTCTCTCTACCGGACTGTGAACAAATTGTACTTTCATTACAAATACATTTGGTTAGAATTTCGACACTACTGATCTTTGGTTTTGTACTTTCTCGTATTTTATGGGATTATTGTTATAAATGTCTAATAATATTTAATCTTCGAAATAGAACAAGAGAAGGGTTAAGAAATCTGATTAAATCTCCATAACACGTCGAAATAGATTTAAAATATTATTTTTTAATGTAGGTCAATGTATTCCGAACACCTTATCAGCACTAGTTCCACTAAACTGCAACATTATCATTCTACATATTTTACTAAACTTAGTTTGCCAGTAGGGTCCAGATTCCAATGCAAATGCGTATTTTCTCGTGCAGTCACGAAATATTTTCACTTGATGTGTATTTTAAATGCCCAAAACTCGATCAATAAACCACGATTTGATGATCGTGTAGCACAAATTTTGTTTGTTGCCTTAAAAATCAACGACTTTTTTCAAATTGTTTATTGTTCTGTATATTTGTCTTTAAAATGTCTTTTTTTTCAAATAATTTTTCAATTTCAAAAAAATATATAATTTTCTGAAGTAACGGACGCGTTTATGAGGTTCATTTTATCCTTGGTAGAGCAGACGCGTAAGGCCAATAAATAAATAAATACACAATTGCTCAATGAAACATTTGCTACGTATATCACAGTACTAAAACATAGGTGCAAGGTAGGTTTCAAATAATCGAAAGTAATACTTACCATACATTAATTCCTTATCTCTTTCTACGTATCCGACAATAATTCGATTTTCTAACGACATATTCGTAGCTCACTAATGCTTTAGTTATTTTATTTATTCTGCCCAGTGTTTAATTTACTTTGCGACTCGCGTCCTCAAAGAGCTACTTTGTCAAAGTAGTACTTTCCAATCAATAAAAAGAGAACGTAGTTTTCACACACGAGAGCTAAAAAATGATTTTTGCTCTCGATTGTTTAGTCCGTTACCATGGCATGAAGCAATTCTCTTTAACCCTCACCGTTAGACACCGTGCCCTGCCATCGTCATTTGTCACCTTTCTTTGCCGATGCTACAGTAGGCCGTCGCCGTTACCGTTTGATAGCGTTACCCGTCGTTTTCAGCGAGAACATCATTTATCACCGTTAGTGGCCGCAATCACCATTTGCGTCGATACCGTTTGACCCTGTTAATCACTACCCTTATTATTCTGAACCAGCGTTATTACAAGGGGGGAGGGGATTTCTATGATTTTACATATTTTTTTCCGTTGCTTCAGGCATAGTAAGTGAAATTTCTAGACATATGGTGAAAATTGAATGCTGTGTAGATTGTGTTAGGACATATTTGTGTACATATGTTAGTGCGATTTTTTCTGTATATTCTTGTATTTATAGGAGCAGATTTTGCAATTTTCTTCACAATAGAGACTTTTCTGTAAAACGATTCCTTTTTTTTCTTGTAATCCATTTATTTGTGAGCGTTCATTGACTAGATTGTGCTTGTCACTGTTCTGTTTTTTTTCTTTCTTTCCTATAAATAAAATACTAGTGAAAATGTAGGATATTTCTCGATATCATTTTTTTTAAACCACACAGAAAAAATGAAACAAAACGTACAATTTACTTCACTAACGTGCATATTTACTTCATTATTTCTCGTGCGAAATAAGCTAGGTTACGTTATATTTGCACAAAAATATATATTTTTCATTCCAAGCATGCTTCTCCTGAATTTTATCAAGAAATGTTTGCGCAAGAAAAGAAGTATTGTTCATTTCAATTGCATATTAAAATGCATATTTTAGAATTTTTAGGTCATAATGCATATTTTTAAAAGCATATTTCAAGATTTTTTGGGGCTTGAAAACCGTCTCACCGCCAGCGCCTCCGTCGCCACCAGCTGCCTCCGTGCCCTCCCGTCCGTGCCCGTGGGTGGGCTGACCTGCCCGCGCAGCGCAAACCGAATTATCCTCCGGGCGGGCCCGCATCGGCGCTTCAAACGGGGACGCTTCGAATTGTAAACAGAATTACCCAAGCGCACCCTTTAATGAATATGTAAAAACGGGCCGCGCCAGTTATTTGCCTTTCTGTTGCGAAAACTCGCACAAAAAGAGACCACGTGGAAGGCATGAGGGCCAGAGGGTAGCTGGGGATCGGTCCGCGAATTGAATGCTTTCGTGGTTGAGTCGGCTCGCCTCCCGGCACTCGCCCCTGGGCGGGATTTCATTATATTCCTTTCCCGGGCGTAAAGGTATGAGGGTAGAATACCCACTTGGGAGCTTTTTTGTATTTGAATTTGGGATTGGCGGATGTCAAAATGCTTTTGGACGTCACAATTCCATTTTGCTGTCACCGTGGGCTCGATTCTCTGAATTAATATATTACACGCGTCCAAATCCATTTATTAAAAATAAACGATTGACTTTCCTTCCGAGCGAAATAAAATTGTATTTGGCGTTATGGAGAGCAGGTGTTTTGACAGAACTATAAACAAGCACACGAGTCATATATTGCGCGACCGCTTTCCGTCACTCCTATTGGTCGCGGCGCTCCGCGTGGTTCCGACCGTGCCGTGCCGAGCCGGTACCCCGCAACGTCGTGCTCGAACGTGAGTCAGCGCCTTCTATCAGCATTTGCTGCAACTGCTACAACAACGCAGTGGAGTGCAGCGCAGCGTAGTGGCCAAAGGTGTAACTACAAGCGTTTGCGCGCGCAGTCGTCGCCGCACGGCGGGGCGTGCCGGGCGGCGATGGTGGCGGCCTCGTCGCCGGCGACGGCTGGTGTTGCGACGTCGTGCCGCCGCGCGGTGCCACTGTGTGGCGCAGCGTTGGTGAGCGGTGCCGTTGTGCGGAGGGGGCCGTGCAAGACTGCAGTGGCGCGAGGACGCGACCGGGAGATCTCGGAGGCGACGGACGGGAAAGGACTAGGAGTAATTTGTAACGCGAGACTCGATCCGGTGGGAGTTGCTTCGGACGGGGATGTGAACGGAACGCAAAAAGCCCGTGATCGCGTTTTTGTAAGTGTAATGCCTACATTGAACCCGTATGCCTTATTTTTCTCCGTTAGCAGAACAGTAAATGTGAACCAATGCAATATTCAGTTTCGAAGAATTGCTCCTTTTTTCATAGACGTGTGCTGAGACAGACGTGTTCTAAAATTCACGACTTTTTCATTGTGTTTTGAGCATTGAAGCTTGATTCGCCGTAGCGTTAATAACATGCCATTTTTTACGTATGTCCTATTTCGAATAGGTACTACTCAACGTCGGATACCGCCATAACGGTGAAATCGCAGTGAAGTTTTTGTAATTAGTGAAATGCGTACTATTCTGAGTAACATTTGTTTTTTGTAATGTAAAAAGTCGGATCGGAAAATGAACTCAACAAACGTGATTTTTTGAATAATCATGTCAATTTTTTATCGTACCAAATAAGAAAATCGTTCAGAAAGAAACTGGAAAATTACTAATTCGCGTGTGCAGTATTAATAATATTAAATCTATCAGAAAATGACGAAAGTACTTTATCAGAAACGTATCTGGGGCGACCCACCGACTTCCACTGGCTGAGGGATGTGAAGCGCTCTGGAACGAATCTTAAGAGACTGAAAAATTATCATTGAAAAAAATAAGTTCATTTAACATTCTCAAATGCTAAGGGACATGGCATCCTCCACTATTAGTTTTTTTTTTCTTTCATTTTGCAAGATGCTTCAAAAATCCACACGTAATCACGGGTATGGATGGGTTTGCCTTCGGTTAGTGGCAGGCACAAGAAGGGGAACGAAGGCAATCCCTATCCAGCTAGGAATGTTTCGATATGAATAATGAAATTATCAATAATATTAACTTAAAGTATGCACGGAATTAATTTTTATGTAATATGATGCTACTAAATGTTTGTATAATTCAAAACGTAATTACAATAATCGAATCTGAAGCCTGTCTGTAAAAATGAATTCATATTCCTACCGGCAGTTTCAGAGTCCGGACCTGACGTGGATGTAGTAGCTCTTAATTGCGGTTTCGGTCGTTTAAAAATGATTTATTGGGCTCTCAATCAGCATAACATTGATAGTGTCTACTCGCAGGGGCGCAATAAACTCAGATATCAGTCTGGGGAGGAAGCACAAGGTTATTTCATTCCAGAAAATTGCAGATATTTGCGGAAAATTGTTGCTGTTGATTGCGTTATTAATTGAGCTTTAAATTATATATTTGTTAGCTTATCAATTACATAAAACTTATGTCATATACTTTCAAATTCGGATTTTTGAAGAGATTTGAAATCTTTTTGATTATCCATGTATGTCCCTATTTGAAAATATAGTACATATTTCGCTCAACAGCTAATATTATGTTCCTTGATCTCGATATTTGTGTACTTAATTAAAAATTTGATTACCACATTATTTCCACACTCTTAATCTTTTTATTTGATTGTTAGTTCATACTTTGACCATTTTTGCTCCACATATGTGTACATATTTGAGTGCATATTATTCCGAGTACATTCTAGCTCTGAATATTATAATCTATTTTAGAAACACTGAAGGGTTGCAAAAGTTATTTTTTCTCTGAATTGAACCTATTTATCGAGATACGTCGTGAATGATGTGGTCCTCTCAGAAAGAAGTAAATAAAACACGTAACATGTTTACCAGTGACCGCTTTATTGGCAAAGGGCTTCTACGCGCCTCTTCAGTGCGTTTCGCAGCTGGCGCAGGTTCGGTGTGCTCGAGATGGCTCTTCGCCAATCAAGCAATTAATGGCCGGCCAAAGAAATGATTGCCTCATTTGCTTTAAATGGTTTCTTGGAATGTTCAAACAGTGTTGTAAAATGAATGAATATTTTATTTCACAGTTTGCCGTACGATTGAAAATGTAAATAATGTCGGAAATAATTCCTGGGGAATGTATGGACTTTCAGTTATGTCATGTAAACAATGTCGGAAATAATTCCTGGGGAATTTAGGGGCTTTCAGTTATGTCACTTTCGAACTCTTGTATAAAGTTACACTTAAAACTGAGGCGGCCACTAGCACGTGAAGGCTTGGATCTAGACAATGTCCGGTATGTGTACCCTCCTTGAATTCCGATGGCGGTCGCTCGCTACTCGCCAAACACCGAATGTTTGGAGACATTTTTAAGGCGGCTCCTCACATTCGCCATTCGCCGAGCAGGGAGCTACTGCTCGCCCGATCCCCAACAGCTGATGTGTTCTGCGAATGTTCGCACCCGTTGATGTGTCCTAAAGACCGACACGCGCTGGGTAGGGCGAATACCGAATGTTCGGCGCTCGGCAAATCGCAAGCAATCAGTCCACACACTACTCGTGCTTCGGCGAGCGGTTGCTAGGGATTCGCCGAATGCCGCAGATGTAGAGCCGCTTTTAGGCAAATGTGATTCGCAAGCTGCATCCTGCTAGCCAAGGATGCGGCTTCGCCAAAAAACAATAACATCATTTGTTTTCAAACATCAATGTTTTACATCCGGTCTCTCATTAAATCATGATCATTAAAGCTAGGGCGTGAGGGGGCCATTTAAGTTCATGGACGTCGTTAATTTATATTTGAACCTTAACTGACACAGCACCTTAACAATGATAAGAAACGTTAACACAACTTTCATTATTATTGTATAGGCATACCAAAAAAATATTGGAGTACATTTTTGGGTTAAAAATTCATAGTTGATCACTTCGATTAGAAGAATGTTCAATTCCGGATATCTGAAAGTTATTATAGTTTTATTATGGTGTGTTTCTTAATGAAAAATAAAATATAGACCACTTAAAAAATATGGGGTGTCTGAACATCGAGGTTGAAAATACATCGAGTGCAATTGGACGAATATGTGTATATTTAGAAAACATCGTCGCCGATGTGGCAGCCTCTGCGCGCCCAGCTTCGCTCTCTGCTCTCTGCTCTCTCCGCTCTCTGCTCTCTCCGCTGTTTTCTCTCGGCTCTCTACTCTCTCCGCTCTCTGCTCTCCCCGCTCTCTGCTCTCTCCGCTCTCTGCTCTCCCCGCTCTCTGCTCTCTGCTCTCTCCGCGCTCTGCTCTCTCCGCGCTTTGCTCTCTCCGCGCTCTGCTCTCTGCGCGCTCTGCTCTCTCCGCGCTCTGCTCTCTCCGCGCTCTGCTTTCTCTTCTCTCTCCGCGCCCTGCTCTCTGCTCTCCCCGCTCTTCGCTCTGTGCTCTCTGCCCTCTCCGCGCGGGAGTTGCAGCTCCGCGCGGTAATTCGAGCGCGAGTGGCGGGCGCAACGCGATACTTCGCAGCGCTGCCTCTCGCGTATCGCCGCCCGCGGCGCTCGCCCTCCCCCGCGGCGTGCGGCTGCCGAGGCACGTGAGGCGCCACGGCGCGGGGGAACGAGGGCCAAGGGCGGGGGCGAAGGCGGAGGCGGGGGCAGGGGCGATGGCAGAGGAGGTTATGGTGATGGCGGGGGTGGAGGCGAAGGCGAAGGCGACGGCTAAGGCGGAGGCGAAGGTGGAGGCGAAGGCGGAGGCGGAGGCGAAGGCGGAGGCGAAGGCGAAGGCGGAGGCGAAGGCGGAGGCGGAGGCGGAGGCGGAGGCGAAGGCGGAGGCGAAGGCGGAGGCGAAGGCGGAGGCGAAGGCGGAGGCGAAGGCGGAGGCGGAGGCGGAGGCGGAGGCGGAGGCAAAGGCGGTGGCGAAGGCAGGGGCGAAGGCGGAGGCGAAAGCGAATGACCCAAACACGGTCTAATGCTGACACCCCCACCCCGGAGTTGGTGTTAGTAAGTGTTTGGGCGCAAGGGCGTATTCGTGAGTAAAGTCGTGTTTACGGCTCGTACTATAAGTAACATGACTCAAAACTAATTTTGGGAGTATTATTGAGTTGACGTATACGGACCACCCTGGCAATGAAATGTTCATACTGAAGTAGTCGTTAAGAAGATAGTCTGTGAAGGGTAATCCCCATCATCTGAACATAAATTAATCCCACTGTGTGTAAAACGCATTTAATATGACTTCTACACCCACCTAATAATTGTAAGTTTTTTTAAAAAAATAAGCGTTTTAAATATCATGTAAAAACAGAATTGGATACATTTAGCAGATCCCAAAGAAATGTTAAAGAACAGTAGAATACAGTGAAAGCAAATAGGAAAAAAAAACCCTGAGGAAATATAGATTAGATACTGTTATATCCATTGTCCAAAAGATAACTTATATGGACGTCTGACCTTTTTGCAGTAGCTCTTCAATTGAGTTTTAAAAATGTACCAGGAAAGTTAACGCGGAATAAAAAAAAGTGTCCCTCTAGGACTCTGACCCAAAGCGGCCGATGGCGTCATGAGACAGCTGGGCCCACATGCTACGCGTCCAGTAATCTTATCTTTCTCAGTCACGGATTTCCGCGTTGCTGACAGCAATCACGTTGTGTCGTATCATCAAAGACGTTTAATCTCGTTTATTTTGCTTCATACCGTTGCTGCAATGTAGGCAGTTTTACTAAACACGAATTAAATCCGAAACACGTTATACAACTGGATTATATTATTGAATACGTTGTTAATACTGTATTATCAACTACTATTTCGCCTTTAAGTAGAAGGTTGCCTCTTTTAGTATCATTGATACAAATGTTTAGTACAAATTTGAAAGATTCGAAAATCTTTGTTTATGCTATTTCAAGAAAATATAGCTCTTACGTCTCCATACCCTTTAATTCGTATAAGAAATCAAAATTAACAGAGTTTGTGTATGATGTGTGACTTGGAGGGTATGCAAATACTGTGGTGAGCTCTAGTTAGATAGCATTGCGCACGCAAACTCTTTAACATTATGTAAACCTCAGATATCCGGTCGAATAGCGCACACAATTTATGCCACATTAATAGTCGTTATTTCAACATACGAACATTTATATAACGGCACTATGTACTTGTATTGCTAAAATAGCCGAATACATTTTTTTAAAAAAGTGGAATGACAGAGGAACTACGAACAACATTAGCGTATTGTTTTCCTGATGTTAAGTAGAACCCTGTCGTTACGATTTAACGTATCGGAATTAAAGTGCTGTTAAACTCCCTCGCATGAAACGAACGTCACACGGTTACTGGTTGTCTTTTAGCTTTCTATCTCTATCTAATTTCACGGTATGAAAGGAAAAAAGGTCTGTACCGTTGTAATGCCTTTCGCTGCAGGTGTAGTGCTGCTAGCAGCGATTGCAGGCAATTACAATTGCTTCCAGTACAGGATGCAATAAAAATTGGGTTCGCAGGGAAGCTAAGTTCCCTGGAGGAGCGTGATGGTCAGCGAGGTTTCAATTAGAGACCAAGTCCGATGAAGTATGAAATTTTAATATAATAATAGAGCTGCAGAGCAGCGTGATGTGTACACAGCAAAGTCTTTAGGCGGTCTCCCCTGTCTTCTCAACGCTACACGATCCTTATATGGGAAACAGAGAGTTTAACGAGGCTATTACGCCGCCTCCCCCGCCAGAACTCGGCGCGCCCTCGACGCCATAAACTGACATAACTGTCAGAGGACTTTTGCCCTTCTTGAAAACTAACAAGTTCCCAAACATTCCTGTTTCGTCTGGATCGTGTCAGCGTGACAGCGGTTCGGGTAGTTTAATCACCCGTGACCGCAGCCGGAGCGCCCGCTCCCGGCGCGACCCCAATTCAACCATGAAGGGTAATATTTCTTTCACGTACAAGTTGAAAGAAATATTCATTGCTCTTCTTAAGCAATGCGTACTTCACATGTACGTAGGTGCATTTGCCATTACACCTCCCCCCTTAGAAAAAGTTTTGATCAACAGATGAAAACTTTTCTAACGGAAAGCTTTACTTGAGCTCCTCGTACGTGTGGATATGGATAGATGTTTCTCGCCATCAACTTCAGTTATACTGATAAATTTTGATGAGTGAGCAGGAGATATTGTGGAATTTATTTCTGCAGTGGAAGACTGCTCGTCACGAGTACCAGTTGCTTTATAACACAATTCTCCCTGCTCCTGAATAATTACTAAGAATCTTTCTCTTGTTTCTTTCCATTAATTCTTTGGCGAACATCTGTCCCATAACCAATAAGTACAATTTCTACCTATTTTAACACATCAAAACATAAAACAACATGAAAATATTACAATTAATATGCCAAAAACTGTACTACATGTTATTACATGAGAGTACCACTAAGAATAATTATTTCTTTCTTGTTGTTCAATTAATTTCTCTACCTCATCAACTTTAACACTTCTTGACATACATAGATTCTTCCTTACATATATAGTTTCTTTCTTACGTATATAGTTTCTTCCTTACGTATATAGTTTCGTCCTTACATATAGAGTTTCTTTCTTACATACATAGTTTCTTTCTTACATACATAGTTTCTTTCTTACATACATAGTTTCTTTCTTACATACATAGTTTCTTTCTTACATAGTTTCTTTCTTACATCATAGTTTCTTTCTTACATCATAGTTTCTTTCTTACATCATAGTTTCTTTCTTACATACATAGTTCTTTCTTATATCATAGTTTCTTTCTTACATCATAGTTTCGTTCTTACGTACATAGTTTCTTTCTTACATCATAATTTCTTTCTTACATACATAGTTTAACATACTAGTTTGAAAACATTTTGACAACTCATCATTTGACATTTTACCATAATGTTGCCTCATGGAATCACTAAAAAACTCTTTGCTTGAACTTAAAAATACATATGTGTTAGTTCCTTTGGACACGGGAAAAGGTAGGATCTTATAGAGATGATAGATATTGGGGGAGAGAAGAGGAATTTCTAATACATACACCAAATATTGCTTTAAAGCGTACACATGGGGAATCATTATCTTTTGGAGTTCAGGAAGGGGAAAAGGAGGATAATCCAAACCATTTGGCAGTGCCTGGCTCTCCATTACCTTTTTGATCTTAGCGGTAGTAATGAGTTGTGGCTGCAGCGTTCCCTGCTCTGCATGGACAAAAGCATCTAGCAAAATTTCAAACGAATGCTGACATTCCTCGATACCTCTTTGCAATATTCTTATTTGCTCATTGATCTGACTGATGTTTTCTATCTCCACTTCTAATGCATTAACTTTGTTATCAGTATAATTAGCTAATTTATTCAAATTTTGTTTTAATGTTTTCTCATTTTGATTCACTCTTTGAATTGTTAAGTTAACAGAACTTAATGTCGATTTTATTACCGTCATTTGATCTTTGGAAATGTGTAAAAATTCGCTTTGCTCTTTTTCTAATTCTGAAATATGTTTATTATATTCCTCTGCATCCGATTGTGTTAGAGTTCCAAAAAGTACCTTTGCTATTTCTCCCACCAAATTTAATACTCCTCTCTTTGTTCTTACCGCTCTTTTATTGAAAGATTCGACATTTTCTGAATCTACCATATATTCGCTTACTAAATCTCTCAAATTATCAATATAATACGTTTTAGATCTCATGTATTGCTGAAAAGCTCCACAGTCTGTCAGATGATACCAATTTGCTTCCGATACTTTATTACAATATTCTGCTACCTTTCTGTGATGTTCTTTCGTACTCTTCCAAAGCTCCTTAATTGGTTCTAAATTTATATAGCTTACTACTTTCCATCGCATTGGGTAAAAAGAGATAGTTCCAACCTCATCAAGATAAATCCCGATTTACAATTGTAGCTGCTTCACTTCCTGTCCATTTGCCATTTCCCACCACCATATTAACGCCGTTAATATTACCCAAATCCTAAGTGCCCTCATGCTTCGTTTCGTTCCCTGAAACGGAAGAAAAGTATGGTTTCAGTCTGTTAGTATGTACTTCTTGATGCTTACGTTTGCCCACCTCTTGAATAATTGCATTAGGTTCCTTCATCCTCTTTACTTCATAAGGACCTTTCCATAATGGTTCTAACTTATGCCTAGCTTCAATTCTTAATAATACTAAATCATTTACCTTAAACTTTACAGGATTGGCTTTTGTTTTCTCTCTTTGATTTCCCTTGAATTGTATCAATCTTTCCTTAGCAATTTTATGACAATTCTGCATTTTAAACTTAACATTCTGTATTATGTCATCATAGTTGTACAAAGGTTGCGGAGTACTTTGTAAAATCCCTGGAATATTACATCTCCTACCGTATAATATCTCATAGGGTGTGAACTTAGTGATACTATGCGGAGTAGTATTGTAAGAAAAACATGCAAACGGTAACCACGTATTCCAATTAAAAGACTTTGGATCACAAAAACAACGTAAGTACGTTACAAGCGTTTTATGAGTCCGTTCTAATGCTCCATTACTCTCCGGATGATACGCTGCGGTATTGATTTTTTCAATCTTAAACAACTTGCATATTCTTTTAAATACATCAGACATAAAATTACTCCCTTGATCAGTGACTATAGAGTTTGGAATACCGTATATTAATATTACCTTGTTCACAAACGCATCTGTTATTTCTTCCACAGTTTGATTCTTAATAGGAATAGCGATAACATATTTACTTAAATTGTCTTGGCAAGTTAAAATATATCTAAAATTGTCTTCCGTAACTGGAAGGGGACCTACCACATCGAGATAAAGTTTACAAAACGGTTCGTCCTGAGTATCAGTGACTTCTAATTGCTGTTTTATTTTGTGATGGGGGTCTTTATTCATTTGACACACCTTGCAATTCCTAATATAATCGGCTACGTCCTTCTCCATTCCCATCCAACTTGTATATAATTTTATCCTTTCTGTAGTTCTTTGAATTCCCTGGTGACCACCTACCGGGCAATTATGCATTTCTTTAATAATTGCTAATTTCCTCTCATTGCTTATTTGCTCTACATTAAATTGCATACATTCTACAGGATATCTACTTAAACAATCAGCATTACAATTTTTAATCCCTGCTCTGTATTTAATTTCATAATCGTATTCTTCTAGCAATAATGTCCATCTCAATAATCTTGAACTCGGATCTTTCACATTAAAGATCCATATTAATCCTTTGTGATCCGTAACGACTGTAAATTTTCTACCTAGTAAATAAGGTCGAAAGTGTTTACAAGCCCAGACGATTGACAAACACTCTTTTTCCACCGTACTGTAATTAATTTCTGCCTTGTTCAGGGTTCTACTGGCGTAAGCTATTGGCTTATCCTCACCTAATTTTCCTTGTGAAAGTATTGCTCCAATTGCATATCCACTAGCGTCAGTCGTCAATATGAAAGGCTTGGTAAAGTCGGGATATTGTAAAAGGGGTGCTTCAGTTAACTTTTGTCTCAGTAAATCAAAACTGTTCTGTTCCTTTTCTGTCCACTGCCACTCGACATCCTTCTTTAATAACTCTGTCAAAGGTCTTGCTATTGTACTAAACCCATCGATAAACTTTCTGTAATAACCTGCTAAACCTAAAAATGACTTTATGTCCTTCGGGTTTCCTGGTCTGGGAAATTCTGTTACTGATTGAACTTTTCGCGGATCAGGTTTTACTCCTTTTGTTGTCACTACATGTCCTAAGTAGTTTAATTCTACCTTCAAAAATTCACATTTGTCGGGTTCAATTTTGATATTATGTTTCCTGAGTTGCCCGAGTACTTCCCTTAGCTTTTTGTTATGCTCGGCTAATGTTTCTCCCATTATCAACACATCGTCCATGTAGCAAAAGCATCTGTCACCAATTGACTCGTGCAGAATTGAGTTCATCATGCGTTGAAACGTAGCAGGAGCTGATTTTAGACCAAAAGGCATACGCGTGTATTCATAATGGCCGCTAGCCGTACTAAATGCAGTTTTGCATTGATCCTCTGGTTCGATTGGCACTTGTAAATACCCACTGGCACAATCGAGAGCAGAAAAGTAACGCGATCTTCCTATTTTATCCAAAATATCCTGAATATTTGGAAGAGGATAGCTATCTCCTACTGTTACGTCATTAAGTCGTCTAAAATCCACGCAAATTCGCCACTTCTTTTTGCCAGTCGCATCGATCTTTTTCGGGACTACAAGCAAAGGAAAATTCCATTCGCTCTTACTATGAGTAATTATTCCGTCATTTAGCATTTGTTCTACTTGCCTCTGAATTTCCTCCTGATGAGCCTGAGGTAACCTATAATTCTTTAAAGTAATTGGTCTACCTTTAGGAATAGAGGGTGTGGGAATATAATGTTTTGCCGCTGTCGTACTAGTCAGTTTGTCTCCCGGTAATTTGAAAACATCTACAAATTCACTACATATGTCTCTAATATCTTTAGCTCCTTCCTCTATATGATGCAATCTCAAGTTATCATATAATAATTCTATTCTCCGCTTCGTGAACGCGTCTTCATTCGTCCTATCAGTAGCATTATTTAACTGAGTCGGAGGTTTCTTTAATATTGGTGTTTCTCGTACTATTAACGTTTCGGGCGTGACATTTACAATAAGACACGGAAACGTTTTATCACAATTCGTTAAAGTTGCCGCACAGACTATTCCTGGCTGCAATAATTGTTGCTCTACATATCTCACTCCTTTTTCTGTGGTCGGGAATTGAACTACTGACTCACTGAAAGGTGGTATTGCAATATTTTTAGTAAACACATAATTATTCCTTAAAAGCCAATCTTGTCCTAATATAACATCAATATTTCTAGGCAATTTATTTACAACATAATATTTGGATTCTATTGACTCACTGCAATTATTCAGAGTTAAATTTACCATACCTTTTACCTTGATATTTTTTCCACTAATACCTTGAATCTCAATTACATCATCGCTTTGGGCAATATTTTTGACTAATGAGGATTCCCTTACCAATGATACCTGGGCCCCTGTATCAATTAAGGCTATTCCTAAGCCTCCCTTAATTTCCGGACACAATACATATACCTCGTATGGTCCCAAATCATTTTTCATGTAACTGGTTTTATCAAAGGCGTCCCCTTGTTTTACGCAGTTAACCTCCCGCGACTCCTTGCCGCATCCAGGGTTCATCACAGTAACTATATCACGTGAATCTCTATCACAAGAGCTATTCCTTACAGTATCTTTATCACGCGAATCTCTTTCACGGCTGTGATTTCCCCCAGTTTCCATATCACCTACGCAGCCATTTTGTAGAGTTACTTGCGGCTGCTCAAGCAACTCTACTGCCTGTTTCCCTGTTTGCAATTCCTAGTTTCATGATTTCGCCTACCACATTTGGCGCATTTCGGTTCATTATTGCAAACCCTAGATATATGACCCAGTTCCTGACATCTATAACATTTCACAGTATTTACAGCAGTAACATTAACTTCACTTTTAATATGCGTACTTTGTTGCCTCCTAGAATCATATCGCGTATTCTCGTATCGCGAATTCCATTGCCCCTGATTATTCTTATACCTTTGCGATTTCACTTCGCTTTCTTCTTGTAAAGCGGTTTCAACTATTTGTGCTAAAGATTCCTCTTCTCCTTTAGCTTTAACAATATACCTTATCCTTTCATCTTTCAGTCCCGCAATAAACGTTCCCTTTAAGAATTCTCCTATTAACTGCAGACCTCCTTCTACGTAACGCGCATTATCTTTCTGTTCTAATTTTTCCAACCTGCCTTTTACTTCTCTTCTCAGATCTATAGCCATACTATCTACTCGCGAACCCCATTGTGCTACTGTTTCATTTGATCCCTGCTTCGACGTGAATAATACGCCCGCGTAATATTCTAACGTACGCCGTACAGAGAAGTTTTCCTCTAAAATCGCTCTAACCTGTTCCCAAGTTTCGCGTTCTGTTCGTGCTAATAACCTATCTTTAGCATTGCCAGTAATTTTTGATTCAATGAATTTCAAAAGCAATGATCGTTTATTGGGGTGTACTACTTCCGTTGCTGCCTCAACTCCTTCTATAAATTCTCTAAGATGTCGGGGATTTCCATCAAAGTTACGCGATATTAATTTTACTGCCTGTATAACTGATATATAATTTTCCTCATTATCGCCAATATCATTGTCTGCCATGGCTGGATTAACCTCTTACCAAGAAAAAGATGTAGGGTGGCTTGAAGATGCGCAGTTCGGGCCTCCAGTGATGGCTTCGCAGCTCCCCTCAGGGTAGAGGACCCTCTCGCGGCGCAGGCTGCCAACGGCTAATCACCGAAGACGTCCCTCGGGCTCGTCAGCGGCTGCTGGTGCTGGCCTCCAAACCACGGACTCGGCTTCTGCAGGCGGTGAACGGGTACCACGGCGCCTTGTGGATTCCTCTGGAGCGTTGTTCCCTCGAGAAAGGCTCCGGCCCACCTCGGTACAGGCGCGAAGTCTCTCCAGCCCGGCCGTCAGCAGAAAGTAATTGAATTCGCTGTGCTCCTCAATCCCACCGCTGCCACCATGTAATGCCTTTCGCTGCAGGTGTAGTGCTGCTAGCAGCGATTGCAGGCAATTACAATTGCTTCCAGTACAGGATGCAATAAAAATTGGGTTCGCAGGGAAGCTAAGTTCCCTGGAGGAGCGTGATGGTCAGCGAGGTTTCAATTAGAGACCAAGTCCGATGAAGTATGAAATTTTAATATAATAATAGAGCTGCAGAGCAGCGTGATGTGTACACAGCAAAGTCTTTAGGCGGTCTCCCCTGTCTTCTCAACGCTACACGATCCTTATATGGGAAACAGAGAGTTTAACGAGGCTATTACGCCGCCTCCCCCGCCAGAACTCGGCGCGCCCTCGACGCCATAAACTGACATAACTGTCAGAGGACTTTTGCCCTTCTTGAAAACTAACAAGTTCCCAAACATTCCTGTTTCGTCTGGATCGTGTCAGCGTGACAGCGGTTCGGGTAGTTTAATCACCCGTGACCGCAGCCGGAGCGCCCGCTCCCGGCGCGACCCCAATTCAACCATGAAGGGTAATATTTCTTTCACGTACAAGTTGAAAGAAATATTCATTGCTCTTCTTAAGCAATGCGTACTTCACATGTACGTAGGTGCATTTGCCATTACACCGTGCAGAGTGGCATAGCGGCGAGCGAGGGCGGTGCTTTCGCAGCCCCCGAGTCGTCGGGGAGGCCGAGGCAGCGGTTGACCTGCTGCGGTGGAGGGGTGCGAGGGACCGGCGCAGGGGGCGGGGGAGGGGCGGCGAACCTCTGGCAACGCAGGGCGCCAAGCGGGAGGGAGGGTGTGACGAGGAAAAGGAAGGTGCAGAACCGGTTTGCAGAGATATTTGTTGATGGTAGTTTTTCTTCTGTAGGCCTAAAGTTAGAAAACAACCATGTACCGATACCATGTGTTATCGTCCTGTGGCATTCTCCAATTTTTTTCCAGGCGACTGGATACCAATATTGATTCGAGCATACAGAAAATACTATATAATATAATATAATATAATATAATATAATATAATATAATATAATATAATATAATATAATATAATATAATATAATATAATATAATAATTTTATTGCATCATAATATCTCTACGCTTCGAGTCTACTGCCTGTAATTGCGTCAGGTGATTGTTCAAGATTTGGAGAATATAGTAATAATGCCAATATTGTGAATAAGGTTTTTCATTTGTATGAATCTTGTCTGTCTGAGCAACTTTATTTAATGCTTACGTTGCTATGAATAAAATTCTTCCTGATTTTCCCTCCCCCCACCTGCCCGCAACGGTCGGGCTGGTGAAAAGTTGTAGAAAAAAACAACACCGTTCCCTGATTTAAAGCACTGGAAGTGCAGTAGTGCATTCGATTGAAGCAGTGATGGCGCGAACATGACACCGTAGAGTTGTGTAGTGAGAATTGAAGGTGTTGAAGGAACGAACGACACATTATATAAATAAAGTAAGTATGATCCGTAAACCAAAAATGAAGATAACAGTAATTAAAAAGAAGATTTTGAACAATTCTTGGCATTAAGTGTTTTTTTTGTTATAATTAACTACATCGGACCGCACACTTAATTTACAGTGTAAAACTTAAGCAATAAATCAGTTGGATTTCTCCAGGATATTAAAGATAAAGCACTTCCTCTATGTACTGAAACCGCATGTCAGTAGAAAAAGACTAGGTATCCCCATTTAGATGACTTAAATCTGCTTCAAGGC
Source organism: Gryllus longicercus (assembly GCA_038098605.1). Classification (NCBI taxonomy): domain Eukaryota; kingdom Metazoa; phylum Arthropoda; class Insecta; order Orthoptera; family Gryllidae; genus Gryllus; species Gryllus longicercus. The sequence goes on along the minus strand of JAZDUA010000326.1, from coordinate 448,121 downwards.
GGTTGCTGTGGAGAGGAGAAAAGGGAAAGAAACAGTTGACTCTCGGAGTCAGGTGGCAACGGCCGGCTCTTTCTTCGATTTCCCTGGTGCCTTTCCTTGCAGTTCGCGCCGTTCTGACTTGCGTAGGCTTACACTAACGTATAATGGCACTATAGTTTTTTCCTTCTAAAGGTTTTCCGTAGGTAATTGTTTAAATCGTCGCTTGTAAGTTTCAAATCAAAGAAATACCCATTCACTCGGTTTATTCTCAGTCACGTACGCAGATAACACAGGCCATCCGTACTTTCCATTCCACTATGCAACATGCACATTCTGTGCACTTTTGTGCGCTTGCAAGACCAAGCGTCCGTGGCGTGTCCTCTCTTGGCCGCGGGTGTGTGTGGATGCGCGCCATCAGCTGGAGTCGCAGCGAGGGTGGTCGGCGGCGCGGGGGGCGAGAGGGGGGCCGAGGGGCGCAAAGTGGGCCCCGGAGGATGGCAGGAGCGCCCGCGAGGAGGAGAGGCGAGGCAACGTCGCGCGCCGGGGGGGGGGGGGCGGTGCAGAGGGCCCTTGGAATGCGCGCAGCGGCGGAGGGGGAGGCCGAGAGGGAGACGCGGCGGAAGAGGTGGCGGTGGTGGAGATGGTGGCTGTGGCGGCGGTGGTAGTGGTGTCGTCGGAGGCTTCGATGTAGGGGTGGACCAGAGGCGATGAATGGTGAAGTTGTTTAAGTTAAAGTTAGAATGGAATTAAATTAGCATTTGTAGCGAAGAGGCCCCCGATCTGCAGGTGCAGCAGGGGCCCTCGCGATGCGCAGAGCCTCGGAAAGGGCCTAGTCAATTGCCACCCGGCCCGTGGACCGCACCCGCGGTAATGGAGATGGTGGTGAGGATGGAAGGTGTAGCGGTGACGGAGACGCTGGCAGTGGGGGTTGAGGGGGGGGGAGGCACAGTTGGTGGTAGAAAAAAAAAAGTTCAGAGACAGTTCAGAAAAGTTTAGAAGTTCAAAGACACAACGACCACAGAATCGTCAGTTGTGTTGCCAGCACTAGCTGTCAAATCATCCCAACGTTAGGAAAATTCTTCTATAGCGCTGGGGGTTGTAGTGGTGATGGTGGTGGTGGTGGTGGTGGTGGCGGCGGCGTCGGGGTTGTTATTAGTGGTGGTAGCAACGGTGTTGGTCGTAGTGGCGGCGGCGGTGGCGGTGATAGTGGTGGTGGTCGCAGCGGTAGCGGTGGCAACATCGAAGATTGGGACGGAGGGAGGGTTGATCCGTCGGGGGCGGCGTTGAAACAGCGTGGGCGGCGGAGGCGGAGGCGGTGCCGACGGCTGCGGAGGGCGCGGAGGCGGCTCCACTGTGTCCGCCCTCACAGAGTACATATCCGCCCTCGCCCTCCCGATTGCAGCGCGGCGCCGGCAGCCAACACGTGCTCCCGGCTTATTTCTTTTCCCCGGCGGCGGCCGCGGCGGCGGGGGCGGTCCACGGGCCGGGTGGCAATTGACTAGGTCCTTTCCGAGGCTCTGCGCATCGCACCCCTGCTGCACGGCGCACCTGCAGATCGGGGGACTCTTGGCTACAAATGCTAATTTAATTCCTTCCTTACTTTAACTTGAACAACTTGAATTCAACTAGGTCTAAGTAACTTAAATCTCACTCTATCAACTTGACTACATCTTAATTAAGATAACAAAACTACAAGTAACTTGACTGTAGCTTAATTAACTTTGCTATAATTTAATTACCTTTGCTATAACTTTATTCACTGCTATAAATTAACATTACTATAACTTAATTCACATTATTACACGTAATGATCTTCAGTATTACTTAATTGACTTGATTTTAACTGCAGTAACTTAATTATAATTTGTCTAACTTGAATCGAACATATGTAACTTTCAAATCGCGGAGTTCATGGTCATTTCAAAACGCTACTACGGAATCGATTCCTTAAACTAATACGTGATAGATGTCTCTTTAAACTATATTTTGGCATTGACAGCTAGTCTAAATTTGAGACAAAAGTGTAATCAACTTATACAAACGTGAAGATGAATTTGTTGGGCTTATTTACTTTAAATATGATCCGATCGTCTACTGAGACTGTGTAAGATGGAACCGAACCCCATCAAATGAGCAAATTGCCGTCCCCAAATCGTTTTCAATTGCTATAGTCAAAATATAAGGTTATCTTTATTGTTTTGTTAATAAAACAGAAATGAGACCTATCTCACTGTGGTACAACCCACTCCTCTCTTTCTTTGCCGCGTGACCACAATGTAGCGTATGCGACGGAATTATTATACAGATGTTATCATATTCATTTAAACATGTTGTCCAGTTACGTTCTATTGTGCCGTATATAACCACAGAGTCCTCTTCTATGCGAGCCAGACGAGAGTCGGCCCTGAGCTGAGTCAGGCGTTTAGGTGGCCAGCGACTCCAGTGCGCTCCTGCCACTTCATTACGCCTCACATACAAATCCACGTAGTACCACAACCAATATTTTCTATGCACGTGATGTCCGTTCCATTTCATGTTGCTTTTTATTGTTGTTTTTTTTGCTCGCGAGTAGGCCAACTTTGATCCCGCGTGCATGCACCATGCATTTACTCGTACTGGGGCTCACAAACATCATCTCGGCGGCAGGTGCATGTATTTTTATCAGGAGATCAACGTTTTAGCTGGATCCGATTTTTATCCCCCAGGGTTGTTAGTCCTGAGGGAATGGAAGATAAAATGATGATAGGGGTGAGAGGACGACACACACATACCAGCAACCACAAATACACCCAAGCTCGAGGCAGGACTCTAACCCGAGATCTTCTGCTCCGAGACCTCTACGGCACTAATGCCTTAGCAAACTCGGCCTTCTGATAGGCGAATTTAATGTTTTATTAATACTTTTTCCTTTATGTTCTTTTTAATTTTTTGATTTAGAGTAAATTTTATCATATTTAATGGAGATCTCGTTGCTGTAGTGAAAATTTTATTTGTGAACGAGTCGTCGGATCTGGAAGGGGGAGGGGCTGAATCCCCATTAAACCCCGCTCTTGCCCCCCTCCACACCGGGTGCGCCACTGCGTCCAAGGTTCATCGCCCGGTTCACATTTTCCCGTTTTGCTCTCGTAGTCTTCCCATTTTGCAAGTGCAAGGAAGTAGAATCGTGTTATCATCGTCCAGCAAACTCGCAACTTACTCTGTATCAAACGTACTTATAAATTATTCTTGTATTTTCGTTTACTTCTATTGTTCTCTTCTTTTCTTATACTCCTATTGCGACTTTCTTTTCCTCTCTCTCCTCCTCGACTTCATCTCTGCTCATGTGTCCTTTTGGTCTACGCTTTACCTAGATTTTGGTAACACCTACTCCATCTCTCGTTTTCTGCATTTTTTGTTTCATTTACTTTCTTGCACAGTTTCTACTAGCTCCTGGTACTTTGTTGGTTTCCTTTAACTGCATTTCTCACAGTCATATTTATTGTGTATTTACTTTAAGCAGGTCGAAAGGAATTACGAAAAGAATGGATTGTCTCCTTTTGGATACATACTGCGAGATAACTCATTTGACAATTATGTGTATGGTAATATTTCATGTAATTAATTTGAAATTCTAACATATCCCAATAATATACTTTTCCATTTAAATCCTATATTACTTGAATAAGGAGATTAATCAACGTTCGGTAATAATGAACAAACAGTTTCGCTTTTATACACATTAAGTGTTACCTACGGAACTCGGAAAGCTCTGAACAAAAGAAATTAGCTTAGGGGGATGGATCGCGCCTTACAACGAAAACATTTGCTCTTTTAATTTTCTAAATGGTATTTTCGGGTGTATATTATCCTACCTTTACATCCTACTTTTACATCCTACTTTTACATTGTATCGGCTATTACGACGGAAACTTTCTGTTTTCGAGAACAATCTTAAAATAAAATGCGACGGAGAGTATAAGATAATTTCATTAACAAAATGTTTTAATTTTGATGAATTAACAATATTTCGTCGAAACCTTTCTCTTCAAAATTTACATTACAAAATAGAGGTAAAATGTACTTACAAAGATAACCTACTCACTTTGTTTATGATTCTTATTTATTGCTCCCTGTCAGTGATGCAGTTCTGAATGTTCTTAACCACGGGGGACTGTGTTTCCCTTTCATAGAGTTAATCATGCTCATTAAAGGGACAACTTTTATGAGAAGGGGGAGAGAGGACTCGCAATAAACGTTCGTCCCCCTTGTACACGAGGAATGATTGCCCACTCCCTGCTTATTTGAAAACACCGCGTACACGAAAATACATTTAATTGATAGAGTGCACGCCAGCACACAGTAAAAATAGAGTAATCGATTCTCTGGGCAGTTAGCTTGAAAATTGCATCCGGACAGAGGAATCCAAATCTGGTCGCGTCGCATTGCGGCTTTGCTTTCCCCCGCGGCTCCCCAGAGAGCGTTCCTGCTCTCCAGACGCAGCTCTCTCCAATTACCACGAACCGTTCACGATCAGGTGCCGCTGCATTCCTTTTCTCCTCGTCGTAATTAGACAATTAAAATCTACACCTGTTTACGTTTCTGGTAAAATTGTGTTGTGCTGCAGTACTGTATCTGTACAATTAGAGATTACACTGATCATCAGAAAGAAAAATAATTTATTGCAGCATAATTTATTGTAACAATGGCATAAATGCATGGGTAGCATTTCTATAGTGTAATTCAAAAAGGCTAAATATGTATGTCACAGATAACATTCCAGAGCCGGAGGATGTTGTTTGCTATTTTGTTAGCAATACTATACAATCGAAACTGTAATTCAATTACCGATGCAAATGAGTTTTATATTACTCGGGAGCGAAAATGTCTAAGTTTTTAAATGTTGCTAATCTCGCTTTGTTGATATTCATAATTTTCAGCTCATGGAAAGTGTAAATCTGCACTTCAAACCACTGGTAAAATAATAAAGTTTCTTTCAACAATTCATCACACTTTTCACAGAATGCATGTTTCAACAGACATTTTTGATACCCGTTATCGATACATTTTCAATTTCTCCAGATTCAAAAACGGCAAAGGTTACTTACATTTTGAAAACTTACATGCTTATTCCTTTTTAATATAATTTTACATTATACCTGTTAAATAGATAATATTTATTACTTCTTTCTTTAGGTTACATAATTATTGGATGTAGAAATTATCTATCAATTTCCTTATAATATTGAAGATGGAATGCGTTCAAATCAAGTTCAAAGAGTTTGTTGGGTTGTACTGTGTGTGTGTACATCGAGTTGACAGTCGATCAGACGAGTGAATGCAAGTCAGAGAGGAAATAGCGCCCGCTGGTGGCCCACCTGCAATAAAATAGGCTCGGCGCACGCAGACGGGCGTATACCGACTGCATCGCGCGGTAAACGTTTTCTAAGCCATTCCCGTTTTCTAACCTTCCCGAAAAAGCAAATGCGGACTGCATCCCGTTCCGATTTCCTGCTTAGAGAGAATTGATGTCTACGTTTTCTGTGGTCTACTTAGTTACTATTGATTGTTTATTATAGGTCCACTTCTGTCAGTTTTCAAAAAACACTTAGATCACTACCAACGTCGAAAAACACACTTAAAGGTTCGTAGAAACAAAACTTTAAACCTTTCACGAGCATCTTCTTACCTTCCTGACTTAACGAACACAATTCCGAAGATCCTGCCATGTTCATCTGTGTTCCAGACTTTAACAGGAGTGTTGCGAGAACATCTAAATGTGCCACTTGTGAATGGAACGTGAACGAAAATGTTTACTCCTTCTGAAACACGGGATGAAGGAAACGGGGTGCACCTGGACTATCTTCTCAAATAAAGAAAAGTGAAAGGGGATTAGATGGGAAGCGAGAGTGAGGGATAACTGACAAGGGGATGCAGTCAGGTGTGTCAAGCTGGAACAGCCATGTTAGAAGTCTCGAGTGAAATATGTAAAATGATTTGTGGCTAATTAATTGCCATTTATTATCGAATAGAAAACGGGTGTCAGCTGGCTCGACGCCGGCACGCACCTAAGTTGAGTTCGGATGGTAGCTCGATGGAAACCCTCGAACCATTTAATGCTAATTAATTGCCGTAATTTGGAATTAATTGTTATGTTTTTCTTGGAGAAAACTGTTGTGATGTCTGGACGGGACGCCAGTACACACACACACACACACACACACACACGCACACACATGTTAAGTATGGTTCCATGCTCGACGGAAATCCTAAAATGATTTATTGCTAATTAATTGTTAATTATTTGCCACAATGTTGTATTAATTGTCACATAAATTCGAGGGTGAAACGGGTGTACGCTAGCTCGACGCGACGCCAGCACACTCACATGTTAAATTCGGATCCCCTATGGAAACCCTAAAAATAATTCATTGCTAATTATTTGCTACTTAATTGCCACAATTCGGAATTCATTTCCACCTATTTTCTTGGGTAAATCGGGTGTGCGCTGGCTCGCCGCGACGCCAGCGGACGTCTTGGGGCACTGCTTCCGCGCGCAGGTATTGTCCGATTTTCTTTAGAATGGGATGATTTGACAGCTAGTGCTGGCAACATAACTGACGATTCTGTGGTCGTTGTGTCCTTGGACTTATTAGACTCTCCTTCCTCTATTTGTTCGTTTGCAGTTGGCTAACTTGTAAATAGTTACGACGCTCTCTGGCTGTCATGTCCTCGTCCGACGAAAATATAGTGCGCCACGAGAAATAATTGAAATTAGGAAGTGCAGAGCTTTGTGCTCTTCTGTACAAATTATTTCTTTTTATAAAAATTACATTGAATTTAGTTTTTATGTGATAGGTATTATGTTTGTTTTAAAACCGAGTCTTGAATGTGAGATGTGTACTCGTGACGGTGCACGTGTTTACTTCTCTGAAGTACTCGTGATGTTCACTTGTTTCGCGAACTGTCACTTTATCCCATTCTTAAGAAAATCGTTCTATAGCGGCGAAGTGCGAGGCGGAGAGCGCCGCGCCCGCCGGGGCCCCCGAGCACGCAGCGCGGCAGGTGCGGGTGCGGGAAGGGCGCGGGACGGGCGCGGACGCCTCATTGCCGGGTTTCTGGAAACGGCAATGAAACGGGGCCGCCGCGCCGCGCCAGGTCGGTTGCCCCCACACGCTCCGCCTGCACGCAGCGCCGACGCTCTGGCGTGGCTCGTCCTTTGCCATTGCGTTACCTCTGGCGTGCATGCTATCGATGTTTTTTTTTTTTTTGGTGTAAGAAGTGGAACTTTACCAATTCGAGCCTCTACATTAATACATTGATTGCTCGAATTCACGATATATTGAATTAACAATTTCACTATCGAAATTCGATAACTCAAATTTCTTGACCCTCTTGATAAATGGACTCACAGTTGGAGCTTGTCGTACCTGGCAGGTTGAAGAATACTTTTAGCGTAGTGATGTGGTGTTCGTTTGCAGTTAAGTGTTTTAGAACCTGTTGAAATAATCGTGCGCCGGCCAGCACCGAAAATGAAAATGAAAACGGTGGTGGATTTGCGGCATCGGCCGCGGAGCCGCGTCGCCGTCGCCTGCTGCGCGAATGCGAGTTGCAGTGCCACGCCTCCCAATGGGCCCGAGCGCCACGGACACTTTGAGCCAAGTCAGTGCCGTGGCGAACAGTGCGTAGTGCAGTGCGTAGTGTAGTGAAGTGCGAATGAATGGGAAGGATGAATGGTTATGTATATATTGAAACACGTATGAATGATGTGTGAATGTAGAGAAAAAGAAGAAAAATATCTCGTCCGTAAAATAACAAGCTCTGTAGTATTATAGTATTGACAAAACCGATCTTAGTATAAGTTAGAAATGCCAAAGTGCATGTAAGTTAACTTAAGGACTAGTATGTAAAACGTAGCTGTAAGAAAAAGCTCCTCCTCTACCTGCTTAAGCCGCAAGGCAGCAGGTTAATGTAAAAAATTTCAAGTAAATAAATTCCCCTTCTCCACAGAGTTACTGTGGAGGGGCCAAAGAAAAGAGTTGCAGTGCGCGGACGCTGCGATCCGCCGCTTCCGGGAATTCCCGCGGTCGATTTCATGCCACGCACCGCGCGCGATCCGTCCTCTCTCAGGCTGCCCGTTCCTCCTCCTTTGCCGGATTATGACCCACCCCCCGCGATCTAGAATGACTCGGGAGGAACTGAAACATAATTGTTGGCATGCCATTTAGTTAACAGGTCATGAATAAGAAGACCAGAACAAGGGGAACTTTGATGACCCAATTTTAATCTTATTTCTGAACTTACCGTCTATACTTTGTGGTGATACTTTTTTTTCTAATGAAAAAAATTAACAATGGCAGACAAATTTATGCAACTAATAAACTAGTGGTGCTACAATACCGCATATTTTCTCGCATTATTTGTTTCTTGGTCGGAAGAAAGGGACGTTTTGCGGTAAGCAGATTTGTCAGTGTTGACGACCAGTGAAACTAAATTCTGGATGTACAAAGCGGTATATGAAGTTATTTGCTTCATGTAGAAAGGAAAATTATCCATTTTTGCTATCGAGGACTCGCAAAACTAGATTTTCTGTCAAACAATCGACAGAACTTCAAAATTACACTACTTTTTTTCAATTTTCTCCCCGCCAGTAACCCCGGCGAGGCCGGAGTTTATTTTCGTGTTGGGGTACAACATACGCCGCAGCTCTACGGCTTATGCGGCAAAGAAGGGGGCAGTGCTTACGTACTAACTTATTTCTAACTTAACCTATGGATGAAGCCGGCACTTTGGCCGGCAACCTAAGATTTGCACAAAACATTTGCATTTTATTACATGTTAATTAGTTCAGTTTTCTTGGATTTTTTTTTCATTCACTCGCACATTCACACTAGGTTCTATTTACACTTGACACATGCACTTTCACACGACACTATATACACCCTAAAACACTATTTACACTATTTACACTGCACTGTGCGCCACGGCGCCGACTTTGCTCCAAGCGTCCGTGGCGGCTAGGCACAATGTGCCCTGGCAATTGTTACGGACGGAGCCTCACTCTTTCTCTATGTTACGCAACTACTACTTTATTTATGTTACGCAAGTAGTATGCAAGAAATAAATAAACAAGTTTTCATTGAATTAGCAAGTGACAAACGTCATTGATGGAGATAAGCAATGGAAACAGATCTTCAATGAAAATCCCAATTTACAAAATTACTACGTTCATTCAGTAATCTAGAAAATGATTTGATGTCTCGAGAGAAATCTCTAGAATCTACTAAGCGTCGTACTTCGGAACATTCATTCTTCCTTGTGAGTTTTTTTATCTAACACCCTATCTCTCAACCCTATTTCACTATTCTTCCTTGTCTAATCGTCCACTTCTTTTCCAACATCCTTATGATCAAGTGCTGTGCAAATGTTTGAGGGAAAGGTTCCTGAAGCAGTCTGTAAGCGCTGCTTGAATTACCTTTTTGTGTTTAGCAGTACTTAAGAAACAAAGCCGTAAGTCCTCTTCAAAACTGTCGTAGTCGCTTAGTTATTAAAACCCTGTCTCCAAGAAACCTTTCTGCGCCCCGGCACTTTTCGCAGGCGTTACGTTTAGCGTGCGAAAAAAAGTGCGCCACGAAAGAATGCGAACGAAATTTCGCTTTCTCCCCGACAGTGAGGGTAGAGGAAAAATATTGCCTGAATTAGCGTCGTATTATTTATGGAGAAGGCGTGGCCCCTTCCGAGAGACCTCGCCAGGGGCGGGAAACGGGCAGCCACGAAGCCGCGAGCTGCGCCTGTTGGGGTAACGCAGTAGAGAAAATGGCGAAAGAGACATGGAAGGTGACACGTCTGGATGGCAAGAGTAAGTAAAGAGAAAAATAACATGGAAAGAGGAACTGGCAGTGGAAAGAAAATAAATACAAATATAGAAGGAGATAATATTGGTTAATATGAAGGTGGTGAAGCAAATTAAATATTAATAGAAAAAGTTGCGTGTTGGGATCCATACAGAAAGGCGCACCGGAAAAATCTAGATAGAATACATAGAAAAGCGAATAAGTTTACCTATAGAAGTAACGCAACAAAAAAGTCATGGGAACCTCTAGAAACGAGAAGAACAAAGGCGAGGCTTTGCGCTCTTTATAAATCGTACGTAGGTCAACCAGCTTGGAAGGAAATTCAGATTAGACTAGAAAAACCAAATTATTTCGGCCGAAGCGATCACACCCACAAAATTCGAGAAAGGAAACAAAATTCAGATCTTGGGAAGTTTTCCTTTTGTAACAGAACAATTAGAGATTGGAACAGTTTACCTGCAGCAGTTTTCAAAGCTTTTCCTCTCAGTGTCCGAAGTTTTAGAAACAAATTAGAGCAAGATATTAAATGAGTAAGTGCTGTGTAGTGCGGTGAAGTGCTGTGAAGTGCTGGTCAGTGTAATTCAAAGCAAAAAATTGTAGTGTAGTGAAGTGAAGTGAAGTGCGGTGAACGTAATCAATGCACTTTTCAATGCTGCTTTTCGTCTTGTACTGTATTGTACGGTATTATTATTATTATTATTATTATTATTATTATTAATGTAGGTGTTGTAATTTTTGCAATTATTGTCATTAACTGCCACCGGGTTATACCCAATTGCAGTTCTAATAAATGTATGTATGTATGTATAAATCTATTTCAAATGGAAATTGTAGTGTCTCTGACCGGGAGGTGTGAGGTTCGAGTATCGTCGCTGGCAGGAGTTCTGACACTAGCTTGGTAACTGGGTCGAGGTCTGTCGCTGTCAGGAGGATAATTCTGTCGGCGGCTGCTCTGATCGGTAGTTTTTCGTGGTTGCTTCGAAAATATATAGAGCAAATGCCGGAGCAATATCTTAATAAACCGATCACCGACCGCGCGCGATCTTTCCTTCTCTTTTCTTGTCCTATCCCATCTCTTACTTACACACACTTACACTTACATGCACTACACTACCACTCACGCCGAAAGATCGGTCGAGAGCTCACACTTTGTCCCGACTGCGGCGAGTACCCCGCATTGGGAGATACCTGGTTGGGGAAACCCATCTGTAGGTCGGCGCCGGATCTCGCCATCCAGCGGGGTAAGATCACCGTCACCTCCCGGGGAAAAAAAGCATGCACTTCACTTACTGGACTAATGACTTTAGCAGTCGACGTGCTCGGAATCGCTAATAAATCGATCAGTGAACGAAGAAGGAAAGCATACGTAAGGACGGAAAGATATGAAAGGCAAAAGAAACCGTCATGGTATTTAGAATGAAACAGGCACACCATGCCGTTAATTAGTCTAGTATTGCATGAGAAAGGAAACATTTCTATAACAATGTTTGCTGATTGTTGTAGATATGGACTGCCACTATCAAATGAAAAGAATATCTTTGAGTTAAAATTATGTAGAAGAAAAATTGCTACTTGGATTAAAGATTAAAAACAATACATTTTAAAACAAGAGTGTAAATTAAGATTTTATTCACCGATAAAACTTTGGACCTACAAGAAGCTGTGGAATCAGTCATTCTTGTGAATCTTTTGAAGTTTAATATGAGACACTTGAAATTAAATTTGAAAATATTGACACTTCTGACATGGATTATCATTCATGTTTTAAGGAATATATTTAATGTGAGTAAATTGACGTAATTAGGAACGCAGGATTCTATGTTCACCACTGTTTTGCATATTAAGTTTATCTTGATGTACGCTACAAAGTCAGCTGTATTTTTACCTTCTCTCGTTACGTCGTAGGAAGAGAAAGATTGTCATCGTGTTCCAGAAATCTGCGATTTTTTGGCTGAATATCTCTTATTGCCCCGCCCTGGTAACGAAAAAGTGAATAAATCTTGTTCCTATATGGAAGCAATTACTTCCTCTAATACGTCGTGTTGTCAGGGGCGGATTAATATTTTTGCCGCCTGCAGGCACATCAAATTTGCCGCCCCCTGTTTAAAATTAATGTTACATTTCAAGTTGTAACGTTTCAGTAACAATTCTTCATTAATTTAAACGTTTTAACTTTAAAAGTAACATTATAATTTGCACATTGTTTTCTTAAATTAAATTTTTTTTTTTTTGATTAGCTAATTTTGGATATAAACTGTATCTTCATAGCAAGTAACGTTCAACATTATTAACGTTTCAACACTGAAACGTTAACATTAAAAGGAAACTAAAACATGACAACTAGAATTGCAACATGTTTTCTTTCATCAACGGGCCTTAGTTTGATTCATATACTTCTGAAATCATAACGTATACTCTAATGAAATAGACAAATAAATAGCTTGTATTAAATATTAATATGATATTTTTAAAATAAAAATATGATTTAAGCTGTTATAGTTTTTAGAGAACCTAAATTTCTTTTAGAAAATATGAAGAAAATTTTGCGCCTTTGAAAATTTGCCGCCGTAGGCACGTGCCTACTTTGCCTATGCGTAAATCCACCTCTGCGTGTTGTCAAAATCCGTTTTGTGGTCCTTGATACCGAAAATACATTGACTGTAAGACTTCAGTCCGTCTTCACGTTTCTCTGTGGTCAACGCTAGCGCTTAAATCACTCGGACGATTTTGTACAAAATTCATATTCCCCAAATTATCTGAACAAAGCTGAGACTCTGCAACTTTGACTAGAGGGGGTATATTTTGGACTGACATGTCTATATTTCGTTGAATTCGCTGATTTTTCAAAAATTATACCAACATTTTTCGGCGTCTTCTACAACACAAAATTGAAGATAAAGATTTTATTCATTATTTTCCTAAATGAAATCTGTTGTTCATAAGCAAATATTGAAATAATATCATGTTAAACTTTTCAGAAGATTCTCTGGATAAAGAAGATTTTCTGGATAAAGATATGAATTAAGTTATTAATGTTACAAAAACATTTTCAATCAAAATTTGAAAATTTCGAATTACGATTGTTTATTTGCAATGTAATTTCAGGTTCGCGCGCCGCCAATGAATGCTGCATGCTGCATCCCTGACCATTATTCGTAATTGCATTTTTCCTTCTGAAACGTACTCCTGGTTCCAAGAAGGTCCCCCCCCCCCCCCCCAAACCGCCGGAGACAGCCTGGGCGCCGCGTCGTTGTCTCGGCGCCACTTCGCGAAGGCGTGAAACTGAGTGGTCCGCGAGACGCCCTGTCTGAAGAAGCCCTCGCCCTTGCCCTCCCCTCTCACCTCCCGTCCTTTTCCCTTCCCCCCTTTCCCTTCTCCGAATCCCTCTTCCTCTCCCCGGAGTGCGGTGCCTCTTCCGACGCCCCAATTTACGAGGTTTCCAATATATCGTTTACTCGTGCAACGCAGGGGACGGTGAACACGGAAGGGCAGTCGCATTATGCGACTTCAAAACAAGTTTCGAAGGGGCGGTACAGATGAATTCGATTCGACATTACAGCGCAAATTTCATATATGTTATCATTATCATTTCGGAGACTCTACATTAACGCTACAGGACTAATACAAGAAATACAGCATTATTTAACTTATTTCTAAACTTATTTCTAACTTAACTTATTTCTAACTTAACCTATGGATGAAGCCGGCACTTGGGCCGGCAACCTAATATTTGCACAAAACGGTATTGGTATTTTATTTCATGCGACGAACTTTATTCCGAGCGACGTCGCGTGCGCGTGGAGGTCTTCTGCCGAGGGTCTACGGCTTTGTAGCTCCCCGGACGCCGCGAGGCGCGGCGCTCCCCACATCCGGCGACGGACCCACTCGCGACCGCCGCACACAGGCGGCTAATTTGGGATCGGGCGGCCATTCAGACGTGCGGGAATAGCACCTCCAACCCGCTAAGCTACACACACACACACACACACACACACACACGGATAAGACTAGTTCAGAGCTAGCATTTGCATTGCCTCCGTAGCCACTCGCACCGTTCGAGTCCCGACGGTGGCAGCATTTTCGACTCTAGCTACACAGCTAGCTCCAATTCAGCCGCTGCAGTCTGGAGAAGAATTCTAGCAGTCGGCTGCTCTGATCGGTAGTTTTCCGTGCTTCCTCCAATCAACACCAGGCGAGTGCTGGAGAAGTACCTTAACAAACGGGCCACGGACCGCGCGCGATCTTTCCTTCCTCTTCCTTGTCCTATCGTACCCCTTACTTACATATACATATGCTTACATGCAGTACAGTACCACACCAGTCGAGAGATCGGTCGGGAATACAGAGCTTGTCCCGGTTTAGAAGATATCTTGAGGGGAAATACCCCGCAAACACACACACGCACACACACACACACACACACACACACACACACACACACACATATATATATATATATATATATATATATATATATATATATATACGTAAAATCTCACAATCTAGCAGAGGCGAAGTTCCACCACCTCTCTGTATAAAACATTCACTATGCTAAAGGGAATAATGACCTTAGCAGGTGAGGTACCCGGAAACAGCAATCAGCCGGGAACTATGTGGCGGCGACCAATTCACAACGTCTAGGAGCCAGTCAGGCTCGGCACTTGGGTTTGTCCGAACAGGGGTCATTTACTACATTCATAAAGTTTCAGACCCATTCGCGACACTAGAGGGAGCAGGCGGATCTGTCAAGTTTGGTGTTTGAGCTCTTGGAAAAAGTACTGTGTTCCCCGAACTGTGCCCGTAAAATGTTTCCTACGATAACATTCCACAATTGGGCATGCGGAGGTCACTGCGAAGAAGGCGTTCACGACATGAAGCAATGGAAAATAGGGAATTGTTGAACTGAAATAAACATTATTGTGAAACGTAATCCACCTATCATTTAACTCCTTAGCACAGTGTGATTATTTTTTTAATCTCGCCTCTGCTATCGTATATGACTACCCACTATCCTCCATCAATGACCCTCATGCATGAAAGATGAATGGAATGTCAAGCTGTCGCGATTCGCGCAGGCGCTGAGGAGGCAATATGTTCGAGGTATGTTGCAGTTTTACCCCGTCAGGCTCGTCTCATGTTCAACCGCACTTCGAAGACGCCAACAAAAGCTTCATTTTTCCGGCCTGGGTCTGCGCGACGCGTAATCGAATTTGACAGGCGCATACGACATTTTCAAATACCAGTAGAAAATGTTGTCTTTCCTCTTCAATACCCTCCGTGAATTTGACTACTCCAACATCAATTAAACGAAAACGAACAGCTTACTTGCCTCCTGGGCTGGAATTAATCAATGGTTGATAGGAAGATAATTTACAATCGAAGATTAACCGTGGCCAAGCTGCGTTGAATCAATCACGACTGTACAAATATGCATTACGCTCTGAACAATGTTGTAGCTTATTGCTCAGAATATTGACTTGACCTAGGATCAAATCAATATTTTGAAAACGCAACCGAATACGTGTTGGGAGAATATAAATTTCAAAAGCTTTAGTGGGTGTATCTGTAACTTTAAATTTTAATGGAATAGCGCGCACAGAATTTCACCGTGTGATTTGAGCTGGGCAGCGTGCAATGAAGATAAAAAAATCATCAACCTGTCGCTGTGGCGAATTGCATTGCAGCGTTCGGCTCCGCCTGCAGATTGCGATAGCAGCTCCCGCGGAGGCGTCCGGCTCAACTAATATTTGGCGCACTCCAGCGGCGCTAATGAGAATAATTAAGATTGTATGAGAGCTCGGGTGAAGTCATGCGGCTCTCATTCGGAATCCGACATTTGGCGCGTGAATTGTGCTCGCATCCTATAAGTCCTCATCTCCAATTACTGTAAAATGACTCTTGAGTTTCTAATAACTGAAATTATAGATATGGATTTTGCTCTTTTGCGATTCAAAGTAACTTTCAGTATGTTTAAATAACTAAATAAAGTGACATTCGTTTTAATGGTAACAGCTTTTGAAATAAAATTTTATATGTACGAATTTGAAGGCGATTTCTTGGAATTTCCTTTTGACAGTAATACTACGGTACTCTGTATTATTTTGCTCTAAGTGTGGGGGGTAAGAGTAAAGTGAAAGGAGGGGAGATACTTTAATGAATTAAAGTATAAAGTTAATACAAACTATTTTACAATTTACTTCCAATTTGTGTTTTCAATTTAAGAAAAAAAATGAAAATTAACCATTGTAAAAATCATTCAAAACGTACAATGTTTTCTACTTGCAATAGAATTTGCTCCCAAGAAATGACCTCTAATTTGTTTTATTTTATTAATGAGTTAATTGTTAATATTATTAAAGTATATTTACAAATTGTATATCATTTTCAAGCACACGTATGAATGTTCAAACATATATTTAATAATGTGCATTTCCCAGAGGAGACATCGCCAACTACAGTGTCGCTATGGGGACGATCTGCCAGTGCCAGATCTGCCAGTGTCGTTATGGAGACGGGGACCTTTGAATTTGCGTTCAAAGTGGCGGCGTCGGCATTCACTGCCGGTCCCCAAGGCAGGAGGCGAGGTCGGGTATCGAGCCGGCGACCTCCCGCGGCCGTGGGAGCGAGGCGCCGCTGACCTTTCGGCGTGGCCCTCCGCCCCCGCCCCCGCTTCTTCCGCTCTTTCCTCCCACCAACAACACCGCTTTCCCTCACTTCCTTCTCCGTCTCCGCTTCCTCCATCCGATCGCCTCTGGCTTCGCTCCGCCGCCAATTCCCCGTCCATCATGGAATGCGCTTCTGCTGTGGCTCTGCCTCCGCTGCCCCTGACCCTTTTCGATCTCGTCTTGTCCTCCTCCTCCTCCTCCTCCACACCTGCCTCTGATCAGAATTTCTGCATCTCCACTCCCACCCCACCACGCCCATCCCCGTTTACCAAGCCCAAGCTCCGACTCCACTTTCTCAGCCTTTTTAGATTTCCTTATTCTCCTGGTTCCATCTCTACCCTGTCATCCACTCTTTCCTTCATACCCTCTTCCACTTCCTTCTGCCTTGGTTTACTCTTTCTTGCACGCTTCCACCCTCATTGCTACCACTGGCGTCGCGTGTCTGGCGCCTTCTACCTCCACCTTCTACCCCCCTTCGTCTCCTCTCCCCACATCCCTCTTTCCTTCCCCTCTTCAGTCATCTCCGGCTACCCGTATCTATCGCTTCCCCCGTATCCTTTACCCCCGTCTCTGATTTACCCCATTTCCAGCTTTAACTGTGCATCGCTTAGCCCCCTCTCAACCACCTTCTCCCTGCATCCTGCCACACTAGCAGTTAAGGTTGATATCGTTTTACCCACAATTTTAATCACTAAATTTCTAAATTTGATTAAATCTTTACTTCTTCATGGCAGATTGATGACAACTCGAATAAAATGACATATACGAGGCATAATTTGAATTTCTCTGACTTATTACGTGATATATACACATGTTTAGTCGATATAAAGAAGAGCATTTCCGAATGGTATAGACACAATATTGAATGTACGAAGATATGGTAATCATATTTCTTATTGCTATACTGGATTGAGACACACTGAGCGATACGACTTAGGAGACAATGAGCTTTCCAAAGTTCTTCGAATACTCAAAAACTAATTTCTTTAGAATAATTTGAGAGCGATAATTGAATGAACTTCGTTCCGTCTCTTATATCTCTGATCTTTGACCATGGCGTCCTTTAATCTTCTCGGGTCCCTGTTTCCCATTTCTTATGATTCTTGTTCATATTCCATTTATTTTCACAATATTATTTCATCTTACTCCTCCATTTACTTTATTACAAATAACATCTTCTATTTCTTCATGACACATTAAATATTTTTTGCAACAAAATTCTTGATTCCTTAATCTTTAGTTCTAGTGTTGCTACTCCAGAAGTTTCACCCTTTCATCATTTCGTGTATTGTCTGTTTTCTTGTGGTCGATCCAGGCAAAATAGAGCGTAACATGGGCACATACTATAATTATGCTTACTTCTGTGTTGTTTTTTTTCGAGATCCTCTCAACACACATTTTATGTCTCGTACAAACAATTTTACTCTCAGTCATACGCTTTGTGCTCTCGCTGGTTTCACAATCTTTTCTGCTTGTCTTTGTGCAACAGAATGGGAGGTCACAGCAAGACACCCCCCCCCCCCCCCCATTTCCCTGCACGTGTGCCTCGCGCGAGCAATCTCAGAAATCCGCCGGTGAAAACTGCCGCGTCAAACTTCAGCCAATCAACCGTGGCTAAATGATCGAATGTTCTGGAAACATTCATTGGATTGGACAGTTAGTTCCCACCTTCTTAACTTGCCAAATGCATTGACGTGCAGCAAACTTTAGTTAACTTAGAATCGGAGTACCCTCCGTGGCATGCGGACGTGTTTCACATGTGTCGTAGTTTCATTGCCGTTTTGCGAATGGAAGTCCTATTTTAGGCAGTTTTGGCATTAGCACTACTGAGCATGTCATTTTAAAGTGTATTTTAATAGTGCGGTTATCGCCACATACACGGATTGTAATTAACCTTGTAATTTCCATAATTATAATATTAATAATGTGCCTGACTTCCGACGTTTGCGCAGCGCGCCAAATACAGTGTATTCGCTGAACGAAGTTTTGTTGTGAGTGGCAGAACTTTTTTCGTGCGCGCTTAAGTGCATGTAATGACGATATGCTACCTGTAAAATCTCCGCCTCTTCTGTGTGGGCAAACTCTACCGGAAGTCCAGACTACACTGTGCCAGCACTTCAAGCAACATGATTTAAGTAAATACAAGTGTCTCTCTCTTTCAGAAGTTGATGCATTTGATAGCAATAAATGTTATTTTGTTGTAATTATACTCAGGAGCATTGTACGAAGGATTTTTCATCCCAAGTGTCGTTCAAATTACCCTACGTAGCTCTCTTAAGGCTTTATCTAGTGTATGTTGTACCACCTCATCATACAGTCCAGTATTTATGTATCCGTGCATTAGCCAAACATCTTGAATATCCAATAGGCTGAGTTATCTCATTACCGTTGTCTCAACAGTGACTAAAACCGGGATGCCCTAGGGTTCGAGGACTGAAGTTTCCGGATTTCCGAGACTAGCTGTGAGTTAGGTCGACTTCACACGCTGTCGGGTAACAAATATAGCGACTAGCTCCTCTGATCGATAGTTTTGCGTGGCGTCTCCGATTAAGGTGGCAGTAGCTTACGAGGTGGCAGAAGCAGTAAGGAAGCAGTTTTCTCGTATAGGAATAAAAATAAATTGGCACTAATTGCTCACTTATTAAAACTGGATTATTTTGCGTTTTCGGGAGCTCTCCCGATAGAAAGTGAGATTCGGCGCCGACCTCTCTTACGAATTTCGGCGTTTTCTCTCTCCAGGTATCACCCCAACAGGACACCGCCCCATCTAGGATCAAGCCCTCGACTGGCCTTTCGGAAAGCATAACGTTTGTGAGGGTACTGAATTCGCCTCGTATTGATCGGAGAAACCACAGAAAACTACAGAGCAGCTGGTCGCTAGAATTCTCTTTCAGACAGTGCCGGAATTCGACTTAACTTAACTCAACTCTGCGACAAGTGTCAAAAATCGACCACCGTCAGTAGTAGCAATAACCATTGTTGTTGCCCTGATGGTGGTTGCCGTATACCACCTCAACCGATCTCACTTATTGGAGAGTATGAATTGCTTATATAAAATAATCGGTCCTCTTAAGCATCAGGTGTCATTTTCATTGTCAGGTTCTGCTTGTATGCCCGTTGCAGCTGAAATGCGCGTTGAAGCGCTGAAATCAAAATAGTAAAAAAAAGGTCTTACGTGAGATATTATAAATGTCAGAATGCGTGATTTTAGTGCCTATTTTAGGATTCACGTTCGAGAAAATTAAAGGATGGCCTTCGGTTGAGCAGCAGCGGCTATGCAAATAAGTCGGCAATTACTGCTTGTCCTTGCACGGAGGCGGTTGTGAATGCAGCGGAAAGAGAACTGGGGAGGCTAGTTTCGTGGACGTTGACCCAGCCGGCTAAGCGCTCGCGGAACTACGAGCAAGATAATGCGCGCGTCCGCTTATCAGCCGCTCGGTTGTAATGGCCCGTTGCACGCTGCAACGAGTGGCTTCATGGCAAATCAACTCGCCATTGTTATCTGCCGCTGGCAAGAGGCGCAATTAACTGGTGCTAGAGGACCTACGTGTAGATGTTGATTGTTTGTGGGATTTTCATGGGGCAATGAACATGTGTAATGGTTGCGTCATATTGCCACGGCTTTACAGGAGGGGACGTAAATAGATGAAGTCCCGAAGAAATGTGAGCAAAAAATCTAAGGAATTGATGCTCAAGAGAACTCTACCACAATTGTTATAGTATGTTATATACTTTGGTTTGCTATCATTATTGTTGCAAGTTTTTTTTTTTTAACTTTGATTCAAAATACCGGAAAAATATTTTTTTGTAATCTGGGCCCATTTTAAAGGCAATAATATTTGTTACTTCTTTCCTCAATTTTAGTGATTTTGAGTAGAAATTATCTTTCGTTTCGTTACATTTAAGAAGGAAGGCGTTCGAATCTAGTTCGGATAGTTCGAAGAGAAGTGTTGTGTAGTATGTTCACAGAGTCGCCAGTCGATTACACAAGTGAATGCGAATAGAATAGAAAATAGCGCCTGCTCGTAGGCAAAATTTTGGTGTCTTTTTTCTAAATTAAAATTTTGTTTTGGAAATTAAAGCGATAACACTTAGCCTTGGTTACTCCTGGAAATTTCTGGAGCAGATCTGACTTGACAAGATCATAAGCGGTCAAGTATCTTGAGCGCTGAATCGATGCTAACGAATATAAATGCCCCAACCATATTACACTTCTGCTTTCGTGCACCAATAATAGATTAATATACCTGAGCTATAATAACCATGTTAAAGTCCAATGTGGCCGGGACACAGAATTACAGAAGTTTGAGGTGAGAGAAATTTCTACGGTCTACGGCTTAAAAAATACAAAAGACCGTGATTTAAACACACTTTTTTATTTTTACCGTACGTTCAAAAAAATTTGCATTTGCATTTCTTTTCTAATCGGCTTCAAACATGCAGTATTTCTATAGTATTGGAATCCCATGTAGTTTTGTTATCATGTAGTTCTCTCTTCATAGGATCCTCTCCATCTTCAATAAAAGTCATAATGTCCTGTTGATGTTATGTCTGTGTCGTCCGAAAGGCACAAATGGATAATAAAAGTTCAAAAAAAAAAATGAAGATTGTTGATATCGGTTTTCCCCGTTCACTGTAGCTGTAACAATTGCAGTCCCAGCCCCTAGGGTAGGGGTCTTCGCCTCCCCTCCTGTGATATTATCGCTTCCCCCTTCTTACACGCGTCCCCTCGTCGCTTTCTCTTCCGGTCAATTCATTTCGTGCAGTTAACCGCGCCTTCCCCTTTCTACGACCGTTCCACAACATGCGACCCCATTGTCTGTGGTATTTCACTTCAAATATCTTATACATTGCTGTAGTAATCGCATTGAAACACCAGTTCCCTAGCGTTATTTAAACATCAAAAATACTTACATATTGACCTCGTGGAACGCCTGTTTTATATTGGTATCTTGAGCTCCGTAGACGGAGAGTTCCTACGTTTGGATCTCGACTGTGACGTATTTTCGACTCCAGCCCTGTAGCTTCCACAAGGATTCTCGAAGCCGCCTCGTCGTAGGTTTCCTCTTAAAAATTCCAGACGGATGCTGTGGGAGTTTCTTGAACAGTTGCTCGCGATCATGGATTCCCCATCGTTTTGGCACTCGCGACCCCGAGTGCCGGGCGACCGCCCGCGGCAGAGATCGACTTTCCTCGTGACCGCTCAGAGCCCCTGGAACTTTTCGGAGGGAGAGAGGAAGAAAGTCAAACAGGCAGAAAATGCGAGTTAGTGTGTGTGTGTGTGTGTGTGTGTGAGAGAGAGAGAGAGAGAGGGAGAGAGAGAGAGAGAGAGGGGGGCACAAAATATTCTAGTCAACTTCAATTTTATATTTATGGAGATAATATTTATGAAACATTTTTGACAAATACCATTGAGAGGATATTCTTATATAAAAAATACATACAACAAAAAATGGTGTTCTTATTGCTGATAATCCGTCGAGACATTAACACGATTTGAGACAAGTGACTGATTTACTTTCTCATCGTCTTCTCATTATCATTCTCATCGTCTCATCATCTTATTTGTCAGTGCCCGATCTCTTGGGAACTTGGGATTTCCTGACCACAAAGGGCTTCGAAACGGTTGGTTCGTCGCGGCACTTGTCATTTCAATTCCAAATGTAAATTTCCAACTCCACCTCTGCGTTCAACCAATCCAGACCTGCGTGCATACTCATGCCTTCAAGGAGAGCTTAAAAATCATTAATTATACATTCAGCTGAATTTTTTCAAGCGCGTGTGAGACTCGAAGCGTAAAAATGGCTTCAGAAATGGTTGATCGAAGTACCAGACTCCGTGAAAGAGATGCAGTCAGAAAAATTTCAGTTATCAAACTTTACCATATGAACATTGTCGGAGAAACGAAAAAAACAACAAATATTGGTTGCACGTAAAAGTATATTGGGTTAAAATGAAGGCAAACATATTTTGACTCCACGAACTCATAAGCGGCTCTTTCCTGAAGAGTTTAATTAAGATATTTGTTACCTACTTGACTCCACGATTTTTAATATTATAATCACAATGAAATTTCTGCTGCAAATATTTTTAATAGAATTCCACGATAAGCTGCGAAGTCTCGCCTCGCTTAAGGCAATCTTTCATGACAGGTCGTATTAAAATGTTCAGAGCGCACTACGCTCTTAAAGTGGAAGTCCTGTTGTGCCGAAGCCTTCACGCCTTCTTGTCAAAAAGGAAGCGTAAATTGCCCTTTGAGGGGAAACTGTGCTCGCACATTAAGGAAGGGTAGTGCACATTAAGTACGAACATCTGAAGCCTCCGCTGTGCAACGCGCTCACCTCGTGACCTTATTAGCATGGTGACTTGGTGGAGTCTCGCTCCAGGTGATGGAAGAAGGTCTTGTGCAGGAAAATTACGAGGAAATTGCTGTGAAGCCTTACGTGGGTCCGTTAATGGCACACGTTTATTCATTTAATCGTACGATAATTTATAAAATATATACAAACTGGACTCGTGTGAATATACCACGCATTATAATTTGCTGTTTTATTAGTGTGGCGTCTTTGCCGGGACAAATAATTACAGACGTGAACGGCTTGTAAATATTTAGTATTTATTAGAATAAAAATACTCCGACACCAAAATACTATATACAATATTTACAAATAAATTTGACCGTTACAAGAAGGAACCTTCCCCGGTTACCACCACCGCTGGCCCGATAATTAATTACCATATCCGGTGTGATGCACCAGTACCTTACGCGAGCATACATGCGAGTATGCCGCACCGACCGTCAGGACGTAGCACGCCGGCTTCGGTTCCCCGCCTCGGTAGCCTATGCATTACAATGCAACGCCGCGCACAACCCACACGACGCCCTACCGACGCGCCCAAACCTGAAGAATCAGACGAACAGAAGGAAGCTCTTAAGTCGGAGTCCGCTTATATACCCTCTGCGCAGGCTGACGGAACCGCGTCACCCGCAGTGTCCGCCGACGCGTTTCCGCCGGCTTCGGGGTTTCCAAGTATGCACCCACGACACGGCACCCCTTCCCATCCGCTCCCTAGCCTTTGTGCAGCCCAGCGTCACTTCCACCAGCGCTGTCCACATGGCTGATATAGTACTGGCGACAGATATGACGCCACATTAGTTACGGTGAGGCCGACTCGGCTGGTCAAGGCGGCTAGAGCGTGTGCCGACTCAGGCCTCGGTTTCAAGGGTCGCAGGTTCGAGTCCCGCCATGAGCATGGTCCTTTGTCTTTCATGTGTGTGTGGTCGCTAAAGACTGTGTGAGTCTGCTGACCACAGATCGAGAATACCGCATGTGTGTTAGTGTCTAGTGTAAAGATTAGTGTGTATCCGTAGAAGGGACAGAATGGGTACCCACCGCGGATAGTGGCAATCGTCAGTCCCTGAAGGTGGAAAAAGCCCCAGGAAAAACATTAGTTACGATGGGAATGTCTTCACTGGAACCCAACTTCAACTGGCTCTTGAACTGTCTGTTACGTCGAGCTCAGTAATTTTGGTAGATAGGTACATTTTATATTCACGAAGACAGAAATAGACGATGAACAGTGATGCACAATTGTTAATATTGTTCCTGATGTTACCAAACGTTGCAGAAAACACCTCCACTTTGACAATAATATTGCAATCGTAAAAATATCTTCGTAACATATAGTATTGCTGTATCATTATACAGAATACAATGTCGAATTTTTGGTGTGATAAATGAAGTATTGGTTTCTTTAAATACTTTTTCGTTTCGAAATTAGAAACAATTTCTTTACATTTTGAATAATGTTTTGAAAGGGTGAGTGATGAAGATTAAGGATTTTGCACTTCCTTTCCGTCCTGGTGCTTATTTATTTATTTATTTATTTATTTATTTATTTATTTATTTATTTATTTATTTATTTATTTATTTATTTATTTATTTATTTATTTATTTATTTATTTATTTATTTATTTATTTATTTATTTATTAATGAGGGGAGACATTTAGATGACATTCATTACAATGGTCTAAACTATTTGACGACCACTCACGATAGTTAACATCTCGAGTCAAAACCTTAGAAGAAAACAGAAAGGACCCAGAATGATCTAAATTGGAAATGTTCCTGAAGATTTTTCACCGCACAATACTCTCACAAAGACGCCACTAAACAAAGCAATCGATAGCAATCTCAAGAACGCTTGCGCGCAAACTTGACCTTCCGCCTTTACGAGCTCCTGCAAGAGAGAGAGAGGGTAGAGCATGGTAAGTAGCAAACTCGCATAGCTGATGAGGCGAATTTGCACGCTACGGGATACTCCAAGTAATGTAGTGATAAGCCATTTTCGCGACGCGAAGAACATTTACAAAGAATTGCGCGTCGCCATTCATCCACCTATTTCTGCGTCTGCAGTAATCTCGAGTGTCTCGGAATAAATGTTGCAAACTTCTACGTCATATTGAAAGGTGGAAAAATGATCACATTTGCCAATTATGTGGGTCATTTCATATATCGCAGTCACATATGAAGCATATGCTCCTGATTCATAGACAACTCCTTATGCACAGTTGTTCGGTAAATCATGTTCGGAAGCAGTTGCAGAGATTCCATGTACCAGCCGCACATTTTAGCCCTTGAGTTAAAAAACGCCTCACTTCCTGTTTTGGTGTTTTACACACTCGTCCTTGCCTTCTAGAGGCATACTACTGTTCTTCTAAGACGTTGAAGCATTGTATTTAGTATTTTATTGAGCCATTTTCTCGAAATGTAGCATAATGAACACGACCCATTATTTTACAGAAGGGCTCATTTGCCCATACAAGTCATGAGACTAAAATTCATGGGAAGAGGCCAAATGTGTAAAGTGGATATATGTTATTTCCCCTTATTTGGCATTATATTCCATAATTTCCCGATTGGCAAAAAGTAATCACATTCGACAAACTCTCATGCACTAGAAGTGTGTATACATCCTTTAATTATGGTAAGTAATTTCGTTTAACTTAGAAAAACTCTCTTGCCACTATTTCACTTCACGTATTAAAGAGCATGAGAATTAACAATGTTACTTTTTTTTTTTTTTGCTAAATGGAAACGCTCATGAACTATAAGAACACTTCCACGAAATTTAGATTTTATGATTTTGAATCAAAGTCACAAGAACCTTCATATCTAAAGAGAAAAAAGAACATACCGAATATTTCTATTCAACGTTTTCGCATGGTCGCGAGATTGGTTTCGTATCGGAATATTAATGCTCATCTCGGCGCTGTAAGTGCCTTGGAGCAGCATCGCAGCTGGCGTAGCCGAAGGCTGCACGTTCCATTCTGGACGTAAGGCATTAGCGGCTTCAGCTTAGCGCGGGACTGTGGGATGAAAATCACGTATCACATTGCTTGAACTATCATTCAGCCATGCTCATTCATATTTCACTATCATTCAGCCTTCTTAATCAGTTTGTCATCCTCGAAAGAGCGTAAGGAAAGGTAAAATACTGCTATCGTTTCTGTGTTTCTAAGAAAGGTAAAGCATTCAAATGTCTTCTCCGTTGTCTTCGTTCTGAAATGAGCTCAGTACTCCTCCCACTCAAGAAACGTGAAGAGGGAGAGCACACAGTTCGAGATGTCAGGTAATTTGAGTTATCGAACAACCTTGGTGACTCGAAATTTAGTAACTCGTATTTCTTGACGTCTTAAATTCATCTACACCTGTATCCCCATCAATTATTCGACATTTTTTGTTTCGAAATTTTCCATATCGACATTTTTCTTTTTCCTTTAATATCGGGATAGCAACGTTCCACAGAACTGCATTCGATAGTGTAGTCGACCAAAGTTGGCGGATAACCTGTTGATTGTGAGAAAAGCTATGTTGATTGTTGATTCTTCAGTGAGTCAAAAAGTAATAGCAATCCCAATATCACAAAACAAAATGAAAAGTAAATAATGGAAGTTATCGGAAAACTAGATTCTACGATATTCAAGTTCTCGAATTTTATAGGAATGCGGGTCAGATGAAATGAATACTCGACATATCAAGTAACTTTTCGAAGATTAGCTAACTTGAATTATAGTTACTCAACATCTTGAATTTATCTTCCCCCTCTATTGCATCTTTGTGCAAGTAAAATTTTGCAACTGCAACGTTGACGTTGGAACATTCTGTAAACGGAAACTTTTCTTTTCCTCTAATGATACCTAAGCCGAGATTCTACAGTATTGCATTCGATATTGCCGTCGGCCGAGCTTCAGTGGTTTACCAGTTAATTGTGAGAGCCACCGCTGGGCGGCGGAATGCAGCAACGGCAACCAGCCGCCCACAAAACAACGCCCTGGAAGTGTGGGCCTTAATAGGAAGGGCAGCGCCAGCGTGATGAGAATGCCGTAATGAAAGGCTTTCATTCGCGTCGTTAATCCAGTCCCCGTAAGGGGCGCTAGGCGCCAGCTAATGGGATCTTTGCCCAGCTCGCCAGATACCGCCTGCGATAGGCGACGAATTCAGAAACGATTCTGTGGTAGTGATGATTAGACGCGTTCTAACATTAAAAGCGCCGGAGTGGGTCATTTTGCTTGTTTTAAAATGTAATAGTGTTGAAATATATATCAGTTGCAACCATGCATTTTTAGACCTATTAATAGGATGTATCACCAAAGTGTGAATTTCATAATTTTCGTTCGTATTGTTTCAACGTAGTTTTCATCTAGTTTATCTAAAAATACAAATAGTACTAATTGGTCTCATATGGCTCTGACAAGAAACTGCGGAAATTCTCTTGTAAAATGAATTGTTTTAATCCATTTACATATTTCTTCACTTACATAAAACGTCTGTCATTTTCGTTCAAAGAAACCACATTCTAAATCTCCTTTAACTAATCGTATATAATATCTAATACAGGTATACAAGATATTTCAAGAACAATTGTATATTATATTATATTAGATTAGATTTATTAACAATAATGCAAATAAGTATGAGAATTTGGTGGCACAATACACTAACTTAATATTACAGAACTTAACAACTTTAGAATATCTACAAACTTTACAAATTCACATGAATATTTCACCGTGCAATATAAGAGCAAATTCTAATTTGTCTGAACAATACTATAATCATTTTAATGATTATATAATTTTATGATGTAATACCAAGTGAAATTTCATTCAAATGATTCAGCGGTATGAATATCTCTTTAAAATTTTTGGTAGAAGGATGATGTATCTGTTGTTAAATTTGCAATAATGTTGACTTGTTACATGAAATGAAATGTCTCTCTAAAAACTTTCATTAAGAAAAAAGAAAAAGGAACGTTTACGCAACAACTTTACTTACTATTTCTCGGTTATATTTTTACTCTTTCTTGCCCGATTAGATTTAAACTTTTCGCGTTTGAATTCAATTCCAAGTAATGATATTCTGTTACATATACAGGATATTACGAAACTGCTTTTAGGAGCTTCGTTGTCGAGCTAGTTAACAGAGTTTCTCTCAGTCGAATACGCATACTACGGTTTCACAAAAATGCTTCAAAGCCAATGACGCCGAAGTTTATAATTGGATTTGTGTATGGAAAACTTAGCGTGTCGCAATAACCCTCGCGTAGAAGTTTCCACTTTTATTTTTGCTAGGGTGTCAATAGCAACAAGAACTTAATAAGATTCCTAGAAGTACGTCATTTAATGTTCTATACTCTTGCATTATAATACTTGAAATATTTCTAATATGACACCTAAAATTATCATTTATGTGTGGAGTTCCCTCAATTTTTATGATGCTCTTGTAGGCTGGAAATAAAAAAAGGATGTAAGTACCATTTTCATACTTTCGACAAAAATTAGTTTATATGTACGGTAAACTTATTGGCACATACAACTCCTACCATTTATAATCACCCCGTAACACTATCAAGAAATACGTCTGTACTTTGGTTCTTGTTTATGTTTTAGGGATTGATTCATTCATCATTATTCTGGTAAAAACGTAGATTTAACAAAAATGGTACTTATATTCTTTTTTTTTATTTCATGTCTTCCATTTGTAATCAGAACAGTCTCTGCTTGGAGCTGATATTCACAACAATGAACTGGAAAGTTACGAGATCAGCTAAGTAATTCACTTTAATATCATCTGTGAAGAAATGTATCTCATTCAAAGAGTTGTACGACAGATCTGGCGAACAAGTGCCTGGCCTATTTGTCCACGAGAGAATTCTCACCGGGGGCAGGGAGTATATTGCTGGGGTCGTGACCTGGAGACTTCGGGATAGCATTCCCCGCTGTTCGTCCGTTGCCTCGCGAGGAACGAGGTTGCTCACGGAGTGTCGTGCCCCTCCCCTCCCTTCCCCCGAGCTTTCGCGGGGAGGGGGGGGGGAGGGCCTTGACCTTTGGAGGTCGAAGAGACATCGGCATCCGCTGCCGCCACTGCCCCAGTCACCGCCTCCGCCCCCGCCGTCTCTCCGTCTGGCCGTCACCGCGGCTCACACGATGCCACCGCCTGCACTGCAGGTTTTGCCCAGCATGAGGCGCCGTAGCGCGTACGCTATTATACCGCTTTTTAGCATCGGCGCATGCGCGAACTCAAATGTTACGCTAAAGTGATAGCGGAAAACGCTATTTCACCAGATCAAGCGAGTGCAATCACACGACTTGTGCTGCACACTAAACCAGTCACGTAAAAACGAAAAAAAGTAGATTGTTCCCATCTGTAGTGTGGATTGTGATGGTAACTCGTATTTCCCTAATGAACCATTACGACGATGGAACTAATCTGTATCGATTTATATGTCTTACTAATCTGTATTGTAGTAACGGAGTTTTTGAAAATATATCAGAATAAAACGTATACATAATATACGGTTGTATTTAGATGTTTAAAATAGCAGTTAAAAGTGTTAACAGTTGATCACGTTACAGTCGAAAAATCGTTTTCATTGTTCATTGCGACAGAAACGCCATCGCTTTTTTCGAAATTGACTTTCGAACGCAACTAGATGCCTTCAAAACGTCCTTTGCCACTCAGAGACGAGAGAAAACACTCGAATATTATTGAATTGGACTCACTGGGCTGCGAAATAGTCATTCTTCTGGCGACCAATCGGAGGCTCGGATGTGAAGAGTCGGGCGCTGTGTATGCCGAGCACGAAGAATGTGATGACCGCAACATCATCCAGTATGTAAATGAACTGCACATTGCATTGAGCACCGCGGTTGTTTAAAGGGGAACTGCTGATTCGCAACGTTGCCAGCCCACGAAATGTGTTTACCAAAGATGGGAAAGCCTTCCGGATGGCTTATAGCTGGCAAGCTTGTTTTCCTGTGACATCGATTTCCAGCAAAGGGAAGATAAATTTGTTTTCACAAAAAATTTCCCAGGATCTGTGTGGTTAGGAAAGGGGAAGCAACTGAGAATAAGGATTTCTGTTATTTAGGAATGCATTTATCGTCATAGAATTGTATGCGACATAAGAGGGTGTTTTCGTTTTCTTGATCTCTGGAATCCTTAACCTCTCTTTTACTACATTTAGTTGAAGGATCGCGCTTCCTCAAGAATTATACTTGATACCATTACATACTCTAATTTTCCTGGATATTCTGCGACTAGCTGCAAACCAACATCGTTTCTTTTTCTACAAGATTGGAAATGTTATGATCCCCCACTTAACGTGGGGTTGTGTGGTTGATCGTGATTCTTCCTGTGTCACAGTGAAACATGACAATGAGAAAGCAAGAGTAAAACACGTGTTTTGGTTACGTATGTAAAACTTCCGAGATAGCAAGCTGCGAGTAAGTTAAAAAATGAATAGACGGCTGTGTCTGAAACAATGAGGATGTAGTCTTCGGCTGCTGCGCATCTTCAGGGCCGTTATGCGCCTGGCTTTGTTTGTAGCATCAGCGACTGGGCGGCGACGGTACCGCTCCCCATCAGAGTTGCGGGTTCAAATACCTCGCGGAAAAAAAAAACGTTTTCCCGTTTTGACTGACTTAAATGGAAAAACAAACTACCCCATGATATCTAAATTACCTTTCATTTCCCAATTTACGGCAGAGCTAAGGACCAATTTGCCAAGTGCAATGTGAGGTAGTGTATTGCAAGTGTAAATGTGTGTTAGTAAGAAGTGCGGATATGACAAAGGATGGGAAGAAAATATCACGCGTGCTTCGTGGCCCGTTTGTTAGGGTACTGCTCCGGCATTCGCCTGGTGTTGATCGGAGAAACCACGGACAACTACCCATGAAAGTAGCTGGCCACAAGAATTTACTCCAGGCCGCGTCTGAATTCGACCTTGTTATGTACAATAGCTAAAATCCTGCCACCGTCGGGAGTGGATCTCCAGAAGTTCCCGTCAGAGGTGCTTCAAAGGCATCAGATGCCCTGTGCCACCTCAGCTGGTGTCTCACTGGCGATTCTTCGACGCTGTCGACCGTACACCGACCGCCCCCGTCGTGAACACCGTCGCCCGTCAGGATCATAACCCCCACCATCGCAATGGCCGTTGCCCCCGTCGTCGCTCCCGCCGACGCCTCCGCCGTCGCCCCCGCCATCGCCGTCGCTCCCGCCATCGCCGTCGCCCCCGCCATCGCCGTCGCCCCCGCCATCGCCGTCGCCCCCGCCATCGCCGTCGCCCCCGCCATCGCCGTCGCCCCCGCCATCGCCGTCGGCCCCGCCGTCGCCCCCGCCGTCGCCCCCGCCGTCGCCCCCGCCGTCGCCCCCGCCGTCGCCCCCGCCGTCGCCCCCGCCGTCGCCCCCGCCGTCGCCCCCACCGTCGACCCCGCCGTCGCCCCCGCCGTCGCCCCTGCCGTCGCCCCACCTCCTCGCTTCCTACTTCCTCCAGCGCAGAGGCACAAACATTATTTTCACGACGACGCATGGAAGCGTTAAGAAGTAGGGAAAATGCAATATTTTGTTTCACACAGGACAAGAAAACTAAAAATGCCGACGACGTATGTACATCACTCAAACTGAAAATATTAGTAGACAGTAATACTGTCACTCTCTGATAACTTGTTATTAAGATGTGCGACTATGGTTGGGAGCTAGATACTTGAAACACATCTTCATGAATTTGTTTCTGTGCTCTGAATTATTGCGAGATGACTGCAAATAACATTTTAAAATATGTAATACAACCGGTTGGTATTTATTTGTATATTTTGTAAAATTATAATAAATCCTATTTGGAATCACTGTGAAATCATCCTGAAAATTATCGATAGTTGTTTCTTTCTAAGTTCTGTGTTTTAACAATTTGTTTTTAAACAGAACATTAGGCAAATAGTATGTTGTAAATAGAAACGTACGTAAACTCACTCAGTAAACACCCAACTTACAAGTAACAAAAATCGAACACATAATTTTCGATAATATTGCCTGATCGATAACATAATCTGTGATAACTTAATTGAGTACTCTCTTTGGTATCAAAACACGACGTGCTGATGTGAATAGTGAAAAAAATTGCAAAAAAGTTATGAAAACAAAAACCGAGACCATAGCTTTCGGTTACATTTCGAGCGATATATCTAAGAAATAACCTTTCTCTGTGAATGGCCCTCTGTTAAAATTACTTTAAATGATTTAGGTTTGATAGATTTAAAACCTTGAAACTTTAACAGGTTTTCACTCCGTAAAAAATTATGATTTGAACCCATTCTTGAGTCTGTGGGCATGGACGTGCTCTAAAGTTATGATGGAGCAATAACAGAACACCACACTCCACTATAATCATCTAGTGTAATTAAGTGACTTGTATGCAGTGCATGTCACGTGACCACTATAAACGATTTTTGCTCCAAACTGTAGCTGCAGTGTGCGCTACTAGCTCTTTATTCCTCCGAGGCGGCATCGAGTTGACGGACAGCTCTGGCCCAACGAATGTGAATCGAGAGGATGTGACACTATGGAAATTTGCAGGTGTGGATTGCTAAGATCGCTAAGGCAGTAGTGCCGTAGCGATCTCGAGCCGATCGATCGCGGGTTCGAGTCCCGCCTCGGGCATGGTTGCATTTGTGTTCGTCCTTTCACTCCTATCATCACCATATCATATCACCATATCAGACTTTGAGTGAAAACATAGCGCAAAACACTTTTAACATTTCAAATGATTCAGGTCTCGTGGTCGCCTATGAAGTGAATCATATTTTCACGATACACTGTACAATCAATAGCATCGTTTGACAATACGCAGTGCAAGAATTTCCTGATAAAAACAGCAGTTTCCGGCTTATTAGTGATATGGTTTACTAATGAACGGTGAAAGGTCTGGCTTACTATCGATACGAGTTTCCGTTTGATTCCTTAAAAACGAGGAATCAGAAGTTATTCTGGCAACTGTCCTGTTTCCTGGGCGCCGTCCGCAGCGCCCGTCGCCCGTGGCAGCTGATGCCCGTGCATTTTGCATTTTGCATTTTGCATTTTGCATCGGCCCCGAGTGGTCGCTGCGCCTCCACCTGCGGGCGCTGAAAAGTTAACGACGGCGACGGAGGGGACGCTTCGACGGAGCGCAACTGGGATCTGCGCCGGCGGCGGGCACGGCCTCCCATGTCTCCAAAGGACCACAGCTGCGACTTGAGGACCAGAGCGATGGCGTTCTTCATCTCTGCGCCTGCGAAATTTTAAGGCATTTTCGCAATTTTCTCTGAGAAGACGACCTTTCTTGATGTGGCGAACATCAAATTCGAATAGAGATTCCTCAAAAACATATCAAACCGTTGAGAACAACACTTCCGGAATCTTTTCCTGAAGCGGGCCCTTTTGACCACCAACTGGCTGGAGGCAGGTTGACTATTACTCAAGCGACGAAACAAGCGATTTTGAACTTATCTCAGAGGCGTCTTTTATGCTTGGGGATATTTTGCATGCAGGAAATCTACAACATGGGATAGCCGGATTTACTTCCCCTCCGAAGGAAGGCGTACGAAGGATTTTTTCGACCTTAAAGTTCCGCGGCTTCTATCGGGTATGCACATGTAAACTTGGTTACAACAGCCGAAACGCTAACTGGTATACCATCGAGCCCGCAAACCGACATTGTGCGACCAACACACAGAATAAACTGAAAGAGCGTCGGAGACAGTCACGTTCGAAACGCCAGGTGCTCGGTGCTTCCATGAAAGAAAAAAACGCAACATAAACTTGGCGAAATTATTCAGTAGGGCGACTCCTTTGACATTCGCGTAGACGTAGCACAGCTGAAGTCTTACAGTCGTTCTCAAGCGGCGTTTCGACGGAACAGCGTTCTACGAAATAACGGGGTGTGCCTCGAAGATAA
Source organism: Gryllus longicercus (assembly GCA_038098605.1). Classification (NCBI taxonomy): domain Eukaryota; kingdom Metazoa; phylum Arthropoda; class Insecta; order Orthoptera; family Gryllidae; genus Gryllus; species Gryllus longicercus. The sequence goes on along the minus strand of JAZDUA010000326.1, from coordinate 414,372 downwards.
TTTAATAAGAGAAATATAATCACGTACTTTTGACATAGTGAATTAATTATTTAGTATCGTTGAGAGACTCTAAACATATACAGTACGTATTATACAATACGCAATTAAATATATTATGTTAATAATTTTATTATTTTTGTACTTTAATCGGGAATGCGGGATTATTGTGCTTTAGTTTTGAACTCTTAATGCAGAAAGGTTTGCTTCTACTCTACAAGGGTGTCACTGTTTCCAACGCCGAAAGTATGCTACGGTGATTTTCAATTAGGGTGAGGGCTTAATTCTTATGCCCTTTTTAAACAACAAGAAATTCTTGTTACTATGCTTAAATAATGGTAGTGTGTGTGTAAACGTAAGAATTGTTATATATTATTTGTTTAGTGAGTATTGCTTATATATAATATGTATTTCTCTGTTTCAGGTAAGGTGTCCATACTGCATCCTGGGTTTCATTCCTTTTAAATATCGCTAGTCTGGTAAGTGGATATAACAGCATTCGACTTGTCTAGTAGCCACTGACTTGCATTTTCTGGGTAATATGACGCATACAATAATGAAACCCTACTAATAATAAGCTAACCTTCACTAACTAATACACATTAGATAAGGAGAAATTACAAAACTTAAAACCGCACTCTACGCACTTCACGGAAAAACTTATAGTACCATGCCACTTACGTCCGAACAGGTCCATTGCTTGAAGTAGATTGAATTATCGTTGTTATCAAAGAATACGGTGCGAGAGATTATTAAAATGTTAGTGAAATGGTTAATCATTTCAATGATTATTATCTTATAATTGTTGCGTGGTTGTAATGCAATGTGAATATTAGTTCTCTTCTTTCTCCGGAATATCAACCCGTACGGCGTCACTGCTGGGTTCACACTTCAGACATCGACTCCTTGTCCCATCACATTAAGTTCCGCTGCGTTTAATGACTTAATGTACACAATTGTATCTTATTCATTGAACATGTTTGCTACATTTGTTTAGGCGCCACAAGTACCTGCGGTAAGTTGTGTACTGAAGCTCAAACTTCTGTTGCGTCCGCAAGATAATGAGATCGCGCGGCTACGATGAACCCGTTTTGAGGTTGATTCATTTACGGAGCTGCCAAGGAAGGCGAATGGTTGCTGGTTTGTTTCATGTAAGAAGGCATTGCTGATACCTCCCCCTTTCACACAAGGGATTAAAAGGCACCTTCACGAGGGAAAATTGTGTAATTCTGTATAGTATACAATATTTTTCACGTATTTTTCGTAATTTTGGCCATATAATGAAGTAAAGAAAACATACTCTAGACTTTGATAGCAATAATATGACCTCCTGGTAGATTGCTGTTTCACGATTGTGAAGTACTAGTGGCGACTTCTGTGTTCTTGCTTCAGCAGGCTGAACATTAAACCTTTTATTATTAAAAATAGTCAGACATGATAAATTTAAAGTACACTGTGTCCAAGTTATTGTTTCTTCTAAAAAGCGATATATTTCTTCAGATAAAGTAATTTTAACTGCCTTGGGATTTAATGTTTTCAAAGTCTTTTGTGGCTAAAGAGTCACCTTAGCGAAGTAGTAGTAAACAGTGGATTAAACTTCTTGCAAAAAATATAGAGATACAAATGATGAAATATTAGTTTTCTTCTAGAATCGTATGTAACGGCGCGTTATCTCACCCACTGCCTCTAACAGAGCCGCGTCCGTCAAAACCGTAAACGACCTCTCGTCCGTCTAAACATTTCCGGAGTAAAAGTAATTTTAAGTGCCTTAGTAGATAATGCTGCTTTGAAACCGTACTGCAAAGTCAAACTAGTGGTGAAGAGAGCAATTTATCGTTATGCAAAATGGCAAAATGTTAGTTTTTCTCTCTCGTCGTAAGGAAGTCTCGTTAACGCACCCACTGCCACTGTCAAGAGCCGCGTCTGTCAAACGCAAAATCCGCCCGCCAACAACGCGCGTGCGGCTTTATACTCCCGCAGCCCTCGAGCGCGTACGCATTGCGGTCGCGAGCCACGCATCGCCCGCCCCCTCTCCCCCCCCCCCGCTGCGGAGGGGCGCATTCGAGATGAATGCGCTGAATCCCCCTCCCCTCCCCTCCCTTCCCCCTCGCGCCTGCGCGGTGCGGCCCGCGGGACGCGGAGGGCGAGGCAAGAGGGCCGGGGCAGGCGCGCCTCGCCGAGACTTTTGCCCTCTTTTGTCTTGGCGCTGCCGCGTAAAGCTGAACTGCTCGGCAAACACTGCGCCTCGCGTTTTTAGGCAGGAACTTATTTTACCCTTCTGTCATACATACCGAAATTAATTGTAAACATACGATGTGTGTCCGGAAAGTGATTACCGTTTTGGAAGAAGAACTCAAAATAAAACTTTTTTTTTTCAAAAGAAAAATTTATTTTTACAATCAAACAGCATTTCTTAATAGTAGTTTATACAATTACTTTATGCTGTTATGCTTTAGTGCATGAGTACGTTTTCAAAACGAGCAACGTCAGGGGGCTAATTGTACAAATACAATACAGCAACATTATAAATGAGTTACATACGCTATTTGTGTATATGTGTGTGTGTGTAACAACATTATAAATTTCAAGAGAATCAAACTTAATTTTGCGAAACAACTTTCTTGTGACTTCTCGGATATTTGGCATCTGTGCGAGTAAACGGTGGTCAGCCGTTCCGTTTCCCTCTACCTCCCCACTGTTCTCTCACTGCTATTGGCGGCCTGCTATTCGAACTTGCCACATATTCATGCCTGCTGCCATCTATCGACACCCAAAGAACATTTGTTTTCAAATTTTCCTAATTTTTCAGTTTCCTAATAGCAGAACAGAAATATTATCTTAAAAATATTAGAGAACAGTGAAACGTCCTCCTAAATAGCAATTTCTTTGAAAAATTTGAAGCGTTTTCTAAGAAAATGGAGGAAAGCGCTCTTGTAAAATCGAAATTTGAAGCACTTTTTCACAGTAAATTTTTGAGTTTTCTAAAAACTTTTAATGAAGTCATTTGAAGCACTTCAACTGACAAATACAACAGTGCTTACAAATTGCTAGAAATGTGCATATTACCACCCTGAGAGTCCTTTTAAAAAAAGTACATTTGTGTAATTTTTGAAAAAATAAAAAAGTACCCCCTAATGAACTTTACCTCATATTAAAGAGTAGAATTAGCACTATCATTTCAAAAAGTTTGAAGAAAAAATTGGAGGCCGTTTTTGAGAAAATGGCGTTTGAGCGTTTCTGAAAATGGGAAATTTTGAAGTAGTTATGACAGAAAACGATTGTTTTCGAGAAGCTGTATATGACATTCTTCTTAACACATGTACTTATAAATATAATAATGTAAACAAATTGCCGCTAATGTAAATATTAACTATGTGAGAGACAAGTCAAATAAATTACATTTTGGTAAATTATGAAAAAATAAAAGAATATAGCAATATGGTATTTATGTCATCTCATAGAATGTATTAAGCACAATCCTTACCAAAAGTTTAAAGACAAAAATTGCAGCCGTTTTTCAGATAATTTGGTTTTTGTATATTTTTAATATTGCACAAATTGCACACAATATTACGCAAAAACTACTTAAGTTTTAAAAAATGTTCATGACCTTAATGAAACTACAAATTCTGGACAACAAATTGTATTTGAAAGAAAAATCTCAACCTTTAATTTTGAAGTTGTTGGAAAACCTCGCAAAAGTATGAGTCACCCTATGTCACCTTTATAAGTGTATTTTACTTATTTCTTACAAGAAATTTAAAGAAAAAATTTGGAGCCGTTTTTGAGAGAATTTTGAAAATGCCCCAGGGATTTCATATAAAGTACCCCCAAAAACTAATGAATGATTTTCAAAATCGCAGAGCTTATACTCAGGCAAAATGGACAGGGATTTCAATTTGGAAAAAATAATACGCATGGTTTACGCGCTAGTATTGTGCACATACACCAAACGGACGGACGAACGCACAGACAGATAGACAGACAGACAGGCGAAAGGACCGACGTTTTGAAAAAGAACACTTTTTTCGGTATCAGGGGACCCCAAAACGTGTATTTCCGTTCAAATCTCAAATTCGATTTTCAGCAGTATTACATAACTTACCCTATACTACGTATATTACTCCGTATATATGAGAAAGGAAAAAGAGAGCAAAATTGAAAAAAAATCTGTTGGTAAACCTGACCCTGTCGTTTTAAATCACTAGTATGAATAGTTTGCCATCTGGAAGTAAACGTCACAAATCTTTTATCTCGAGTTTTTTCTTTAAGACACAAATAGCTTTGGAGCAAGTAATATTAAAACTTCGAAGATTTCCAACATGTGTGAATGAATAACTGTCGAATTAAGTAATCAAATTCTTCAAAAATCAGTGTGTTAGCCAACTTCCATTAAACATGGTCAACATGCTTCACACACCGCCACGTCGAACAGTATTCGCACCCCTCGCAGATCCGTGAAGCGAAGATTTTTCCGTTTTCCTGTGGAAATGGAGCCTGTTGAAAACTCGCATAAGCAGCTCCATTGTGTCCTGAAGAAAAGAAAGTGTTGAAGGCAGGGTTTGGAAAGCTCTACGTCAAAACTTTTCGATTCTTTCTTCCTTAGTCGCGGCATCTGTCACAGGCAGTTACATATCGATGTCAGTCGATATCAATGATGGCACAAAAACTAAATTCCGCCTTTGGGTTACAGCAAGACAAATTGCAGTTGAATTGCTATTGAGAAAGTGTTAGCTGGATGCAGTCTCGACGCATTGGTTACATATTTGTGTAGATGTGTGTGTGTGAGAGAGAGAGAGAGAGAGAGAGAGAGAGGGAGAGAGACGGAGAGAGAGGAAGAAAATAATAGAACGAGTTAAAAGAGACGGTGAATGATGGAAAGAGAATGAGTGTGCGAACGATTCAGAAAGGAAGAAAGAAAAAGAAAAATGAGCGATAACAATATATTGTCTTTAATTTATGACCTACCTTATTGAAAAAGAACAATGAGGGTGAATCTATTTTGGTATATAAAACCTACCTTCTTTGGTCGTTTAAAAGCTTGTGATCAATGTGAATTGGATTCGAACTACAAGTTTAATTGTATAAGTATTAACGTATAGAGAGTAAAAGTTTAGTGTAGCGTCATGCCACGCTCAAAACAGACAACCACGTGGAAATAGGCGAGCATTGCCGGATGTTAAACAAAGGGAGGAGTGATGACGCACTGAGACTTTCCGTGGACGTAGCGGGTCCAGAGAGGCTTTGGGGAGGAGGCAATGGGGGCGGCGGATAGCGCCAAAAGGGCCTATATAAGGCCAGGAGAACAATGCCCCAGTCTTCTTGTTCTAGCGGCGTCGGCGACAGGTGAAGCGCGTGTCTGTGCGTGTAGGTGCACTAGGACGAGGGGCCGACAATTCATTGTCGTGACTTGCGAGACGCGTTGATTGTCTCAAAGTAGAGCGGCTTCATACAGGGAACATCGGTGGTATGTTGCGGTGTGGTAGCTGTTCTTAAATTATCTCTCCTTGTAGTGGGTCTATTTATTTAGTTTATTGTGAGCAGGGTAGTTGTTAAATTGAGACTACGGTCTAGATTGTTAATAAATCTTCTATTTTACAAACTACTCTCGTCTGTGTTCGATTACACCCGTATGACGTCACATTAGTGAGAGCAAAACGTGAATAAATAAAAGCTGTATGTAGTAATGAAGGAAAGTGATGTAAGTATAAAATTATGGGCCAAAGCGTGGTCGGGAGGTGATCGGGGTGAACGAGCAGAAGGACGAGCGAGCGGGTGAGGGCTTGGGGTGGGCGAAGAGGCCGGCAGGGGGCGGCGGAGGCGGCGGGGACAGCGGTTCTGGCACACGCTCAAATCGGCCCCAATCGGCTCCCAGGAGCGCCCCCGATCGGATCAAAGCAACGCGCGCCTCTCTCCCCCCCCCTCCCTCCGCCCACCCCCCTGAAGCCCTCGCTCGGGCGATCGATGCCTCTGGCCCGGGCCCCTCGACCCCCCCACCTTCCCCACCCCCACGCACTCGGAGGCTTTGGCAGCGCGGGAGGCGAGGCGAGGGTTTTGGAGCCAAACACACCCCGCGGCGAGACAGGACCTGAAACGAGCTTTAGGGCCCCTTCACACGTGAAGCGGGTGGCGCGCCACGCAGCAGCGGGCCGCGTAGCAGAGCATTGGTTTGAATGGAGGCCTTCCCACGTGCAGCGGGTGGCGGCTGCTGCGGCAGCAGACGCCGAACTTCGGCCACCAGAAGCGCACGAGGGGCCGCGCGCCACCGCTAGCAGAACACAGCTTTAAATGGGCGCGTTCACACTGCGCTGCGGCCGCAACGCAGGGGTGCTGTTTATGGGCCTGGGAAGGGGCCCTATACCTGCTTCGTCCTTTGTTCGTCGTCACCCACGCGCCAAACTCACCCTCCCTCTTCCACGCCGATCGCTGGAAGTTGAAAGTAGAGTGCGCGGTCAGTGCTCTTCACAGGAAATAGTACGCTGCGGTTTCCTTTATTTATAAAACCATGCTTTAAAATAATGTTTAAAATATTTTTCAATCAGAGATGTCTATGTTGGTAGTAAGTAAAAACATCATGTTAATTTAAATAAATCTCGAAATATATTTCCATTGTAATATGTTGGGAACATATTTATTTATTGCCTTATCGCATTGTTGAATTTGGGGAGAAGGGAGTGTATCGTTTAACTTCCCCTCCCCCCTTCGTGGATCCATCACTTGGTCCACGGTACTACAGTTTACTTGAGAACCGGCTCCTTGTAAAAATTGCATGTGCGGCGAATGTATTTTATATTTAAAATAATGGTAAAAATTAATGTACAATTACATCTGTAGAGGTATCACTTCCTTTCCGCCGCTACGAAATCATGTTAAGAGCATTTCGACGATGTACTGTGCTCAGATAATGCTTGTGTATACTAATTTCAAACACTATAATGAATTTTTATTATTGTTTTCTATTTTCCCTTACATATTTTGAAGAAAAAAAACTACATGTATAGATATAGATTTTACTTTTTTACTACAGTAAATTCTGTTTCCTAGCAATGAGATATAAAATATAACTTACGTAAAAGTTATACAACCCAATGCAACAAATACAAATTTATAGAGAGTGAAAGGAAAATTTGGCTGCGTGTCATGTATATTCATGTTTTACGAAAAAATTCTTAGGAGCGTGTGACGGCAATATCCAATGTGCATTATTGGAAATAAGGAGCGTTCCGCTCACAAATTATGTATCGGCAAAGATTTTATATACTGTGTGATAATTTATATAAGCCTTAAGAATATTTCATTAAACTTGATAGAAGAAAAAATTCGGTGGGGATAGTTGTATTTTCAAGTTTTATCAAGAGTTTTTGCACCTCGTCGCGTCACCGACGCAGCGGACGTCGTAATCCTCCCTCTTCCAAGCGCAGTGGCGGCGGCGGTGGCTGCGGCGGTGGCGTCGTCTGAAGAGCTCTGCTCCTTGAAGGAAGCGCGCTGCGGCCGCGCCGTGTGAAGCGGGCCTTAATCGTCACAGTTCTCCTGTCCGGGAGACGCCGCGCCCTAGGCACAGGAGACAATGTTTCGGCCGCCATTCTGCGACCTTCCTCGGGGCGAAATGCGCATTTGTGCCTAAGACGCCGCGGCGTCTCCCAGACAGCCAATTGGTTACCGACGTTGGCCGCGGAAGCCTGCGCTCTCAAGCTTTAATCGGATTCCCCGTCCAATAAGAACTAAGGTGTTTGTTTAGGAGTACGAATAAGTGAAGATATTTGTTTATATTAAACTCAATACAATTAGAATATCGGGGGGGGGGGGAATTAAAATTTACACTGAACGGAATTCATGGAAATATTAATACACCACGCACAATATTAAACGCTATTTTTACTTTAAAGAGCCATTATTTCAGTTATTTAGCCTCGGAGATTAAGCCATTACTTTATTCAAAGATTTAAACGAACCAACCTTTGTCTGTTGATTATTCTGCTAAATGTGATTTTTCAGGCCTGGCAAGAAATATTGCCGAGGAAATTTAGCGATAAAAAAGCTGACGTAGTTAACTCCAAAGCACAAATTCAGATCTACAATCAAAATAAAGTGAGCCACTCCGGCCGAGGCTTGGCTCCGCTTTGAAGGCGCGCCCCGTTTCTGCGCCAGCGACGCTGCACTCAAAGAGCGGGGTGTTTGGGAACTGCGAGTGGGGTCATTTGGGGCTGTCCGCTGGTGCTTGTGATTTTTGCAGTCAGATCCAGTGCAGCGAGCTTGTTTAAACCGTCGAGCCTTGCACAATATGGCGTGTTTTGATGTAAATCCACAAAAAATAGTTCTACGTACGTCTTATAGGGTGAACTGGCGTAGCGTAAGATGGGGAAAGAGGTCTGTACTTTAAAAAAAGTGTTGTTTTTAATAGGGGTTATTGGATACACGTCCGTTGCCCACTCTCGTCTTGTGCTGAATTATTGGACATTTTTACTTTCACACAAACTACGTACGTTCATAGAAAAAAGTATTGTAATGCTGGAGAAATCGGGGAATTTTCTTCTGAAAAACTGGGCTTCTGGGGCCCTGGTACTGAAAAAGAGGATAAATCTTGTTACTATATACAGTAAATTATTTCCCCTAACACGTTGTGTATCCAGAATGCACATTTTGTTTGTTCATGATAACGAAAAATTGGCTGGCGGCAAAAGCCAGTCTGTCTGTGTCTGTTCGTCTTTGTTCAAACCTAGCGACTAAGCAATTCAGATGATTTTCCCAAAAAAATATTTCTTCACTGATCTGGTCGAATAGAGGGACTTGCTAATTTGAAACAAATATTTTGATTATGGGAGAATTTTTATTAAAAAGATATTTTCCTTTTACAGTGCAAAAGAGGTTTTAAAACGGCGGTTGTCACATATTCGTTCAACTGAGAATGAAAGTTTGAAATTTTCTTATTAGTTTCCTTATTTGCGTATACCTACAATTCCAATATTGATGATACAATCCTATCAAAATCCATTCTAAAAAAGATAGCAATTTCACGAACAAGAATACCGATATTATTACACAGAACATTTTAATAAACATCTTCCATTTTTCCTTACCTTTAGCGATATTTTTAAAGAAACTGAACCCAACAAGAAGTTAAGCAAAATGTCGTAGATCTTTGAATGCGCCAGAAAGATTTTTAAAAGCATTTTTAAAAGCAAAGAAGACGCATATTGCGTCTTCTTTATTAGAGTAACATCTTCGTTGATTTATTTTTCAAGCTCTTTTACAGCCGCTTTTATTCCTTGGCTGACGTTGGTGAAGCGCTGGCCGCAGCCCGCTTCAAGAGACCAAGAGACCAACCGAATCTCTCGGACAGAGCCAGATCGCATTTGCCTACAAGCAAAATAAGCATTGCTTACGGTCCACCATCGATGGCGGGTCCCGCGGCCTGGAAACATCCGTAAAATATTCCACAAAAATATTATAAACTAAGTTTGTATCTGTAAAGTAATTGTTAATCAGGTGACCAACTGTACTAAAACGTTTGTAACTTCTAAAGAAATTTGCGAGTTTTTTTCGGTATTTATAAAATGATACATATTATAATTCAGGCATTTCGCATATTCAATTTGCCTATTTTGTTGTCCTTGATTGTTTGTATTGAGGCTGTCTTCAGAGTTTCACATCACACAAACACTTGATTGCAACGCCGAAAATAGTAGTGGTAGTGATTGAGTTTCGAAAATGACGAAAAAACTGGTTAAAAAATTCAGGTAGATAATACTAAGCATGTAGAGACAAGTAAAAACTTGGTCGTAATCTTAAATAAAATAAATTTCTTATGATCGCTTAAGATTTTGTAGTAACGTAACAATCATTTCTAAAAAGTTTATTAAAAATAATACTTAAGTTTGAAGTTATTGTTTTTTGATTAAATGTAAATGCTTCTATTTTATATTCCTTAAATACATTTTTTATTTTTAATGAAATGATAACTGTTACATTTTTCTTTAGGATCAGTCACCTCTTAGCATTTCACGTTCGCTCCAATGTCGTGACAATCAGCGGGTTAACTCAAACAATCTTGCATTAAGCTATTACGGAAGTAATACATTTTGATCTATTGATCCACAAACAAAATGTTGCTAGTAGACATCCGTTACATTGACGACTGGAATTACAAATCACACATCAGCAGCACTGTTGCTTAATGTGCTAATACTTATCGTCACATAATTTATTTTCTTAAATCATAAACATTAAAACATTTTTGTCACATTACAATGGAAAATAATTGCAAGCGTACGTTCAAGTGTTAAAAGTACCTCGGCTGAATACGCAGCCTTGATACAATTGCGAATACAATTTACTCCAATATCATTAGTTCTTCATCCCAATCTTCACATCTCTGTTCCCGTTATAATTGTGAATTTCGCTGCAGAGGGCACTGTCCCCCGGAGGCGGACAATAATGAAGCAGACCCCGTTTCGTGGGTCCAAAATAACGCGGGCGCGCCGTATATTTAGTCGGCGCCGGCGCAAACGTTCGTTCGGACAGCAGCGCGGCCTTTTTTTTACGCCTGGACGTGTAATTACCAGGCGGTCGCGCGGCAGGGAAGAATGCCATTCACAGAACACGCGTGCGCGCGCGGGGGCCGGGCCGCACGCAGAGCTCGGCGACACGCGACACGCACGCACACGCACACGCGAAGCGAGGTCCCGTGAGGGTGCAGTGCAGCGCACGTGGCCGGAAAAGGCCCGTTAGCTCCTGCGCTGATAAAGACCTCGAACCTGAGCAGTATTTGCTCTTCGGACGACAACTCTTCAGCAGCGGCGATGGTGTAACGGTTAGCGTAGCGGATTGTTGTACAAGTTCGCGGGATCAAACCCGATCGAAGCCGTGGATTTTTAAGGGCGAAAAAATCCTTCGTACGCTTTCCTTCGGAGGGGAAGTAAAGCCGGCTGTCCCATGTTAGTAGATTTACTAGTTGGTGAAAGGAGCGAAATTTGCGTGGTCAGACGGAAGAGCGGGCCTGATGGCCCGAGTCTCGCCACGTAAAATAAGGCAAATTCAATTCAATTCAATTCAATTCAACTCAACTCTTGCATCTGGTGCGTCTCTGACCGGATGGGAGTGGATTTTTGACACAAGCTCCGGGAGAGGTTGCTCATGGTATCAACCGATGTCACCGCTGTCTCTCTGACTGGGAGGTCCTTGGTTCGAGTGCCGAAGGTGGCAGGATTTTGGACATTAGCTAGACAGCTAGGTCGAATTCAGCCGCTGTCTGGAGGAGAATTCCAGCGGCCGGCTATGCTGATGGGTAGTTTTCCTTGGTTTCTCCGATGCCGAAGCAATACCTTTCTGAAAGACCACGGATCGTGAATGATCTTTCCTTCTTCACTCAACCCCCCTCTTCTCCCATTACCCACGCACGTACACACACACACACACACACACACACACTTGGATGCACCACGCTAACACACACATCGGAAGGCTAGTCCGATAAAGGTTTTCCCGCCAGGAGCGGTGCCTCGCTGCCGAAGATATTTGCCGGGGGAATCCCCGTAAACCGACGTGAGACGTGTGAGAGGCGCTGGATCTCACCGCCAGCGAGGAGGACCACTTCCGGAATATAGCACGCACTACACCGGCGGCACTAATGACCAGAGCAGTTGGCGCGACCGGCAACAGAAAAGTAATCAATCCTGCATAGCAGTATAGCTCCGAGGAAGTCTTCAATAAAGGGTTGAACCGTTGCTTGAAACACCGCGACGCGGACGATCGTACCGGACTGCCCAGATTCAATATTCGGCTGTGGAAGCCGACTTAAAAAGTTCTGTGTACTTTTGGAATGGGACAGCCTATCTTCCTTTTCATTTTCCTTGGGAAGCATTAATAATTCGCATCTAACTACAAATATATGATAATGTTATAGCAAAATCAATGAGACTCTGGCAAATTTAAAACTTATTCTTTCGTAAGTAAACTGATTTATCACATTAGTATCTCATTTCGAATGTACAATATTAGTAGAATGAGATGATTCAGGCAGACAACCGTTGTATGTAAGTGATTTATAATATTAAGTGTTTGAAATAGCTACAAAAAACGTTCAGGTACCCAGATGTTTTTAATGGAGAAAATGAAAACCTAATTGTGTTTGGACGCTCCGAAAATCTGAAAGAAAGAAATTATTTCACTCTGACAACGGGAGCTAGGGGGGGGGGGGATAGTGCAACCGCTAGCGAAAAAATACTTGTAAAGTGTTTTGCAATCTTACGAAATACCAATCACTGTCAAGTTGCAACCTTAAGCATCGCAATAATAAAATGTTAAAGAATATAGATGTCTTGTTACTACTTGATGTAGGATCTGTTTTTATTCTCATCAACAATAACTAAAATGAGGGAAAATGAGTAAAAGAAGTAAAACATTATTTGTACAACACATGAATAAAAAATAAGTTAAACTATAATACAGATGTAGTCCGCTGTGGAGAAAACTACGTATTTTAAACTTTTGGTTTATAAATAAAAATTTATTTCCGTACGAGAAGAGAAGCAGATCGGACTTCGTCCAATATATGAAAGAGAAAAATCGTGACTTTAACGATGCGAACTAAGAAACAATAAAAACGCAACAGATGACGAAAAAATACGACCCTCAAGGTTCGTTGCGTTCTTCAATTTGAGAACGGGACTGAAAATACAATACGTGTCCCTTACAAAAAAAAACAACATCAAGCATCGTAGTCATACGATCAGACACATACGGCCCGGCTCTCAGCAGATCTGCAGCAGTTCCCCGCTGGCAGATGTTTCACCTTCCACTGTGTAGTCCTCAAGAAATTCCAGTGTGGTCAGCCCTTCGCGTATGACTGGGACGCAGAGTAGCTCTCTATGTCAATCACTGGCACCTATCCAAGGCGGCAGACTTCTACGACCCAGGGATACAAATGTTATCAAATGCCTCAGTTCTGGTGCTGAGTATGTGGAAAAATAGTGCGACAAGTGTTGTATCTGCTACAAGAAAGTTTCCGCATGAAATTGTGTTTTTTTGTGGACGATCTAGGGAAACTTATTTTCTAGAAGCGCCCCATATAAGAATTGATGCAAAGTGTTTGCAACTAATCGGCCATCTTTATTTCTTCTTACCAAGAATTATTAAGAACGGAACTAGAATTACTCGTGTGTGTAAGCGCGCTCGCAACTACGAAAACATCACGACAGAATGTTGTCCAAGGGAGAGGAGAATACAACCTTCATGGAGAACTTTATTTTAATTTTTAGAATATAAATAACCATTGTAAAGACAATTTTTATCGAATCAGGAAGGTGAACTTGTTCGAATCAAATCCGCAAGAAAGAAATCACTTGAGGCAAACGACGCAATCTAGGAAAGCAAAAAGCGCAACGGCCCTCGAAACGTCTGCAATTTCGCGCGGCCGAGAACGGGTCTGCAAACACAGGTCGTCTCCTCGCGCTGCTGCCAGCTGTTCGGAGCGCAATTGCACCTTTAAAGCGGGAACGACAGTTGAGCTCGCGCGCGCCGCTCGCAAAACAGAAGTGTGCGGCTGCGTTCCCCTGCCCCGGCCGCGGGAAACAGACGGGGAGGGAAGGAAGATGAGAGTGAGAGAGCGAGAGTGAGCGAGGGAGCGAGAGTGAGCGAGGAAGCGAAAGAGAGCGAGGGAGCGAAAGAGAGAGAGAGTGAGCGAGGGAGCGAAAGAGAGAGAGAGTGAGCGAGGAAGCGAAAGAGAGAGAGACAGAGAGAGTGAGGGAGGGAGCGAGAGAGAGCGAGGGAGCGAAAGAGAGAGAGACAGAGAGAGGGAGGGAGCGAGAGAGCGAGGGAGCGAAAGAGGGAGGGAGCGAGAGAGCGAGGGAGCGAGAGAGAGCGAGGGAGCGAGAGAGAGTGAGGGAGCGAGAGAGGGGGAGGGAGCGAGAGAGAGCGAGGGAGCGAGAGAGAGCGAGGGAGCGAAAGAGAGCGAGGGAGCGAAATAGAGAGAGAGAGAGAGAGAGAGAGAGAGAGAGAGTGAGAGGGGGGAATTCTGGGCATCTCTCCCAATGCGGGTCGCCAACCTCTTGGCAGCGACCAGTCAGAGTGGCTCTGTCGTTTCCAAGCCGCATCACGTAGTTCTAGTTTTCTCAACTTCTACTACAGATCGTACAGCTGTATAAGCTTAAAATATCTGCTGATGAAAAGGAATTTATAAATGTCTGGAATTTACGTGAGTTCTTAAATGTCGTAATAAGTAACAAAAACCCGATTAAAAAAAGTGTCACTGATAATGTAAAATGGATGAAAGTGCACAATAGTCAGTGAAATTCTACTGCATATGTGTTTGGTAACTCAGAGGAATCGAAATTAAATTTTGCATTATTGTATTTTTCATGTGATTTTTCGGTGTACGATACGCTGAATTGTAAAGTTGTTTCCCCTTTAGTGAAGATCTTTGTGGCATGACTGATTATCAAAATGAAAGTTATGAACCATTAAATGCAGCACAGTGGTGTATCCAGATTTATTGCATGGGAGAGGAGATTAATTTCCTGAATAAAATGTTAGTTGGATATAAAATATGTGTATTCGTAATGAAAATACGTATTTCTGCAATGGTATCCTTTCATAATTTCAGTAGTTATGGTTGAAAGAAAATGAAAAACATTCTCAAGATTGTAATGTTTGTGACACATGGGCGGGTTTGTTGAGTATTTGTGACCCAAAGAACTAATTCTAAAACAAGTAATTAAATGTATATAAAATATTGCGTACGTTATAGCGTACATCTACGAACGTGGAAATTTCTGGTTTTCTTTTCTTTATTACCAGTGTAGGCAACGATTCTGGTGAATTATTAAAACTATTTTTAACACGATAGATCATCACTAATCGAAGTGAAATCACTATTAAGATTGAAATTTTCTTTACTATTATTTAGTTTTAAGTGCAGAGTTGTGTCTACCTGTGAAGGTCTGTCGATAACAGTCGTGCAGGGGCTTGGAGAAGCCAACTTTGCGTAGTCGGAGCATCAGCTCCTCGTAAGAGTTGGCCACTTTTATTATATGGTGGTAGCATGGTTGGCCTTTCATATGTAACTCCAGCGAGTGTCTACATTTAAAATATCATTATATGGATTATCTTTCAGCTCTCATCATAATTTACCCTCATGATCACTTTATCATCCTTCATACTGCAGAAAGCTACTGCAAACTACCTCTAGATGGATTCTCCATTTTTGTTCCTTACACCTTGCGGTGTCTGTGGGTGTCCCCTGAGACACACCGCCTCGCGCAACCACTGGGCTACTTTTTCAGTCTCCGCAGTCTTCACGTCGCTGTGATTCGTAAGCCGGTGTCGATGTAACTTCATACTTCAATTTGCATCTAGGTGGCGCTCGCCGTGTAAGTTCGTGTTCCCCTTGCTTACACATTATATCAACCTACACTAAAGATTCAAAATGGGAATCACACCACAACACAACTGATTTCCTAAACTCTTCCAGGCCACCTCCAGGCCAAGAACAATCTATCACTGACTACATGTGCAGGGAAGGCGAGAATACAGTGAGGCAACCTGCCTCCTTTGCTTACATTTAGAGATGTGTATGGGACTCATTACATAGTACATTGCATTAATAATAGTATTGCCATTTGCGAGGAGTTCGATTTTCGATTAAATGATTGATGATTCAGGACTCGTCAACTGCTAAGTTCACTTGTCCCGTACGGGTAGTGCATGTTTTTTTATCTCGGGGCGGTGGCTTTGATATTCCCCTGCTGGGTGGCGAGATCTGGCACCAACGTACAAGTCAACTCGCAGTGTTTCCCAAAGTAGGTTTCTCCCACCAGCCGGGACGAGCTCTAAGCTTCGGACCGGTCTCCTGACGTGTGTGTCAATGCACGTAAATGAGAGTATGTGTAAGTACGGGATGAGGATAGGACAAGCAAGGGTCCGTGGCCCCTTTGTTTGGGTACTGCTCCGGCATTCGCCTGGTATTGATAGGATAAACCAGGGAAAACTAGGGATCAGAGCAGTTGGTCGCTAGAATTCGCCTCCAGACAGGAGCGACCTGGCTGTCTAGCTCTAGTATTGAAAATCCTCCCGCCACCGTTTGTACTCGAACCCTAGAATCCTCCAGTCAGAGACTTTACAGTGACATCACTTGATGCCCTGAGCCACGTAAGTCCGTACGATGTCCGAGAGACCGTCGTAATCCGAGAACCCTTGAGTCTTCCCCTTGCGATGAGAGAACGAAAGCGAACTCCGAACGCGTCCGACTTCCAGCGGCGGCGCCAGCGCGGGCCCGCGAAGGGACTCGCGCAGCTCTTAAACGCGCGGCCGCGCCGCCGTGGAGCGGAGCAGAGCGGAGCGGAGCGGGGCGGTGCGGAGCGCCGCCGCAGTGTATCTCCATTAGGCTCCCCGCCCCTCCCCCGCCCCCGCCCCCGCCCCCGCCCCCTCCGCCGCCGCGGGCGCACGTCGATAGGCCCCGCGCCACCGCAACACCGCTCGCCCCGCGCCCCTCCGCCCCCCCCTCCGCACCCGGACCCTCTCCCTCTCTCGGCGAGGGCCTTTCAGGGCCTAATAGTCCGGGCAAATAGGGCTCGTAAAGGACAAACAGCGAAAAGGTTTAATGTACTTCTTATATTTCGTTCTTGTATGTTTTTCTTGGGTCTCTCAATACGAATATAAAGCCAATCATTAGCAAAAATGTACGAATAACATGTGAGATGAATAGTAATAAAAGAACCGCTGATGCAATTTGAATGTAGTAGATGTGAATGAAAATTAGGTCCTTCGGTCAAGCGCACACATGGGTGACGGTGCTGTCTAACGGCCTCCAAAATATTAATTTTCTTTTTGACTTTATTAATTCGATTTCCAATTAAAATTTAAAATGATTGACAAGGCATTATGTTTATTTTTCACACGACTTTATTAGATGTCTATTAGGTGTAGGACTTTGTGAGAGACGGAGGATATGTAGAGACATATTTTCACAGTATCATCTAGGCATATTTTGGTCTAGAATGTAATAACGCCGATTCTATTGATCCTAAGAAAATTCGAATATATAAAATATACACAATTTTATCCTCTTTCATTTCATATAAGATAAATATTTACAGAAATGGATAATTTTAAAGTTATATTAAGATAAAGTGGCATAATTCCCGGTTTCCCATTTTTTGCTTATTTCATCACATTTTACGGTGCTCACGTGGTTAAAACGTTAATTAGAGAAAAAATCTTACGAACATTCTCTTCAGGTAATTTTATCTTATTCTATTTTACATATGCTCATTATTTACAAAAATGTACTGGTTTTAAAAAAAGAATTTTGAAAAAATAATTATGGATTATGGATTCTGGCTACACTACGCACTAGAGATGAAATTTACTATGAACAAGAAATCGGAAATTTCCTTTTTTTATGAAAGATATTTTTTCGTTCATAAAGTTGGAACTTTTTGCTGCAGCAGTACAATACATTCTCTATACAACATAGGACACATAGAAGAAAATACAACATAGGAGAAAGTAAACACGTGCGCTTTCTTAAAGTAAAACTTCTTTAAACTAAATTTCCTGTTCTCTCAAAATAATGCGAAAGGTAACTATTATTTCCTACACTAAGTTCTTTTGTATTCATTCCTTTAATTTTAGTTACAGTAATTGCCGAATTAAGGATTGCTGTGGAATCGTAAAAACACTAGTGACTAATCGAATGTAATGTAAATAACACCTAATGTGATGGCCCAGTTACGATGCGAAGTGTTTAAATAACCGAAGCTATAAACAGGGTTATCACATTTCTCACTTCCCATTTGTACATTTTTTCGCCACTTCCTCAGGCTGTTCTTATCATTATTTGCGAAAGCATGAACACTTGCTTGAAGTTGACCGCAATGGCACCGGAAGTTCCTTTACCGTCGTACTCCTCATTCGATCCAATGCACTGTGCAAAAGGATAATCCTCTGAAAAACAATGATGTATTTCTATACAAAAAGGCTCATCCCTCGAACTTTTTTAGGGTAGTGTGATAAAGTAGTGTGTTCGCTGTAAAGATGTAATAAAATTACGGTTTGAATTCAGGCAATTGCATCACGTTGTTACCCATTTTTATCAATAAATATAAGACTTGAGACCACAGGCTTGCTTTATTTTAGAAAGAAAACGCGCTGGGGGTTTTTAAAAATTCGTTCGGTAATGAATCTTTGAGATTGTGTTAATAAGCTAATAAATGCGAATCGATAGCATGGATTGCATCGAAGCACTGAAGATAGTCAAACAACAATGATGATTTTACACGTCATGATTTTACATCCCGAATCTAGGAAAATAATTTTCTCATCACATCATTTACTCACCCGTTTATGACACCACGAATATTGAAATGGCAAAATTTTTATTTTAAACAACAATAATTTGGGAGTAATTCGTTTCAGCCTACGGCATTTTTATCTTCTTTGCAACGAAACCTTCAACACAGTTGGAGAGATAAGTCGGTATTTTTTCACTCAAACTATGTATCTTAATTATCGCTGAAAAACCATTGAAGAAAAACATCATACATCTAACAAGTGCACACACGCTACTTTCTTCAACTCTTTCAAATTGCTTACTCTTCATCTTACTCCAATAAGCGTACACTATCAGAATCCAACGTTGAAAAATACAACGCAAAGCCGATGTACAGATGCCTTGCTTTCGGTATGTAGAATTGCACTGACTCTCGCGTTGGGTCAGAAATAGTGAAGACAGCTGGCATTCAACCGCGCGCCTTGGCAGTCGCTCGGAGGCGCCTGCTGAAGCCGCCCCACGCAGTGTGACCGCCCACGCGATGCTCGTGGAAAGGTAAACGCATACCCATTTCTGTAAATAAGAATAACATTAACCTCGAAGAATAAAACCGGTGTAGGACAGTAAGAATGTTTCCTGTGACTATTCTACTCGTGAAATGAACATCAATATTGTTTCACTATTCATACATAATGCCCCAACCAGGGCAGTGTATCTCAAAGGTTTATCGCTTTTCTCATCGGATTTTTCTTACCTCTTTTCCCCCCTAGCTTGTCGCAAACACTGACTCAGCTATCTGAGGAGGCGGTACGTATGGATCAGTGTTGACGTGCAATAAACCGCGTATAACCTCTACGATTTTAACGTGCTTTCAGTTATTGTCATTATTTGGCGCATTTTGAAACTCTATGGGACATAATTTCATTCAAGGAATAGTCCTGTTAAATACCATTAGTGCTTTCGAAATTCTCAGATAAATCCCCTTTTCGCTTCGCGAGTCGAGGATTTATCGACAATTTAAAAAGCACACATACCTATGACAGATTTCAGAGAAGATCAGGCCTTCATCACTTTCCCAGAAAATGTCTTACCTGATACTCCGATGTGATCTCTCTATGAGGGTGCTTAGCTGAAGACACAAACCCTTCTGTAAACGTGTTACTCCTGAACCACTTTCCTGAAGATAGCGCAAACTATTCTTTGCATGACGTCACACCGTGTGCCACCGCATGCTACGTAAAACTGACAATAGCTCTGCACGAGCACGATGGTTTTAGTGTTGTGCCTCAGTTACATTTCGCTGCGGCAACAGAAATTTGCTAACTTCAAAGGAGATTTCTACAAAAAACTGTCTAATTACTGCGAAGTCAATTGTTATTTGTTCATTCCTCGTATCAACGAAGAATGTTTTTAGGGCAAACGTTATATTTTTTTTAAATTTTTATATTATAATGAACAATTACGATGCAATGTGTGGCGTTATCGCTTTCCAAACGAGGTAATGATGTGTGAATATGAAATCAGCTTCTAGAAATTCTAGCGTAGCTGTGCGAGGACTCACGCATGTCAAATACTGTGACCTTCCCTATCCTTTAGTTTCCATATTAAGCCTATAATATAACTTTAAGTTATATAACTATATAGATTTCAACAATGCTGTCTGAGTGTTGCGGGTTGCATTTGACATGAATGTTTAGATGCGACGTTTTTCTTCAATGCCTTCATATTTTCAACATTACAGTACAATTCGTGAAGTGTCCATGCAATTCTCTTTCTTGTTTAAAATTATTGGTTGCGTGTGAGAGCTGCAAAGTCCACTTCTACAACTGAAATAATAAAGGGGAGTTTGTGAGGGGGTTAGTGGTGAGGGAGGAGGTCGTAAACAGCTAATTCCGCGGGAAAGCCGTCGCGTCGCCGCCATCGAGCGGCCGGGGCTGTACCGCCTGGCTCGGATCAGCGCAGGAATCCGCGCGAGATCCACGAGCGCCGCGCAGGGCCAAGGCCGCACAAGGCCGCGCGCCCAGGCCAGCCCCGCACCGCCAGCCAACCCGGATGCGCTCCTCCCGACCCGCTCCCGACCCGTTCCCGACCCGTTCCCGACCCGTTCCCGACCCGTTCCCGACTCGCTCCCGACTCCCTCCCGACTCGCTCCCGACTCGCTCCCGACCCGCTTCCGACCCGTTCTCGACCCGCTCCCGACCCGCTCCCGACCCGCTCCCCACCCGCTCCCGACCCGCTCCCCACCCGCTCCCGACCCGCTCCCGACCCGCTCCCGACCCGCTCCCGACCCGCTCTCGAACCGCTCTCGACCCCCGCTCTCGAGCCGCTCTCGACTCGCTCTCGACCTGCTCCCGACCCGCTCCCGACCCGCTCCCGACCCGCTCCCAATCCGCTCCCGACCCGCTCCCGACCCGCTCCCGACCCGCTCCCGACCCGCTCCCGACCCGCTCCCGAACCGCTCCCGAACCGCTCTCGAACCGCTCTCGAACCGCTCCCGACACGCTCTCGAACCGCTCTCGACAGGCTCCCAACCCGCTCCCGACCCGCTCCCGACCCGCTCCCGACCCGCTTCCGACCCGTTCTCGACCCGCTCCCGACCCGCTCCCGACCCGCTCCCGACCCTCTCCCGACCCGCTCCCGACCCGCTCCCGACCCGTTCCCGACCCGTTCCCGTCCCGCTCCCGACCCGCTCCCGACCCGCTCTCGACCCGCTCCCGACCCGCTCCCGACCCGCTCTCGACCCGCTCTCGACCCGCTCCCGACCCGCTCCCGACCCGCTCCCGACCCGCCCACATCCGATCTCTCCTCTTTGTAGGATATTTAGCTTTTCTACACAGGCCTCCCAAAATCAATACGTCTTTTCCTTAATCTTGCGCATCTTGTCCCATCCTACTCGCCTACTTCGTTGCATCGTTTATCCTTATCTTTACCCATTCTATCCACCCTCTCTACTTATTGTCCGCTCCTTTCTTCGCTAAGCCTTCTTTCCTCTCTGTCTTTAACCCTTTACATGTCTCCTGTAATCACTTAGCCCTTATCTACGCTTCACTCGCACAACGCCATTAATTCTTTTCTCCAGAATCTACTCGACGTAGCATCCGGAAAATGAAATCCAATCGAATTGACACATTACATATTAAGTGATAATTCAAGTTCAGTGATAACAGTCTCTTCATATCACATATTTTGCTTCCGACTTTCATCACACATGGTAGACGCAGACAAGACGTGTATTGTCCGAACTATATCATACTTTAAAAAGTAAGAGTAAAATAAGAAATCGTAATAAAATATTACCAGTATTGTACTATATATAAGAAAAAGTCGACACAAAACTTCGTAAAGGTTTTTTTATTGCTTAATGGGGAATTGCCTCCAGGGATGTATGAAACAGAAGTACGGCAAAAAAAAGATTAGAAATATGCTGTTTATGACGTCAGGGAAAAGCGGGCGTTCATGCAACCCGCAACACTCTTTACACTGCAATTCGCGCTGCAATCGTGCATTGTTCCGAAAAGGAGTGACCTCGGTCCTTACAAAAGATTTCGCGCTTCTAGGCCTCGAGTTGTTTTCGATGTTATTCCAAACGATCGTTATATATATACATATTACATTACATTTTAGGACTATGCGCTCTTCTTAGTAGGTGAGACTTCGCCAATAAAACATTTACGTTTCTAAACATCCATGTTCAAAATTAAAATAACGATGTTAATTGAACATTGCCCTAAAACGATGTTTTTGAACATCCGTATTCTTAACACCTTAACCATAACTTAGTTACTGTCACAACTAGTTACATTCACGGGGTGGGGGTAATTTTGACGCTGGACGCATTTACTAATTTTTAGTTGAATTTTAACATACGAATAATTTTTTTTAATTATAAGAACAATTAGCAAAAGTTTTATCTGATTGGATAATTAAAAAATAGTATACACTTTATCGACGAAACCTCTACTTTAATTATTTTTCAACTTCACTCACTTTGGTCTGATAAATTTCAATTTATAGATATCTCAAAATTATTGCAAATTTTCATTTTGATTTTCCTCTTTCTTCACTCAAAAATAAAATGTCAATAACATAAAAATATCGAACACAAACATCATCATCGACTTCTTAGCAAGGGCTGTCAGGAACATTCAATGTTCATTTCCAACACGCGGATATTTTCCCTTTAAAACAATTATTTAAAAAGCGCAGAATGTTCGCACGAGTCCGGCTAGTAGGTTTAAACCGCAAACTCGCTACTTCTCACCGCTTTTAACACCGGGCACTTTGCAAATGAAGTAATCAAGCTGATGGGTGACATGCGCTGTCGGCGCGCCACAGTTCCTGGTCAATGTGAATACTCGCAGGGATTCGGTGACACGTACGCGAGTTTAATACAGGGATTCAAACAATGCCACGAAGAGCCGGCGTGCGCGAACGTGAAACTCGGATAATACGCGCGGTATTTAATTTCGCGAGTTACCTCCTGTTGCAGTTCGGCGCAGTCTTTACTGGCAAAACCGTTGCACTTTCACAGATTTTGTGTGGAACTAAGAACATCATCTCTACAATGGTCTATTCCAAAAAGAAAACTTTATCTCAATTAATATAATTCTTCCAAATTATTAAATACAACCGTATTATGAACTCAGCCCGCATCGTGTTTTGCGTTAAAGAACCTGTGTAGCTGTATTTCGCGGACTAACAAACCAATCGGCTTAGGTGGCATCGATGCCAGTGCAGTGCCTTTGACCCGGAGGTTCTAGGGTTCGAATTCCGACGGTCGCTGGATTGGCAACACTGGTTGCATTACAATGCTGAGTTCAGCAGTTGTCTAGAAAAAAAATCTAGCGGTGGGCTGTTCTCGTCGGTAGTTTTCCGTGGTTTCGCCGATCGTCATCAGACGAATGCTGGAGAAGTACACTCCGAAACTCACCCTTTACTTACACAGCCACATTTGCATTATCTACACGACTTCACATGCCGAGAGGCCGTCGCAAGCTGAGAGCTTGTCTCGGCTGGGACGGTGTCCCACTGCTATGGGTAGATACCTCGTTGGGGAAAATCTCGCAAGCCTGGCATGGCTAGGTCGGCGCGGTATCTCGCCATCAGCGAGGAAGACGAATCGTTTATTTCAGAAACCCATCAAACGCCAAAATACAAAACACGCTTTAGCGACGTATTAATGTTCCAAGAGGATAGACACATCGTTTAGTGCATATTTATATGAAAAATATTCATTTATCAACTCCATTAATGAAAAAAATATTTTGAAATCTTAAACATTGAGAGACTTATTCTTAGTTTTCTCGAAATGAGGAATTTGGCATTGGGTTCCTCAAATAAACTATTCAATTGCCACCTCCTGCTACAAAACATACATAACACTTACGAAACTGATGACCTTAGCAGAAGCGCCTAGAATCACTAATGAATCAGAGAATCAACAGATGTGCGTTACAAGAGGTCATTGGTATAAGAATGCATGCACCTACATATTGTGCTATGACCTCTTTTCTATAAAGCTCGTGAGGAAATGGTGAGCTTCAGCGGAACAAACAAGTCCGGGAAGCAATTTCTGGCCTCGTTTTCTTCACCGCCAGTCAGTGAGGTGTGCGTTTTCACTCTAGTTCTTGAAGTAGTATATCGTATAACAGTGAAGTATATTATTTATATTGTTGTATTTTATATATATCAAGAAATAACTTAAAATTCTCAAATTCAAAACTTTCGCTCTGATGATTGTCATTCGAACTTTAAGAAATTACAGACAATTGTTTGCAATAAAATAAACTCTCTGTTTGCCTCTTCATTAACAGAAGGTTTTACGTAAAAAATATAATAATTATGAATGGATGGTTGAATGACATGCGGATAATTTTTAAAATTTTGTTGGGAAATTTGAGTAAACTCTTTATGTAATGATATTTTTCTCTACTCCTCTATTAAAAATATTACAATTTTTTACAAAACTGTAAAGCAGGTACGTATTTTGACTCTCAAAATATAAAAAAATCTCAAGCTGCTAAATACTATACCAACAGCTGTTCTCTTAAATTTATTATTGAATAAGAAAGTTGTCAATTGTCTCAAGTGTTAACAGTAATTTCCAACACTGACATTGGCTTTTAAGATAAATAAATAAATAAATAAAACAAATCTAGAAAGACGATACTAAACCTAGGAAGATGTAGGGCAGCCCTCGGGCTGTCGCTAGGAGTAGACATTTCCCAGTTAAGTAGCGAAGGCCGTGTTCTAGCCTAAATCCGAGTAGTGGAGTTCGCTTATCTTCCCTTCTCTTCCGCTCCAGTATTCACAATATGTGGATTGATAAATAACTTTCTCTAACAATATTTCTTTCACTACGAATTAAGAATATGTGCAAGAGGAAGGGCTCGTTAATCGAACGTTCGCGTAAGTGAGACGTTACGAGAATAACATTCCTTCTCTTTTATTGGGTTAAAAAGTTGGGTTAAAGGTTGCGTGTTCATATCACGTCGGGTCACCACTGTAGCAGTAATATCTCTTTACGGCGCGCTGTAACTAAGAACATTATTTCATTCATAATCAAGAAGTTAATCCATACCAACTAATAAAGAGTCATTCCTCTTTGTATCACTACTATAATTATTGTTGTTTCTATCTCCATGAACCTACGAGCGTCATAGTTATGTGTCAGAGACTCCACAACCTCATTCAAGTGCTCGGTGATCGACAAGAGAAAAAATAATCAATACTCAGTTGACTCCTCAGTTTTAAAAATATTTTAACTTAATATTTTGAGGTGAAATTCCTGTATAGTTGAATTTGAGCTGAATTATGTTATATGTCCAAATTGTTGATGTCAATGTCGTTAGGGTGCAAATTGAGGGGGGTTGTCGGAAAACCTAGAGAGTTTGATGTCGCCTGCCTTTTGAAAAGTATTAATTTCCCCTTTTCAGGATGCAATATTAATCCGTATTATGTGCTTTATTTATGATTTCCATGTTCAAATTTTCAAACTAAATAAAGCATACACTGCACTTACAGTAATAATGATCTTGGCAGTTGACACTTCGGTAAACATTAATCAATCAATCAATCAATCATATTCTACATGATCAGTAATACCGCCTTCTCCTGGCAGACGTTCCACTTCCGGGGCTACTCACCAAAGCAGTTAGCGTGCCAGCAAGCAGAAAATAATCAATTATTAATACTCCACCCCAGTGGGTAACATTATTTTGGAGCAATACTTTTTCCAACTACTTTGCCCAGCGATGTTCCTATTTTTCCTTGTGCTCCGCGGCGCCTGTGGGCCTCTTCATTGGCCCAGTGTCCTCCGCGGCCTCGACCGTCTATCGCCCCCCCTCCCCCTGCCCACTCATTGATGAGGTCAATTGAGGAGTGCCTTCGCACAAGACGTTCGCCAGCGCGCCTTCCGCCGTGGGCCACGTCTGCGGGGAAGTTGTAAATTAAAAAAAGTTTGAACCCGATGTTTTGTTTTAATAGTTGCACCTGTGAATTCTAGTAGGGTTTTCATGTCCTGCGTTAATAAATATTTTCTCTAATTAGCAATTTAAAGTTATTTTTACGGGAATTCGCGCAACTTTCTTCTTTATATTATAAATTTATAATTATTTCTTCTTTATAATTATCATGAATTTATATTTTTCTTATTTTTTATTGTTTATTGCACTTGAAATTCGTCGTTGATGTTTTAGTTTCGCTCGCAACCATAAAATTTCGGAAAGCGTTGATGAAGTTATATAAAATATTGTCCATAAGTGGAATTCTATTTTAATAAAAACGACTTGTTTAAATTGTACTTGCATATTAATAATTACAAATACGTGATAAAATAAATATAATTTGTTTTATAATACAAAATATAGACCTGTATTAGGAATGATTATGTCTGACAATGTGAACGTGGAGGATGACTCTTGTTATTGCTCCTGGTGGTATCATTTCTAACCGGGGTTAATAATAAAAGAGATGGTGACACAAGTTAATGTCACAAGAAAACAACGTTTTGTATCTCAAAGACCACTAAATTCAAAATTTTAATTCTTGCAACTCATTAATATCAAATGTTTAAAATATAAAAACGTTTGTAAAGTAACGATGAAAGAGGAAACATTGTATTAAAATATGATTGGAATTTTAAATACAGCAAAATTTCAAATACATCTTTCGTTGGAAAAAAATCGTAAAAGCAGATTCAATCACCAGAACATTTTACTATCAAACGCTTTACTTACCGTTTACTCATTTCAAAAAAATTGAAACTGGGGTAAGTTTTTCAAATTTGTGTGATATTTGTTCCTGCTATTTAGAAATAATTTTGTGAGTTTTTGACTTCCCAATTAGCTTTAAAAATTGCACATAATATCCACACTTTTTGTCGGAATTGATTGTAAATAAGTATTCGCATTCATTGTGTTGGTGATTTCGAATTTCGGATTTATAAAATATTAAAATGACAAGCATACTTCAGACTTTCAGAAGCAAAGATTATAAAAAATATGTTGTAATTTTTGGTTTTCAATTTTAGACTACATTCCACAATTTATGAAAGAACTTCGAATTTAAATAACTTTTTTAGTTCCTTACAAAATTAATTGACACGCATTTTTCTGAAGAGTGACACAGCTCTATGAAAATGAGACAACTCCTGTAATCAGGAAACGTTTGGTTGAAATCACTCGTTTAAATTTATAGTATTTATAGTATAGGGTTAAACTTATTATTTTTTTTGAAAGTTTTGAAAAATATATTTTTCCACTTCACTATTTAAGTATTCTAAAATATGACAGAAAATTCTAAATATTAATTCCAAAAGAATGAACGCATTATACACACATAGTAATTGCGGAGCTCTGTTGGTATTATAAAAAAGTATATTTTAAAATTAGTTCTACTACGAACTTCTTTTTAATCTTCTCTCCGACCGCTTTTTCGTTTTGTGCAGTTTTGTAAATGTTATCATGAATTGAAATCAGCGAAGCAAAGAACATGTGTAGGCAGGATTTAAAGTTAAATCTCATGAACGAACTGTTATTGGCCACTTTTCCACTAGTGCAGACCATAGTGCGCGTGAGGCAAATGAGATTAAGCTTCCGGTGTAATTGATTTAATTGGCCCTGTGATGTTAATTCTGCGCAATTTCCAAGTCTGTGCTTTGTGCGCCTTCGCCGCCGCCTCCGCCTCCTCCATCAACTCCACCGCCACCGCCGCCGCCACCTCAACCGCCGTTAATATCCGCCCCTGCCTCCGCTGTCCCCGCTCCACGCAGCCCTGGCTGCCGCCGTTGTCCCCACCGTCCCCGCACCCCCCCGCCGTCCCCACCGCCCCACGTCCCTACCATCCCAGCATCTCCTGTCCTCGCCGCTCCCCCGGCCCACTGTACCCATTCCTTCCACCCCATCCCCCATCCCACCGACCCCATCGCTTCCCTCCCAGCCGCCCCCAAAGGCATCATCGCCCCCGTCACCTCCGTAGTTCTCGTCGCCCCGCCGCCCCCATTGCCCCATGTCCCTACCGTCTCAGCCACTCCTGTCCTCACCGCCCCCCGACCCACCGTCCCATTCCCGCCACCTCCATCCCCACCGTCCTCGTCCCCCATCCCACCGTCTCCATCGCCCCCAGCACTGCCGTCCCCACCGCCCCATGTTCCTACCATCGCAACCGCTCCTGTCCTCGCCGCTCCCACCACCCACTGTCCCTCGTCGCGGCCACCTCCATCCCCACCGCCCTCATACCCGCCGTCCCGACCGCCTCCATCGCAGCCGCCCTCACCGCTCCCGTCCACACGGCCCCACTTCCCAACCGTCCCAGCCGCCCATGTCCCCGCCGCCCGGCGTCCGCAACGCAGCGTGCGAGGGGAGGTGCTTCGCGTCGCGTGGTGTTTTTGTCAATTGAGCGGCGCTGCGCGGTGCAGTTAACGCGCTCGTGCGCGCCCTAATTACGTCGTTCGCCGGCGGAGCGGGCTGGTGACGCGCGCGCTCACTTGTCGCCCGCGGCGCGAAGCCCCTCCGCGCCTTTTGATTTCGCTCGCGGGTTCTCCGCACGGCGCCGCTGCAGCCTGTTGCGCAGTGCCCGGTGCTCAAAGGCCAACGAAGCCACGCGGAATAATGAGGGGAAACACAAATGGGGAAATGGAGGTAGCGCTAAAACCTTAATTTCTGGATTGTCCCGGCTTTGATTATACACGATTTCACTACTTTGGAGTTTTTAAAAGATCTTGTGATGCTACAACAACTGTAGTTTTTAGCATTAGTAATGAGTATGTAACGTAGGGGGGAAACTGAGACGGTACTCCAAAGTTATCACGTCGAAAATCAATTTGAAAAATGCATTTATTGGTTTTCTATTTGAGTTTTGGAACGAAAATGGATGTTAAAAATACCTTCAAATTCTACTGTTTTTTATTTTCGTCTCTTCAATTTGTTTCAACCTGATACATGCGATAGGTGCTGAGAAAAAATAAAACATGAAAAACATGTTTCTCATTGAATCTCTCTAACAAATTGCCCTAGGAAGCTGATTTTTTGGGATTTTCAACGTTTTTTTATTCTCTTTCATATCGCCCCTCCAATAGAAAAGTGACACAAGTGCTAATTTCTGATTTCTCAAAAACTGCAATTTTAAGTTTCGTAGTTCTGTAATACTCGTTATAGATTGTACTAAATATTGTGGCGTCACCGATTAATTAAATATAATTTTATTATGGCATCGCCAATAACCAATAATTCCTACAGCTGGAAATAGCTCGCGCCGCGGCACAGAAGTGGGTCACGCGACGCCATCGCGACGGGTTTAT
Organism: Gryllus longicercus; assembly: GCA_038098605.1. Lineage (NCBI taxonomy): Eukaryota > Metazoa > Arthropoda > Insecta > Orthoptera > Gryllidae > Gryllus > Gryllus longicercus. The sequence goes on along the minus strand of JAZDUA010000326.1, from coordinate 385,312 downwards.
TTAGTTCCGCATCGGGCCAGCCCCAAACACACCCAGCCCCCTTCTCAGAAGCAACCCCGTTTTATTACCCCCTCATAAAAATACTTGCTGCCCCCTCGCCAAAACCTTAGCGGACAAAAGAGCGCCCTCGCGTCCTTCCTTCAGCCGCGCGACCAGGGAATGCCAGCCCCGATGGAGTTGGGCCGGGTGTCAATTAGGCGAGGAAGACACATTTACGACGCGTCATAAGCGAGACCTTTTTTCAGCCGTCGACCGATCCCCCCTTCGGACAATGCCCACCCCCGCACCCGCTTCGGCACGCGCCTGGGTAGGCACCCGAATCCCTGCACGGGCCATTAACAAATTAAATACAGTAGGCAGTCAATTAGCCCATGACGGTCCGGGAATCCGGGAATCGGGAATCCGTGAAATGCGCTTTGACGCGCGCACGTGTCCAGACAGCTGCGATCAGCTTCTGGAACAACTGACAAAGGGGAGCGAGCGAGAGAGCGAAGCCAGCGACAGACAGAGAACATTTACGGAAAATTACAGAAAAATCGACACGAGATTGGTTAATCAGAATCCTGCGACGCAGCCACCCTCGGCCAATGGGAAGCTTCGCCATGAGGGAAGGGAGAAATTTGGTGTCAGGAATATTTTGGGAAGGGGAAAGGGAGCTCTTTTATAAACGCGATGCACAGTGGAAAGAGGACACTTCTTAGATTTTTTGGGGGGACTTCACTTGTAAAATTTCTCCGGGGAACTTCGAAATTTTCGTTACCTGAGAACTTCACTTCTAAAAGTTTTTCGGGACACAGCTGCTAAGATTTTCGAGACTACTTGTAAATTTTTGTTACTACGGGAGAATTCCAAGATACTTCTTGGTAGCCAAATGTGCTTAATTATTTAATTACTTACGATCGGGACGCGAGTCTGGGAAAAGACTTTCCCACAGCCGAATTAGTCAGGACGCGACTCGTAGACTTGTTGCGGAGAAAACTCGGGCGGGAAACTACCGGAACCCGCGCCGGTCCCGCATCAGCCCGTCAGCCTTGCCGTCTACCGTCCCGGGCCCAGTGACAGGCCTCTCCGTTACGTCAGCGCCCGTGGACACTCGCCCCTCTGAGCTTGCTTGAGCTGACAACCTGGAGTCGCCGCTACCGGCCGAGAATAGACGCACCGCAGAAGATCAACGGCCCGGAGCCGCCGCCGCCTTTGTCTCGAGGCTGCCGCCTCGGCCCGCCCACGAAGACCAGCAGCAATTGGTGAAAACTATGAGACGATGCCGTCTCACTGAACAATTGTAACGGCGAAAAACTGCAAGTGGCCGCGCTCAGGCCCAGCAGAATTAACCACTTGTAATTAAGTCACAAAGTAGTTTTAGAAAAAAACTTGCGTCGCCCATTGCGACATTGTAATTTCCCTGGCAGCTTTTTGGTGCCAGGAATAAACAGTTGTTTGTCACAAATGACTCAATTGCTCATTCTTGACCTCCCAACTCTTCCATTCAGTTACATTTCAGGAGCTGAACCTGGCGCCCTCCCCCGCTATTATTACATTTGGCTTTCCCAAGTGGGGCTCGATTTGTATTGTTAAATACCCCAGTAAGCGACCCCGAGATTAGGAAGTCAGATTGCTCATGAAATATTTTGTTAGTAATAATTTTTTGGTTCAGCTCCTTCAAAATTCTATTGCGACAGCTTAAATCACAAGTTACCGCAATGAATGGATGGAAGAAAGTTGTAGGAGGGTGAATAATTTGTGTACTCTATTCGATGTATTTGTTGTTTGTGTTTTTTGTTTTTATTGTTTTTGTACTGTGTTGCGTGTGTCGGTGTTTGCGTGTGCGGTCTAATAGTAAACAAAGTGAACAAAAGAACTCAGTAAAAATGCTCGACGAATCAGGTGTCGATCTAGCAGGCTCAGACAGTTCGAGTGACCCACCGGCGCAGGGCGACAGTCAAACTATTATAGCGGAAATTCTAAAACTTATGCAAATTCAGGAGGCGCAAGGGGAGGCGCGACTGGAGGAAAGTAGTAAAGATCTTAGGGAGCAACAGGAAGATAGGAAAATTCGGGAGGCGCAATGGGAAGAAGATAGGAAAATTCGGGAGGCGCAAAGGGAAGAAGATTGGAAAATTCTTAGGGAGCAACAGGAAAATTGGAAAATTCTTATGGAGCAATGGGAAGAAGATAGGGAAACTCGGGAGGCGCAACAGGAAAATCGGAAAATTCTTAAGGAGCAATGGGAAAAAGATAGGAAAATTCGGGAGGCGCAAAGGGAAGAAGATAGGAAAACTCGGGAGGCGCAACGAGAAAAAGATAGGAAAATTCGGGAGGCGCAAAGGGAAAAAGATAGGAAAACTCGGGAGGCGCAAAGGAAAAAAGATTGGGAAATTTGGGAGGCGCGTGTTAGATAATTAAAAGAGAGTACTCAGGAAACAAAAAAAGAGCTTAATGAAAACGTTAATAAGATTGATAAGGAATTAAGCTCGGAAGTTAGTCAAACACAGGAAGAAGTAAATTCTATGGGAAATGCGCAAGAGGAATACGCGAGGGGAAACAAATCTAAGATTAGGGAAGAAACAGACCGGAATGTCAAAATTTTAGTGCAAGAGGCTTTAAATTGGGACGGAGAAAACAGCGTAGGAAGCCCACGGCTGAGGCAGGCTTGCGATTTTCGTGGGCGCCCCCACAAAACCTTTTTTTTCCGGGATCTCCGGACGAGAACCCCAAAATTTTCTTAGATCGAGCCGAAAATTATATGGCTCTAACCAAATCGGTTCCCTCCTCGCTCAAACCCAGGTTCACGCCGGAGTTGCTACGTGGTAACGCCGCCCACTGGTTGACAGCAATCAATCCGTTCACGAGCAGTTATGAGGAGTTCCGAAATCGATTCATGGACAAATTCTGGGGGGAACAAGCCCGCTACGAGTTTGAAAAGCAAATTTTGGAAGGTAGATGGGACAAGCGTGGCAAGTTAATAATGAGAGGCGACCGCCTTCAGAACCGCCCGCGGGGAGACCGGAAAATCCAACAGAGAGAAACGGCCCCAGTACTAGTAGCAATAACAATGTAAGAACAAATCCGACAATCTAGAACCGTTTGGGTATCTGGGTCCCAAAGGAATTGTGGCAGAGATACCATTCGATGAAACGATATCTGTAGATTACGCCTTCCACGATTTTGGCAATGGGGAGGCTAATCAAGTCAAAGAGCGTGTCCGGAAATGTCCTGTTCTAGAATTTCAATTAAATAGAATTCCTATCCGTGCATTGGTCGACACAGGTAGTGAAATCAGTGCCATTTCGTTAAAATTATTTTCTCGCCTTATAAGTGAACATGTGCCCGTGCCAACACTGCCCACTGCTAAGTGTTATGTCATCGGGGTAGGAAATAAACGAAGTAAGCCTATTAATAAGCAGGCCCTTATCTCGTTTCAGGTACAAGAGCACTTATTTGACGTCCCTTGTCTAGTTGTTGAGGATTTAAAACACGATTTGATTTTGGGGGGTTAATTTCTTAAAAGAAAATGATGGGGTGATTGACTTTTCTAGAGATATTATGAGTTTTGGTGGGGGTAAGGAAATTGCAATTACGGATGATGTTGACGGCGAAATAGAACCAAGTATACTGTGTGCGTCCTGGAGTCGGGGGGATGACGTGAGTGGGGTCATAAGCCCAGTGAGAGCAAAAAAAATGACTTTATTGACCACGAGCGCTCCTAGCTAGAACGGTTGCTTTTTTAATTTTCGAATGTGTTCGCGCGTCCAACTCATCCTGTGAAAGATTTTTTTTCGGATTAACGTCACTGACGATACCCCTTGCCGACCATAATTATCCTGTACAGTAATCACTTAGGGAACAAGTTAATGAAACTACTGGGGGAATGATTAATGAGGGAATAAGAGAGAGAAGTGTTACGGTGTATTTAAATCCTATTGTTGTAGTTAAAAAAAGAAAGACGGGAGTCAGAATTTGCCTAGATGCGAGGCACATCAACGAAGCCACTGTACCTGAGAACGAGGCGCCGCAAAATGTAGATGAGATTATAGAAAACTTAATTGAACTAATAAAACAAAAATATTTACGGCACTAGATTTTTTTTTAACTTGCACAGGCAGATAATCACCCATCTGGACGACAGAGAATTGATTGAATGACGGGTTGAAGACTTTTTCGGGGATTATGACGGGTTATGGGGTTCGGGGATTATGACGGGAACGGGGTTATGACAGGTTGAAGATTTTTTTAATTTACGATTTTTGTTTCAAAGAATAAGTAAAATATCAAGTTTCAGAGAACTCTGCCCACAATTCGCCAGAACCTGCGACCCATACGACACTAGTTGTCACGATTAGAAGTAAGCACCGTAATAGTAAGGATTTTTAATTATAGAAGATTAGTAATGTAGACAGAGAGGCGCAGTATCTTAAGCCTCCAATTAAAAATTAAATTAAGCATTTCTTTATCTTAGGTGACACCACTGTTATTTTTTTCGACGATTGAGAATTCTCGCCCTTTATTAGAAATTAACAAAGAAACTCGAATTATCAATCTAGTGGGAGGGGGATGCTAATGTGGCGTCACCGATTAATTAAATATAATTTTATTATGGCATCGCCAATAACCAATAATTCCTACAGCTGGAAATAGCTCGCGCCGCGGCACAGAAGTGGGTCACGCGACGCCACCGCGACGGGTTTCTTTAGTTCCGCATCGGGCCAGCCCCAAACGCACCCAGCCCCCTTCTCAGAAGCAACCCCGTTTTATTACCCCCTCATAAAAATACTTGCTGCCCCCTCGCCAAAACCTTAGCGGACAAAAGAGCGCCCTCGCGTCCTTCCTTCAGCCGCGCGACCAGGGAATGCCAGCCCCGATGGAGTTGGGCCGGGTGTCAATTAGGCGAGGAAGACACATTTACGACGCGTCATAAGCGAGACCTTTTTTCAGCCGTCGACCGATCCCCCCTTCGGACAATGCCCACCCCCGCACCCGCTTCGGCACGCGCCTGGGTAGGCACCCGAATCCCTGCACGGGCCATTAACAAATTAAATACAGTAGGCAGTCAATTAGCCCATGACGGTCCGGGAATCCGGGAATCGGGAATCCGTGAAATGCGCTTTGACGCGCGCACGTGTCCAGACAGCTGCGATCAGCTTCTGGAACAACTGACAAAGGGGAGCGAGCGAGAGAGCGAAGCCAGCGACAGACAGAGAACATTTACGGAAAATTACAGAAAAATCGACACGAGATTGGTTAATCAGAATCCTGCGACGCAGCCACCCTCGGCCAATGGGAAGCTTCGCCATGAGGGAAGGGAGAAATTTGGTGTCAGGAATATTTTGGGAAGGGGAAAGGGAGCTCTTTTATAAACGCGATGCACAGTGGAAAGAGGACACTTCTTAGATTTTTTGGGGGGACTTCACTTGTAAAATTTCTCCGGGGAACTTCGAAATTTTCGTTACCTGAGAACTTCACTTCTAAAAGTTTTTCGGGACACAGCTGCTAAGATTTTCGAGACTACTTGTAAATTTTTGTTACTACGGGAGAATTCCAAGATACTTCTTGGTAGCCAAATGTGCTTAATTATTTAATTACTTACGATCGGGACGCGAGTCTGGGAAAAGACTTTCCCACAGCCGAATTAGTCAGGACGCGACTCGTAGACTTGTTGCGGAGAAAACTCGGGCGGGAAACTACCGGAACCCGCGCCGGTCCCGCATCAGCCCGTCAGCCTTGCCGTCTACCGTCCCGGGCCCAGTGACAGGCCTCTCCGTTACGTCAGCGCCCGTGGACACTCGCCCCTCTGAGCTTGCTTGAGCTGACAACCTGGAGTCGCCGCTACCGGCCGAGAATAGACGCACCGCAGAAGATCAACGGCCCGGAGCCGCCGCCGCCTTTGTCTCGAGGCTGCCGCCTCGGCCCGCCCACGAAGACCAGCAGCAATTGGTGAAAACTATGAGACGATGTCGTCTCACTGAACAATTGTAACGGCGAAAAACTGCAAGTGGCCGCGCTCAGGCCCAGCAGAATTAACCACTTGTAATTAAGTCACAAAGTAGTTTTAGAAAAAAACTTGCGTCGCCCATTGCGACATTGTAATTTCCCTGGCAGCTTTTTGGTGCCAGGAATAAACAGTTGTTTGTCACAAATGACTCAATTGCTCATTCTTGACCTCCCAACTCTTCCATTCAGTTACATTTCAGGAGCTGAACCTGGCGCCCTCCCCCGCTATTATTACAATATTCACCTTCTAGTGGACAGTAATTGAACTAATTCAACATCAACTTCAGAATAGTAGCAGTACCTCTTGGTAATCTCTTATCAGCTTTTAGCTGAAAATGACGATTTCGCAGTTGTGTCACTTTTCTATTGGAGGTGCGATATAAGTATCGCAATTATCGATTAGGTTTGGGGGGAAGTTTCACACCCCTTATTTCCCTATGACCTTTATTTCTTTTAAAGCAAATACATCAACCCAAAATCGACGATTCAAACCTGCGCTTCTTAGGAGGAACAGTATCTCTCAACAAAGAGAAGTAATTCTCTGAAATGCCATGACGCGACCTTGCAATTATAACGACCTCAGATCTTATGAATAACTCTATTCAGCAAAAGCAGCGCCAGAAATTCGATTAGCAATTTTGTATTCTCCATATTAACACATATCAGCCATCACTTGTGGAACTCATTACCAATCCTAGCTCATTAAGCGCGAAAATTTAATGCATTTAAAGCTAATACATCAACACATTCGGCAACCAGAACTCCGTTCTATACACCCAGGAACACTTCCTAACAGACAAGATGTTTTCTGAGAATTTCGAACTGCTGTGTCGCAACGTTGCTTTCGTTGTATTGCTACATGATTACTTCTGAAAGATTCTAACAAAAGAGGTGTGACAAATTCGGAATTTTGAAAATTGCGCTAAACTATGTATATTTAAAAAAATCGTACACGGCATTTTTGAATATTTTAGAACAGATTTTATTTTACAAAAAATCTGTATCATAAATATGCTGTTATGTTCTTTGCAATTTTCGAAAATACTGAGAGTTCCCCCAAAAAGAGAACGGAATTAGTATTTATACCTTCCTGTGAGACATACGGGAAAACAAAGTCGAGCCGGTTTTGCGAGAATAAATCTTTAAAATTTCTCTCTAAAATTGCACAAAAAGACTCAATTTACGAAAATTTGTACTTGATCATATTTCAAGAGGTTTTTGAACATTATATTTCATTACGGAAAAAATATCTATATTCAATTTTGTATTATGGAAGACTCCGAAAAAATGTTCAAGTTCGGCTAATTTTCGAAATGTCAGGAATTTCAACAAAAATGAGACCCGGGATATTTTTCGAGTTCATTTCGGTCTCCGGGGAGAAGCTTCAATCAAAACATTTGGAGTCCTTTTACAGAAAATTTTGAAAATGTTGAGGATTCAAGTAAAGACGCCCTCCCATCAAAATATCCCTTTCAAACCCGCAAGCCTCGCAATTGTTTACATAGTTTGGGATTATCTTCTGTTCTTGCCTACTACGTATCATCTATATTAATAATTTCGTATTACACGCATGAATTTGCTGAAAACTAAAGTCTCTGCCGTGTGAGACATGTCTATTCTTTTTTTGGATACCCAGAAAGACTAGAGGAATCCAAAAGTAATGAAACAGTTTCGATTTTCACTGAAAAATCCAAATATTTAAATAGTATGTCAATTCGCAAATTTTCATACGTGATGCAATGACTCCATTCACATATTCGATGTGTCACTCTTTCGACACAGCTGACGTCATGGGATGAGTAAGAATGCAGCTCCTATATTCGTTTGTGTGATTTCAGAACAGCCAATGTATGCTGCTCTAGGATATCACCTTCCATACATTCCACAAAAGATGAAGGATTAATGAAGGGAGATGAATATCCTGGTCCAGGAAAATGTGGACCGACACAAGATTCATTGAGGTTGGCCCCATTACAGACGTCAGAGACAAGTCAAAACAGGCAGCTGCTTACCTCTGAATTCAGAGACGGCATCGAGAGATTTGTAGTATCCATCTGAAGGTCTTTAGGTCATACCGCGACATGCCTGTCGTCCCCACCGCGACAAAGAGCGCCAAGCCTTTAGTTGAGTGAGTGAGTTTTGTTATTTCAGGTCACTAGGTTTGTATTTAGAAAGTATGTATGTTGTTGTACGTTATTGTTCTCGAGTATGTCACTTGAACATATTGAAGTATCACTTTTATGTTTGATCAAATACGGTGTTCAAATGCAGTGCTCGCCATGCCCAATTCTGATCCGGTTACCGCCCGCCATTTCTTCGGCGTCCATTGTGTGGCGCCGGCCTTGGCGTCCATCTGGCGCCGCGTGCAGACGTCAGCCAGACCGGCGCGGCGCGTCAGGCGCGCATTAACGGCCAATTATCGCAATCGGGGGCTGCAGTCGGCTGGGGAATCGGAGGGGCAGTCTCGATCGCTTCCGGGACTGCACAACACTTCGCAACACTAGCGCTGCGCGGCGCCTGTTAGAACCTCCCGTTTGTGCTATGGTATTTCTTCATCAAATGGCATTTAAACGTAATACATTTGTCTGGCTCGTCCATCTTTAGGCGGGAAAATTAACTGATTGAAATTTTGTTTTAGAATGTTTTTGTTTCACTACAAAGTTAGGTTCACTTATTGTCCTTATGATACGACCTCGAGCAATTTTTAGAGTTCATTGCGATCTCCGATGACAAACGTAAATCAAAAACTTTGGAGCCATTTGATAAAACAAATTGAAAATGTTTTTAAGGCTTCATGTAAAGAACCTCAAAATTAAAATTTCAGTTCAAACTTGCGGGACCTCGAGTTCCACTATCTTAACAGGGGAATATCTATTTTTGGAAAAATCATCTGAATGGTTAGCGCTGACAACAAACGGAGAGGTGTCATTCTATTTTTCGACATCAAAGTCCCACAAAACATGAATTCTGATTACACAACACGTTACCGGAAATATGAACAATATTTATCCACTTTTTTTTACCAGGACCGAGAAGTAATAGGTTTTCTATCGAAAAATCTCGATTTTCGATTCATTAATACAATATTTTCTCTTCTTACGAAGTAGAGTGAGAAACTAAACATTATCTGACTAAAAGTGAGAAACGCAATTAGTAGTGTTTTCGTCACTGTCATTGGCAGTATACTTGCTCTTAGTCATTCTGCAATGAATGTGGTATCTTGAGACGTAAGCAGTCACAGAGGATTCACCGAGTTGTTGCTGTTACGTCAGCAAAACGGCACACGCCATCCCAATATTTCCTTGGCACAAGTCGTAGAAGCTGTAGTAAGCGGAAGGCACACACTGGAATGAATCCGTCACACAAATGCAAATTTACAGGATGATTCAAAACTGCCTACGGGCGCCTGAATGCTAGCTACGTGTCCGTATGGTACGTCGTGTGTGAAACGCTGTTCTTGCGAAAACGTAGGAGTTTTCCAGCCAGCGAAGCAGAATGACGGACCCAGAGGGGACAAGTTTTCGATTCACAGGACCAGAAATTTGCAAATCGTTATCGCGAGCTCTGCGTCGCGAAGGAGGAAACTTCACCGCACGAAAGCGATGACCTAGAAAAAACTGCGAAAGTGGTGCGCGTGGCGTCGACTAAGCAACGCTCCCTGTTTTATAATTCTGGCAGCATTATCGGGCGTGCGACGTCGTTAATTTTTGTCACGTACCTTGTGCGTAAATTATCGTGCGGCAACGAAATTTCAGCAATTTAATGTGGGCAATGAATTTTATCGCAAGGCCCTGGTTCCTAAGCCTCTCACTTCTATTGTCGCTATAAAATTTCTTTAATAATTTCAAACAATGGCGATTTTCGCCTTATGTTTTAGGAAATGTCATTGTGGACAACGGAAGCCCTATGTCCCGATGGCGATTTTCAATCCCCTGTATTCTACGGCAAATTTTGCTTAGGAAGTGAGAGCTAACGGATATGTGGGATGCTGTTGCCAAATGTAAATTGTGGACTGCGATAGCGTTGGAATCAAAGCAGGCGAGGAATGACGCTCTTCTCACCAATATACATTTTCCTGCAGAATTTCTCTACCTTTCAGATTGTACTATTTGTGAAATGATATTAAAAAACATGAGAAGAAAGGCAGTGAAAAGGAAAAGACTACGTAATACCCAGCTGCTAACAGTTGGTGGTTACCTCGTCATTTCCTTGGATGTTACAGAAAGACGACGCAATGCATTACAGGGATAGTCTGGACTCACTGCTTATATCTATTACTATTACTCGCGCAACGTTTTTTGACCACTGGATTGAAGAAATGCGGGTAAAGTAGGGGTATTAGTTACGTAATCAACCTCGAGATTTTATGAAGCAATGCCAATCTCTGGAGAATCAGTCATGTCACCTCAACTTTCTCAATAATTTGCATTGTAACTTTCTCAGTAGTTCGAGGTATCTCCTGTCATGGATCTTCACCTCCTTCAGCCATTTCTTTACATTTTGGGAGAAAATCACGGAGAGAAGTTCTTATCTTCAACAAAAAATAGTTTCTACTTCGCGCCAGTGAAGATGTTTTGGATTATTGTCATCAGTGCTCGCTGCGAGCTTTTGCCTTCAACTGCTTATTGTGCCAGAGAGGGGGAAGCAAGGTCATCGTTCAAGAAAAGTTGCGCGAGCAATATCACTATTACAGTCATTTTATTCCGATTTGCATTAAGGATGTTTCCGTTGGACTCACTCAACTAAAGGCTTGGCGCTCTTTGTCGCGGTGGGAACGACAGGCATGTCGCAGTATGACCTAAAGACCTTCAGATGGATACTGCAGATCTCTCGATGCCGTCTCTGAATTCAGAGGTAAGCAGCTGCCTGTTTTGACTTGTCTCTGACGTCTGTAATGGGGCCAACCTCAATGAATCTTGTGTCGGTCCACATTTTCCTGGACCAGGATATTCATCTCCCTTCATTAATCCTCTTCCCTTCCATCTTTCCTTCAAATAATATCTGAAAGAGATGGAACTTTTTCTCAAGTAGTAAGAGACGACGGTATTAACTTTTTCACGACTTTATGCTTCTTACGAGTAGTTTGTGTTTGCTCATTAGCACAAAAATCCTTTATTTGACAATATTAGCATTAAAGGAATAGCGTTCAAGGAATAACCAATCCTCAAAGCAACTGTGTGGGTTTCCCGGATTTAACGGGACCTTCAGTATTTAGTGATAGATTAATGAATGGATTGTTTTAATTCAAATTAGTAAAATGCGAAGAGTTACTACCTTCTCTTTTTGTGTTTTTTCACGTCCGATATAATGAATTTGTTTGAAAATGCTAATGCTAAAGCAGATTGCAAACCCACAGACGAAGACTACGAGATCACGCAAGGTTTAGATTAGTTTAACAAAACCGTATTATAAATGACATCATCAATACTTACAATTTGGCATACTTGGCAATATTGGCATACTTGGCAATATTGGCATATTTGGCAATATTGGTATACATATTTGGCATATAAGAAAATAGACATAATTATTTCATGAATCCCATCCCATAAAGAAATTCAAGGTACTATAAGCTGTAGATTCAGCTGCTAAGCATGCAGTAATAATTATATGAGTCTTCATTGCCAACAATAGTGTGATAAAAAATATTGTTGGCAATGACGACTCATATAATTATTTCATTGTAAATGACAACGAAAACTCACCACAATAGCAATATGCTAAGCATGCAACTAAACTTTTTCACAATAAAACAGTTTCACGTAGCGACGTAAAGAAAGAACTCCATAGACGTCTTGAGTCCCATTAGAATTCTACGTGGTCACGTGTTCCTAGTCAACTCCACCTAAAGAAAGGAAGAAACAACAGTCGCAAGACTTAGCCATCTTACATTCTTGGTTATCCGGGATAAGCCGCGTCTCGGTCAATTGTGTTCACGTTTCGGACATCTTGCTGTGGCTTTCTTTAGAGCTAGACTGCTCAAGAGCGTTAGAGCAGTATAGCTCTGAAGAAGGCCACAGCAAGATGGCCGAAACGTCAGCACAATTGACCGAGACGCGGCTCATCCCGGATAGCCAAAAACATATTGACTCCGGCCGAGGAAGCCTACGAACGCACATAGCCATCTTACCCAATCACATCTGTTCAAGATAGAATCTCCGCCACTTTGTATATCTTGTAAGTTCCCAATAACTTTTCAACTGATCTTAATAGATTGCTCAATGTATTCAGAGTTACGTACGACATATTCACTTTCAAATTATCTTTCCAAATTTCTAACTGAAACATCTCGCATTTAGAATGTTTTCAAATTTCTAAAGGCTATAAAATTATTTCAATCCCTGTAAAGCAGTTATGCTGGTCAGTGAAAATGAAATAAACAAATAATTTAAAAAAAAATATTTGATGAATTGTAAAGAATTGTACGAGTACAAGTGGTCACTAATGACCTTGAAATTCATGCGACCAAAAAATAAATCTCATCTAAAAAAATCAGAGTTATAGAAAGCAAATAAAATCGTCGCAAGTGCCGCACCCAAGGAGCGGCGGCGATGGTGTAACGGTTAGCGTTTCAGACTGTTGTACCCAAGCTGGCGGATTCAAACCCGATCGAAGCCGTGGATTTTTAAGGGCGAAAAAATCCTTCGTACGCCTTCCTTCGGAGGGGAAGTAAAGCCGGCTGTCCCATGTTAGTATATTTACTTGCATGTAAAAGATACTCAAGCCTAAATGACGCCTCTGAGCTAAATTCAAATCGCCTGTTTCTCGCCCAAGAAATACCTCCTTTCTCTGCTAGTTGGTGAAAGGAGCGTAGCGAAATTAACGTGGTCAGACGGAAGAACAGGCCTAATGGCCTGAGTCTCGCCACGTAAAATAAGGCATTAATTCAATTCAATTCAATTCAATTCAAGGAGCCTCTTTCCTATCGGTCGCTGGTCAGGGCGGTCTCTCCGAGCTGCCAATTCTCTTCGGAATTCAGCTTTTGAAGGCGCGCGCCGCGAGCGAAGCAGCGCGCTGAAGGCGACTAGCGCGCTGAAGGCGACTAGCGCGCTGAAGGCGACAAGCGCGGGGATTCGAAACCGCTCTGCGGGCGAACGTCCCGGCGCGCAGGATCACAAGGCGATCGAGAGCTTCCGATGAACTTTTCGTGCTGTGCTCGCGTGGAAGAGAGCAAAAAGGCGTATCGATTCTCCTAGCACAATGAAAAGATAAGTTCAACTATTCCACTGAGAACACGAATAGTGACAGCGTAAGCTTCCGCGGCCGGAGTCAGTGTTTAATTGGCTATCCGGGTGACGCCGCGTCCATGGCAAAGGTGCCCACGTTTCGGTTGCCATTCTGCGACCTTCCTCAGGGCGTAATGCATTCGTACATACACCATCTTCATCACGTTTGACTGCAAACTTGAACTTCAAACTGCATTAACTTCTAACAGCCTTGAACTGCATTAAGGAGATCAAATTAATATCTTTTACACTTAAATTTACTACGAAAACAATAGAACAAGAAAGTAATAATATTAAAAATTAAAATAATCTGTTATATTGTTGGATTGAAAAATTAAAAGTGGGCAATAGGGATTGGGGGAGTTTACAACTACCGTCTTAAGTGCTATTGAGATAGAATCTTTTCCAATCTCAAGTGTATGTTGTGTGGAACAGAGAGGGGTTTGAAGTTCAATCCAATGAATGATACGTATTCAAATAAAATATTTAACATAATTAGAAAATGTGGGCCATTTCGAAAATATCCGCGTTAATTCTGTTTTAAAAACAATATATTTGTAGCTTTATCTAGTATTTGTACTCCTTTCTTCTTTGAATCTGTGATAACAAATTTCTGTTTACCTTGAAATTAACTAGCCAACCCTTGACTTTCATGCATGATATTAAAGCGGCTTTGGTCAGTGTTGGGGGATTTAATCTTCTTACTCACTATGCATACTTCGTAAGCGCTGTACGCATTAGTGTGTTAATTAGAAAGTGTAATAGCACAGAGAGACTTTAACAAATGAGTAAAGCGGATACACCAGTGATTTTGTTAAATCAATGAAAACAAAAGATGAATTTTATAAAATGATATGCAGTGTATTTTCTGGATAAACGATTGAATGAGATAAAAAATAACATAAAAGGAGATATTACAACTCTCTACAAGCCACTTTTAAAGAACTCCTTCCTCCGCTTCATTCAGCGATTCAGTGGAGAAAAATGAATACATAATTTCTAAAAAAAGTGCAGTTTCTTGTTTTTTTTAAGTCAGCACCCTGGTCTATTAAATTTTATTTCAGTTCAGGAAAGTTTATTTATGAAACAGAGTCATGAATTGGATTCTTTCAGAGCAAGTTCAAATTAACTAAATTGGGAAATGAGTATTGTAATAAACACTTACCAGCTGTAGAATATACAACACTTTGTTTCATACCTTGTAGGTTTTTTAATCGATAATGCAGAGAATAGTACAGAATGATGACCAAAAAAGTAATCTGTATTCAGAGAAGACAACTGCCTAGAATAATATCAAAATGCAGTCCTAAATATTGATACCTTTATGGACTCTCAAAAACGGGATCAGAGTCGACTGCAAATTATTGTATGTGATTATGCCAGTTTTTAACAATACAAATGTATCCAAATAAAAATGGTTGGCAACTAACATTGTTCTTTAAATGAAAAAAAAAAATGAATATGCAGTTTTCTTTTGAAAGGTAATTAATGAAATTTAATATGTAAAGGCGGTGAAAAATAATGCTACACAAAAATGAATATGACGTTTAAAGTTAATATTCTCCAAATAGGGTTTTCTTTTCGGGCGATCTTGCTGATTTTTGAATTTTAAGTAAAATCGATTTTAGAAGTCTATCTTAGAAGTAGTTTAACCCAACAACCGATTACAACAATTTACCCGCAAAAACTTTCGGAGTATTTGTTCTATATATCCGGAGTTACAGAAAAAATTATAAGTTGCTTCCATTAACATACATTAAATGTTTGATGCAGTTACTCGCATGTGCAGTGCGGTGAACATCTGGACAGCGAAATGAAATGTAATTGTGGTTTATGGTACAAAGAAGTGTAGGGTATGCGAACAAAACGAACAACAGCAGCTTTTGTCTGAATTTATCATAACTTATTATTACTTCCATTATTTTTGTATACCACTCTTTAGTTCCTGATTTTGTCGTAATTTTGTGCATGTGATAGTGAAACTACCCAACAGATTATGCCAAATTGCAGTCTTTAATTTTATTAAATACATCTACGAGTATCAAAATTCAGAAGATTTCTGTATTAGTAAATTTGAAGAAGTTGATAATATTATGGGAAATATTTTCACGTACGTAGAAGTATGACTATTCTGGGAAGACAGATATTGAAATAATGTTAGTTGTTAGAGGCGGACAAAACGCATCTGTTATCAATCGTCTTCGCTCGCTGCCTTTTGAACTCTTCTTTATCTGAGCGCGCTCCCTAACCGTAAAATCTACCCAGAAGTCTCTGTCAAGGATTGGAATTATCAATTGTTGGTACTCATCATTCTCGGTAGTATCGCAGCGGGTCCTGTGCGTAGTTTACGGGTAGTTTCAGTACGTTTCGCTTGTGAAAAGCGCCCTGATCTCTGTTACAAAGGACACAATAATTGCATACACAATTTTATTAAATATAATTTAAAACTTAATTTAAAGATTACAGTACTTCTGAGCTCGTGCAGTTTCATTTGCAGTTCTCTGAAGAGAATTGCAACGTGCCTTGTGCCATACTAGTTTGTTTACACAGTTCAGTTACCCCCTCCATTGAAGCGAAATAAATAATACGTTTAACATGTTTAATAGAGACGCTTGAGAAATAAATGGTGTCCTGAAATCCGATGCCACCTCTAGCATTCGTTATCTATCGTTACTCTAAGGAGCCTTTTTCTTCGCCGACGATGATGGCGCACCTCGATAAAAGGCAAGTTTGTCAGCTAGGACGAATTCAGTCGCTGTCTAGAGCAGAATTCTAGCGGCCGACTGCTCCGATCGGTAGTTTTCCGTGGTTTCTCCGATCAACACCAGGCGAATGCCAGAGTAGTACCCTAACAAATGGGCCACGGACATTCCTTCCTTTTCTTTGTCTTATCTAACACACTAACATGCACTACACTCCCACGCATGCCGGGAGACCGGTCGGGAGCTTAGAGCTTGTCCCGGCTGGGGCAGTGCCCCCCTGGTGGTAGATACCTAATTGGGAAAAACCCAGTAGTCGACGATAGCTCGGCGTCGGATCTCTCCATTCACCGCTGGAGCCCCTCCTATCATGATGGAAACATGCACTACACTTTCGGGACTGACGAGCTTAGCAGTTGACGCTCCCGATAATACTAATCAATCAGTGGCGGAACTAGAATTCTCAGACTTAGCGTTGTCGGTGCGCTAGTCTTAACATTGAAAACGATTGGAACTGAGTGTCTTTGTGTTCGGCTCTAAAAGTAATTTCATGTAAACAAAAAATCACTTTCAGACTTTCATTAAGCATGCATATTTTGGTTAAAGCCAGTAATACGAACATAATAATATATTTATATTCGACATTGCCAATTAATTATTTGTAATACCATTTGTCAATGGCAATGTCATATTTTCATAACCACATGACGCAGATTCCCGCAACCAAGTTGAGTGGTATCCAGTGAAACGCGTAGATTGCGGTGGCGGTGAAGCAACGCAGCGGTGAGGGACGGTAAAAGGCCTCCACGTGACGCGGATGCAAATGCTTGGTGTTGAGTGCAATAGACGTATGTTACGCAACTGCTTCGCCAAAGAGGGCGATTTTGCCTTATGATTGGAACGATTCAGCGGAGCGAGAGGGGCGGAATTGGAGTCGTGGAAAAAGCAGAGGCTATGAAACCATAGAGAAGTGGGCTTTTATGTCCGTTAGTCCGCGTGGGTGGAGGAGACGAAATAACAGCAGATAGCAAAGAAGTAGTGCTTAAGAATGACTATTCCCTATTTATTGATTGGAGAATTACTTTGCGGTACGCGCAAGGCGAAATAGACATATGTCATAGCCATATAAAAGAACTGGGTGCTGAAAAAGTAAAAATATTCTGGTGCATAATCAATATGGTTGCCGCCAAACATATTTTAAATTATTTCAAGAGAGTTTACTTGTATCTCTGCACGAATTCATACTAAAGTAATAGTGTTCGCAACTCGTACAAAAGTGTCTGTGACAAACTGTATATGTCATCAATGCCACCATGCCAAAATTTCAACGTCTAATACTCACTTTCTGTACTAGTTATTTAAATGACAACAAGTATAATCCATCTTTTTTCATCGTAAGAAATTTAGGTGTCCAGCTTGATGTTAAAAGAGAGTTTATTGGTCTCATAGTTAAACATTGGAACTCACAACGGAATCAAAATTAGAAAATCAGTCACAGAAGAAGCTTTCCAAAATTTAATATCAGCCCAAGACATCAAATCATCCTCACAACATTAACGATTGGACATTTCAACCTTAGTCACGGTCACCTAACAGCAAAAACTATTACTAAACCGTGTTAAATGAGTGTAAATATCGTATCAACTTCTCATCTCCCCAAAGAATGCTCAAGTCTAACAAATAAAAGACACCATTTAAATATAAATAAAGATTTGTATCAGATTTTTAAAACAGTTGAAGGATCTAAGAACGTAGTAACTTTACTCAAAATGTATCATTTGAACTTAAATATATAACTCTTTATCTAACCGGCTCTAAAACTAGAAAACATTCTTTGGTCGCTTGTGATCTCTTCGTTTTAAAGCAAACTATCACAAATTTACGAAAAAAACAAGGTATCGCTGATCTTTTCTTCATAAATGAAGAATTCTGAATGTCATGTGCGCCCAAGGTGTCTCACATCTTCCCTGCCGTAGCTTCGACTAGTACGTTTCTGGCGCGTGTTGCCGTCGCGGGCTCTGGGACCGGGGCGCGCGTGTAGTCTCGCGTCTCCGTAAATTCCCTTCGCCTCACGAGTGCGCTCGCAATTTGCGAGAATTTACTCTGCAATTTCTCGCAATTTCCCGCGAGCAGCCTCGGCGCTCGGCGTTCCCTCGAGGAGCAGCCCCGCGCCCCCTCGCGCTCAGCCGCGCGCAAGGAACACGTGTTCTCGGGCGGGTATCTGCGGTCCGCTGCGCGATACGAGGCCACGCGCACGAGACTTGATACTATTAAGTTAATCCATTCACCTCAAGAAGAAGTCCTTTTTAAAAACCGCCCGATTCAAGAGTGTTACGACAATTCACCGTGACGTAAATAATAATAATAATAATAATAATAATAATAATAATAATAATAATAATGAGAATACGAAAAAATCTGAAAATGGGAAAAAAGAGATGAAATACACACAACTTGCGTATTAGCAATCAGACAAGGCCCGAATTCGCATGATCTCAGTTCCATACAAGTATTACCTTTATTAAAATGGTCAGTAACCAATAAGGTGATAATAAGTCTTAAGGTTCATGATCAAAGTGCATATGAGAGTTCATGATAAATGAAACAAGACCTCAATTGTGGACTCATCTTTCCCCAGTCCATGCAGTACCAGATGTGATTAGTGACTGGCTAAAATTGGTTTTAGGAATAACAGAAGTTTTAGCTGACAATGATTCGCTGGCTGATATTGTAAAATGATGTACGATAATATGACCATTTCAGCATCCGGGAATCCCTATAGAAGAAATGGTTAAAATAATGTATCAAAATTACTTTTTCAATCTAACATAACATATTCGGATGCCCTTTCTGACTCTCTTCATTATCTCTCTCTTTCTCTCTTTCTCTTTCTATCTCTGTCTTTTTCTTTTTCTCACTGTTTCTTTCTATCCCTCCCTCTCTCTTTCTCACTGTCTCTTTTTCTCCCTCCTTCGCTGTTCTCTCTCTCTCTCTCTCTCTCTCTCTCTCTCTGAGACTACGTGACTCGTCAAGGAGAGGATATGAAATTTTCGCTAGCTAGGGCTCTATTTTAGGAACATTCGATCCTCGTAATGGAACTCTCAACGTAAGATATTCGCAGTTCTTGAAAATTCGAAAATTTGATGTTCACTATAAGTAGTTTCCTGACTTTATGGGACAGACACCTCATATACAAACTCCTGAAAAAAATGTGATGAACGACATTGATTTCTTGAAGAGGTAATGAAGTTGGGAACCTTATTCTTCCAGTAGACATTAAAACTCTTCCCTTCAGTCAACGAAGTTTTACAAATAATTTGATTTATATTGAAAATAGTTTAGGTACTTTACTTCTTCTCTATTTAGGTATTTTATTTCTTCCCTGTCTACAATTCATGAAAACAACAGAAAATTCCTCCCTAGTAAGCAGAGATGAGAAAGTTGTACAACTCCTTCTACTGTGCAGAAAAGAGGATAGAAGAACGTAGCGAGTGAGTGGTGGTCAGACCTAGAAAACGCCCTTGAGTCGCTTAAATTGATCGTCCCTAGTGCAGTACACGCACGCCAGTTGTCTGAGAGGCCCCAGAGGTGAACCGTCGTTTGGCTTCGGTGCCGTGCCTCCAAGAACTCTTGCTTCTCCCCCGCGCCTCCTCTGAAAGTGAAACGCAAACCCTCGAAGTGGAGGTGCGCGCACGTTCAGTTGGCTTTCTTCCGTGAGTCCTTGCGCTCCCCGCACGGTCCCTGTGGGAGACGCGCCCTCCCTTCCCAAAGGGGGGGGGGGGTGCAGCAGCTCTCGAGACTTCACCAACTCCCATTTCTCTGGATCTTCTCTCGTGAAGGTGCGCACGACCGCGCGGCGAGGAAGTCTTGTAAGTGAAAGGAAATATCGAGAAATCGATAAATATAGCGCGAGTACTTTAATTTATCGCGGAGATTGTGTACGCGAATCTAGGTATTCAAGCGCCCATGGCAAAGCATGCAATTTGCGCCCCGTCAGGATACTTCAAATTAGGGTTGTTGTTATTTGTTTTTATCGGGTATACTCTAAATAGCGCTCCTTGTGAGTGGCGCCCATGGCACGTGCCATGTCTGACAAACCGTAAATACTCCTCTAGTTTTAATTGTATTGAGATTAAATCAGGGAAAATGTTTCTTTGATCTGTGGTATCTGTAAGACCAAATTATTTCCTGCCTTTATGGATTTAGGAACTTTTATATGAAACATATAGCAAAATAGTTATTTCAGTCAAGTCTTGCCCATGGATTTTATTATTTGTATGTTATTATTGACATAATACAGTTGTTTGGTTTGAATTGTGTTTGTGAGATATGTTTCTGCCCTCGGACAGGGAAAGTTACATTTAATAAACGAAAGAAATACATTTTTGCTTATGAAGACCCAAAGTTAAAGCGTAATTTTGCTACAAGCAAATTTTAGATTTCATTTTTCTTTGAATAAGTATGTCTTAGTTTTACTACCGATTGTTTACTAAAGCTTTATCGTCTTCAGTTGTTGTTTTAAATAATAATCCTTTGTTCCCCTTGTGTGGTCTCTGCAAAATTCACAACTAGTTCATAGATTTTTCTACAGAGGTTTCCAGTATAAATGCGACAAACAGCATCCAATGTTAAGCCCAAATAGATATTTACTCTCTTTGGACAAAAATAAATATTGATCTCTTCTGCAGGGACAACGAACTTTCGATTTACGTCCCAACGATCAATATCACTCCATGTCCACGCACCAGATCTGGGGAACTTGTGTTTCTCAAGCACGTATGAACTAGTACAAAGTAGGCAACTCTTTTTCAACATACATTATTACAGCAAAATAAATTAGAATGATTGAAAAAAGTTAAGTGGAAAAGTCATTGTAAAATTAGGTTAAATTGCTTTGTTGACGTTTGTTATTTTTCAGTAATTCTTGGAGAACACAATTTCAATATTTAGCTGCTATAGTTAATGTCAATATTATTACTTAACCTAGGATTTTAGAAAAAATAATTGATATATTTATGTACGTCTCTACGCAAGTATCATTAAATTAAATATTATGACGATCGGTTATTCAACACATATTACATGTCTATGTCTACTTTACACATTTATTTTTCTCCTAACCATATTAATAAGAAAGCAAAAGATGATTACTTTTTAATACAATTTGTAGGATAAACACTTACTTAGATAAAATAAATAATCTAAATAAATAAAAAGGAATGTGCTTATGTGTGTTGCACATAGACGCAAAAACTACTCAACTGAGTTCGCAGAAATTTTCACACTTTGTTATTATTAGTAATGGGAGTGTTTAAAGAGGGATTTAAATAAAATTGACCACGACAAGAAAGAAAGGAAGAAAAAGAGAAAGAAAGAAAAAAAGAGAAAGAAAGAAAAAAGAGAAAGAAAGAAAGAAAAAAGAGAAAGAAAGAAAGAAAAAGAGAAAGAAAGAAAGAAAAAGAGGAAGAAAGAAAGAAAGAGAGAAAGAAAGAAAGAAAGAAAGAAAGAAAAAGAGAAAGAAAGAAAGAAAGAAAAAGAGAAAGAAAGAAAGAAAGTAAATAAATGAATGAATGAGTGGAAAGAGTTTGCAAAACACTGTCCGTTGGAGTGAATGATGGGAAGAGTTAAAAATACGAAATAAAAAATGACCTACCTTCCTACATTTTCCATAGTCCATGTTCTTTTTCCTGTCGCGATGCAATCTATAAGCTTTTTTCTTCGGATTTATACGATTTCTAAATAATAATTCCGGTATAACTTCATCTTACTTTTCCACTTAATAGAGAAGATAATTACGTTTCCATTCACATATTTCCATATTTTTATATACTTTTATATCAAAGGAACGTAATATTCATTTCCAACAAATGTTAGCTTCTATTTGTACCGTACGTATTCTCAAAGTGAAAATTAAATAAAACATTTTACTATTCACAAAATCTAAATGCTTGTAATCGCTTGGCTGATAAATCGACTTGGGTATCATATGGGTAATGCAGATAAAAATAGGAATAAAACTTTAGAAAAACAAATAATTTCTACCAAGCTTTATGAAAGTAACTGTCTTTTTGTGAGCACGAATTGAATGCAAAATATGCACTAATGAGTAAATGTGTACGGACATTCGTCAGCCAGCTCTGTTGAGTGTACTAGAAGCATTGTTTGATAATAGCAGTCTGTGACTTTTCTAAGGTGTTGAGAGACAGAGAGAGGAGTTTTCCAAAGATTTTTAACTATCCTGAGGGAGGTGGCATCGAAAATTTTGTCAAGAAGAGGGAACGAAAATCTGGAAAAATAAGCTGTCGTCTTTATTCGATAACATATAGCTGGATTATCAGGTTTCAATCTCCAATGTGCAGACTTCCTCTCGCTTTGAGTGCAAAGTTGGCAGCCCACGTCATCTACTCCACTGCGTGCAGACGCACTCCTGCCGTCCTCACGAGCGCGGGAGATTGAGGTAATCCACGTGATCAAACAGACCCGAACCTGGATAGTTGTGGTCTGATCTTCACGAAAACAAAATGTAACTTTCTGGAATGTTGGGCGACATAGTATTCGTACTCTTCTTAAAGGCGATATTCTCACAAATATACACACGTATGCAAATGTTAGTACGAATCTTCTAGAGGTTAATTCAGCTTGTATTTCTTGAATGTCATTCAACATTAGACGCACTTAACACGATATGTGGCAAAATAGAAAAAAATTTACTTTTTGTTCAATACAGTTATGATTTTCGTTTTGTTTCAATCTAGTCTTGGGCAACAGATTTTGTAACATGTTGTGCATTCATCCTTAATGGGATACTACTACCCAGTATTATACAGGTACCCAGATTCTAGTACCCAGTATTATCGAATAAATTACGCGTTATCCATGAATTGTTATTAATAAAAAAAATTATTTTATCAAACTATGATACAATTTAATGTTACGTTTTTAAGCAAAATGAATTGAGAAGCTATTTGCATTTGCAGCAAGGTGGCCGAAACGTCAGTACAATTGACCGAGACGCGGCTCATCCCGGATAGCCAAGAATGCATTGACTCCGGCCGCGGAAGCCTACGAACGCATATGAGAAGTTATTTAATAGTCGACTTCGTGTGCTTTGAAGAATCTTCGACCTTGGGCTCAGAATAACCACGCCTTTGAGAGTCGTCTGGGCGTCGAGGCGGAAAATCTTCAGGAGTAGGCCGCGACCTACCGCAATTTGTTCTGCCCAAATACAATACGAGAGAAGTCGAGGAAATCGATCGATCGTTCCGCAGATAGCGGAGTTCGAAAGGAAAGTGGGAAATTGAAGGAACGTGGGACTGAAGTGAGATGGCTTCTTTTATCTGAATATCTCGTACCGCTTTCGCTATAGTTTCGTTGACAAAGACCGCATTTGGATGGCAATGTTGTTGACAAGTCGGTTGGATGTGTGGTCGACATTACCATTCATCATTTATCTCTCAAGGTCACCTCACCATTTTTCGTACTGAAAGATAAAGGCAAAACACCACTGTGATCACCTGAGGTCATAAAGGTGTAAGCGGGCAAGGGAATAATTAAGTACTGTTTGTACAATTATATTATATTGATATCCATGAGTCCATAACTGAAAATCAGATATGAAAAATGGGTGGAAGTGCGAATAGGTTTCAGGGGAAGAGAACATTCCAGGAAAAGCAAAAACTAATTTTAGACGACGAAAAGTATTTATTTATATTTTACATTCAGTATATATTTTTAAACCTTCGAACACGTTTATTGCGAAGTTCAAATTTTATTGTAAAAATAATTATGTACTTGACGTCTATGAACAGCACAGTGCCCAGTGATTTAATTTTCCCAACCATAACAAGAGCTATCGCTTTCTACATTGTATTCCCTTAACACAACAAAATATCCATCTTCAGAATACAGCACTGAAAACACGAAGAAAAGCTGCACAAAATACAGTTTAACAGAAAGCTCTTGGCAAATTCTGGGTGACACTTCCATCTTTTTCATTGTCAAGTACAATGGAGTTACTCCCCATACTATCCTGTAGCGTAACTGCCCTCTACAACCAGGTACTCTTAAACACATAACTTTCCCGAGGTTTCTGGCAACGGATCACAGATTGCTTACCAAGAAAAATTGTGTTTGGGGGAAATTTGGCACTCAGTACATCCTTTTCTAAGCCAACGCTTCAACCCTTGTTTCTATGCCAACGCTTCAACCGCTGTTGCGGGGCCAACCTCTTGTAAAGTGCACTCGTGTAAAGCACTCGTGTACAATAAAATATCAACCATATTCACACAATACTTACTTGGCTATCCTGGATAGCCAAGTAAGTACTGACTCCGTCCGTATATGCTCGCATCTTCACACGATGTTTCTGACACAGTGCGATGGATGAGATATTTCTGTTCTCCCAGGCCTATTTCTTTCCATCCTTCCTTTTGAAAAATTTTAAAAAAAGTCTGCTCTTAAACGTTGAGTTTCCCATAATCCTATATTTCTTCTACTTTTCAATTTTCTCTCCAATTTTTCATTTGTTTGCCAATGTCTTTAAAGCGTCCAAATTAACGATGCAATGCATTCGGTTTCATTTTGTACTTTTATAAAATATTAGCAAGTAGATGTAAATAAATATTTTTGTATTCACTGGCCTGTTTAGAGCGCGTTTGACCTTCCGAAGAATTGTTAACGCACATTCTAATGAACGAGAGCGGTCAAATGCAGTTAGCCACAGAATTGCGGTTATTGCAGATGTCCCAATTCGTGGAACTCGAAAGATCATTCATCGATTTTCATGTAGTGGGAACTAAACTTGTGATATATCAACATAATATATTGCTCCCGTTCCTTATATACTACACTCGTGAGGTGTTGGTTATGTGTTCGGTTCACTACTCGTACCCATGAGGAGAACCGGTACTTTACGGGACTAGAGAGGAGACCTTTTCTGTTTTCCTCGCATTGCGAATTTATATTTCAGGTGTTTCTTTTTCTTCAGTTTATATTTATTTTTTTGTTTACCTTTCTTTATTCCATTCTGGTGTTTGTCTTCTGTTTTTTAAACGCCACAATGATTGCAGTGTTCTGGTTTTATGTTAGGTCTCACGTATCACATCATGATTCCCTGTAAACTACGCAGTAATTTTAATATTAAATTGCTGCATCATTTTTAAGTATTAAATACAATATTATTGTATTATACTTGAATGTACTTACTTGAATTTTCCTAGTCGAAGAAATATAATGATCGAAGGCAATTCTTTTTTACTGTCTGTAGGCTCCCAACAGACATGATGCTTTTCTCCAATGGCTCTCAAGTTATAGTAGGTACCTGCAGGGGTACACGATAAGCTTGCAGTGGAAATATTAAAAGAATCCATTGGAGCATTTAACAAATAAATTAATCATACGACTGAAAAATCCGAGTATTTTGGAATGTTGTACTTCATTATCAATGCACAAACACAAACACTCGTTTACTTTGTTATGTTGAAATATACAGTTGAGTTTTTCCACGTTCTTTTTATTTATTTACTATCTAAATTCAAATGATTTTTTAAAATAGGGAAAAGTCCCAACTTTCAACCTAGATTGATATTTATTACCTGTATTGTAGAAACTCCATCGTTAGGTTACATTAAAGTTTAAGTGAAGTCACAGAGGTGCAATATTTACAATGATTGAGATTCTACTTAATTTGTGAACAATTCTGAATTGATAAACGCTTATTTGGAAGACTTTTTTCTAATGCATGGTAATTTATCATTGCTTGGCCGGTGACATGCTTTGTTGCCACGTCACAACCACGCAGTAAATCCAATCCTTGAGGAATTTCGAATTCTTACTTCTGTGTGCTCAGGACGGTTGCAACCCAGCAACCCTCTTCTAATACAAATTAAAAACTACTTTATTTATCAATTAATTAATTTGAGTCAATTATTTTTATTTGTTTCTAAATTTGATGTGTTTATGTACTTCTTTATTTTCACTAAGTTTTTTTATTCAGTAATGATAAGAAATATTGTTTTTTACTAAAAGAGATTTTCGGAGAATGAAAGAGACTTGAATATATCTTTTGAGGCCATTGGCTGGTTACGAACTAGTAAATCAAATAGAAATGAAGTTATGGGACGGAATTTAGAAATGACATGTATATGTGAAAAAAATTGTCAAATATTGGGAAAATTGGCATGAATATCTGTCAACAAAAAATCCTGAAGGGTGCCGCACTTGATTTTAGGAGAAAATACCGTATAAAGAATGTGTAGAAGACGTATCCCGAATATTGATAAGTCGACTGCAATAACATAGTACTCGTAATACTATTCTGTAAATGCTTGGAATCGGAACGCACTAATGACAAACTGAATCGTGTTTGATTGTGATTTCTTTTCTTCTTGTTTATTGTGTGTTTTGTTTACATTAGACGCCTTTAAAATTGATGACAGTTTAATCTCAGTTAATTTGGTTTAGAAAATCGGTTTGACAAAACCGCATCTAATGAAAGCGTCTACTATCATCATCGCATTTATCATTGCAACCGCCTGCGCCCCTTATTTTGGCAATGTGTGTAGAGGAGATAAGGCATTTGTTGATCCCAAATCTATGAGATACTGAGTTTGTTGCTCTACCAACGACGCGTTGAAATGAAAATAAACCTTGTAGGCGGCATTCAGGGAAACGTAAATTAAGAAATGTTCATATGACACTAACGTGTTTCCTGAAATGCCATTCGGCTGTCAGAAAACAACTTTTCTCAACAAATAATAATAATAATAATAATAATAATAATAATGATAATAATGAAATTTTTAAAAAAATTAAAAAGGAAATGTTTGCCTCAAAATATAGCTCAACAGAATCGACGAAATTATACTTCAGAACGATAATTTATGCATGGGCACACTGTATGTTGCTCAGTAGCTATGACATAAATTAAACATGTAAGGTTTGTAATACGTGAAAAAAGTTAAATGCCGTAATGCGTTTGACGTTGTCCACTGCTTAGGCTGCTTGCACTTCCCCCGTTCCCTGAGTGCCTGCGCATCCCTGAAGCGGGGGAGAAGAGGGCGCGGGCGCACTGAGGCGCCACACGCGAAGGTCGAATTTCCACCACGCCCCATCGATCCACCGTCTACAAAAGGAGCCCACGCGCTCAGCCCCGGACCTCACACAAGGCCGCCTTCCCCACTCAGCGTTCAACGCCTCCCACCCGCTCCTCCACCCTGCTCCTCCATCCGTCTGGCTCTGCAACCTCGTCTCTGTCCACTCCGCGCCGCCCTCCCACAGGGCCCCACCCTCACACAAGGCAGCGCCCGCC
The DNA here is from genome assembly GCA_038098605.1 of Gryllus longicercus. NCBI lineage: Eukaryota > Metazoa > Arthropoda > Insecta > Orthoptera > Gryllidae > Gryllus > Gryllus longicercus. The sequence goes on along the minus strand of JAZDUA010000326.1, from coordinate 358,091 downwards.
TCGCCCTTTCCCACTCGCTCCTTTCGTCTGCACTGCGCCCCACTGTCCCTAACCACCCATCCCTCGCATCCGTACACGACACGCCCCTTCTCTCCTGTATCCTTTCCTCCGCGCTCTGCTTCGCCCTGTTTCTAATCACCCTCCCTTTCCACACCCTCAACTGTCTGTCCCGGTCTTGGCCCTCTCCGTCACTCCCCATTCTGTCGGAACCCATCCCGCCTCGTCCCTCTCCGTCCATCGTCCTCTCGCTGCCTGCCCTCTGGCGCCGCCTCTTTTCGTCCACTCGCATCGTCCCTCCCCGCTCCTCTCCTATCCTCTGTCGTGCTCCGCCTCTAACCTCCCACCCCTCACACACCCTGCTAATCGCTGCCTTTCCCAACCCCGTCTGTCGCGATCCATCCCGTCTCGTCCCTCTCCGACTACAGCGCCCGTCCCGTGTCCTTTCCCACTCATTTCCTCATCTCCGCGCTCCGCCCCGCTCGTCCTTTGTCCCGCTCTTCCCAGCTCTCCCCGCTTGGCCCGCCCCCGCTCTGCGCCGCTCGACTAACATATAAATAGCGCCGGGGCAGACGTCCTGCGCCCCCCCCCCCCCGCCTCCCGCTCGTTGCCACGGCGGCGAGTGACAGCGGCGTAATGCACCGCGCAGCGCTGCAAGGCGCGAGCTGCCAGCACTCGGCTCGGTTGGTCGCTGTGGCGCGAGGGGCACTGCCCCAAGAGTAAACAGATTATTTACTATATAGTTGTACACTTACTGTTGTATAGTTACTGTTTACTATATAGTAAGCGTGTATAACGTATATAGTAAATATTTAAGAGAAGGGATAATCGAAACTCTCCTATTTTGAATAAGATGCGGTAGCTCGGTGCCATTCGACTCCTAATAAGTCCTTTAACTTACTTGAATTCTGTTTTTGGTATGCTTATTATTTTTAATGTACTCCTAAATTTACTACGTTTGATAATTTTCATCTGTTTCACATAAACTGTTACTTAAATTGTAACGAAGTAATTATATCATCTCTAAACTTTCGGCAAATGTCACTTGATTTCATAGCAGTAAAATGTGTCAGGGGATTCGTTGACACCTGCAGTTTTACCGCTTTAGCAGAGTTTTTTTTAAACGAGTTCTTAAGTTTATTAATTATTAAGTTAATATTATTAGTACGGCATATTTAAAATAATTCAGTTTTCAGACAACAAGCTTCCGGAATCCAGAAAATTTAGTATTCTTACTTCTAATAAAACTTTGTTGTGGTTTTTCATTTTTTATTCAAAATTATTTTACAGCTTCATTTCTGAGAGTCGTTTTCATTATCCGAGTAGTGTTTTGGAGACATCGAAAACACACAAGAAATTTAACGTGTCTTAGAAACTTTACAGTCGTATGTTTTAAAACAGAAGACTTTTGTTTTACTTCTGGACATAATTGTAACTTTACTATACACGCGTTTTGTTGAGTTCTCCTTCTGTTAATTGTGGTAGGATTAGAACCAGGAACCAGTTGCTGTTTTGTTAGAAAATCAATGAAGTAAAACCTTTAGTTTTGTTTATCGTGCAAATAAGCACTAACCGGTTATTACTAGGGAGCGAAAATTAATAGTTTTCAAATATTTCTAACCATCGTCTATGGTACTTTTATTTATCATTCAAATATTGTAATGGTGCAGACCGTGTGTGATATTGGTGTGGTGACCGTGTGTGATTGTGTGGTGTTGATATAAGATCAGTTGTTTATTTTTTCTAAATAAGTAATGTCTTGTTGTTTTCAAACAGAGTTTCTTTTTAAATAAACCGATTTGTGAACGTACACCATTGTGTGCATGTGAACGTTTTCCATGCCCGCCGCCAGAGCGAGTCCAAGGTATTGATTGATCAATGCGCCCCAAACAGCAGCACCCGACTGAAACAATTGAAATCGAATGTAGGTATTAAAAACAAATAAATCAACTCGAATAAAGCACTTCTCCAAAACATTTGCCTTTCTGAATCTTTGTTGTTTGTAGCTCAATGCGTTACAATTCCTTTATTTGAAATCTCTTTTGAAGTGTTCGCTGAAAAGGCAACAACGGCGCAAAAATTCAAAGCGCCACCTCATGCAAATTAATACTGTTTGATATCAATGTAGAAATACCCTTATTTTCATGTTGGTGACCTTTGGATGCACTTGTATGGGGGAAGTCAGATAAGATCGTTTCGTACAATGTTTATTTTCATGGTAACGCTGACCGTACTTATACTTCCGCTTCTGGGTCAATGACCCCTATCTCGATCAAGTTTTCGTCCGGTTTCGCTGATCCTCGAGCAAATGCTGAGATGGCCCTTGTTTTGCTTCTGGACATAAATGTAACATCAAATTAACTTCTCCCCACACCACGTCACCCACAGTTTTTAACTGTTTTGACGTAAATAATATATATATATATATATATATATATATATATATATATATATATATAAATATATATAAATAAATAAATAAATCGTCGGCCTCTCGTCAACAATGGTTTCACTGTGCGGGTTGCGCCAGACTACGAACATTGTTGTAATTAATCTAAAGTGCTTCGAATTAACTTCCGGGCTGGGCTGCCGTGGTCTACTGGAAATCCTATTTCCCGACGTTTCGTAAGGAAGGTAATTCGAATTTTGAATCCAGCCGTGAAAGCCTACATTTCTTTACTAATCTGCGACGGTTTTTCAAACACATGTTCTGCATACAGCCGTATTTGTTTATAACTTACTTAAAGGAATACTAAAGTTTTTGTCAGATATTTTCTAATATAATGCAAAAAAGGGAACACTTAAAATATCTAAACATTTTACTTAATTTTATAATAAATAGAAGACTGTTTTGATTAATTTTGAATAGAATCGCTTTGAGAATGAAGATGCTTCCGTCGTATTGTTGATGCATGAAGATTGAATGTTTAATGTAAAATATATTTTGTAATATTTTTTAAAATTTCTTTATTTAAAGTCAAGGAAACAAATGTTTCTGTGTTGTTTTTTTCAGGGTGTTTTACTTCGTACGTTAAAACATGTATTTCCTCCCTGAGACACCCATGCTTCCCTAACGGACCGTGATTCACACGACTCATTCATAAAGAAATTGATTGGTGTCTCGCTTTGATCTCTCTGGGTCCTCCTTGTCTTCGTTTACTCAGAAAATGTGTATATGTTTCTGTAAAAGCATTGTATTGAAATAATTAAGTGAAAAGAGAGAGAAAGTAGGAGTGGGAAACATCACAATCTGTGTAGTAAAAGAGTGCGGTAGGAATTATGGAACTGAAAGAAATGTGTGCAGATTATATTTCTCCTCCAAATGTTACATAATTTTTCACTTTTTATTTGTTTTAGAAATAAATATGTAGTGGAGTGATTCATTGTATAGTTGAAATGAGTAGTCATGAGTGATGGTTGAAATGAGAGACTGGAACAACTGCTCTTGAAATAATTTGAAACAGATAATTTTGAACTGAAATATAAAATTTTTAAAAAATGTCTGGGTGACACCTCATTCGAGAAACGTAGATAAACGGTTACAAGAAGGATATGATTGACGTGCAATAGAATTATTATTTTTCCGTTTCAAAATCCTATTTTTGTGCAAATTATGGCAGTTCTAATATTTGAAATCAACATTTAAAAAACACAAAAACGATCTCTTCTCTTAACATTTAATTACCACTCCATCACTGGTGAAATAATACCGGGAAAGAAATACTATTAGAATTTTTTTCCACTCCAAAGTTTTACTTTGTCATCCTCTCAAGAAATACGGGATGCCGTAAAAACTGTCTCCGTAAATTCTCGAGAAATATCAGGCGCCTGTAAAAGAGAAGGCATTGTAGTAAAAGGAGAAGTATGCAGAATTTAAAAGCGAAATGGTTGGCTGGAAATGTGCGTGTTTAGTATATGGATGCGTCTCGTCACGGTTTAACTGATGTTGAAATCCCCCCCCCCCCCAACCCGACATTGCAAACGCCCCCGTCTAACTCTGTCGGCTAGATTGATGTACTAAACGAGAAAAAAGTCGACACTCGGTTAATGTTACGCGAAAATTGACGTTGTCAGAATTGCTATGCTAATTATTCACGTTAATTATGGAACCCGTCTTTCGTGCGATGTATAATTAACCTCAACGTCTGCCCCAGCTTCGCTGCAGGCCCTCTCGGACATAATTTCCCATTAAAAGCGAATACATCTTGGCACGGCTTTTTTCAGCTCGGGCCGCCACGGACCAAAGGGTGCGGTAGAATACCTTTCGAAGGTTTTAAAAAATGATTTTAACGAATGTGTGTAAATTGACATTTATCTTTAATCGTTCTTAAGGTTTCCTTATCGCACACTTTTTCTCAGTCCATTCTCTTCTATTAGTTATGCATTCGTAATTTCGTCAATATATTTTGTTTTTCTTATGAGTTCAGTCATGTGTATAGTGTGTCCAGGCACGCCAGATAATTTCTCTTCTATTCTTCGTGCTCTGCTTCCAGAGCAATATTGTCTCGGACTTGATTCATTATTCGATTACCATGTATATTTCCTGCCGTTGCGTGCCCAGTGGAACACAGCGTTATTTCGGTCTTGGAGAGAAAAATTAACTCCACTGTCCTTAATTAAAGGGAAATGAAGAGAGAAAATTGAGTCAGATGTTCTCGATCCGAATTGTCAGCCAATCTTCCTGATGTTTTGTGTCAAGCAGGATATTCTACATTCGTTCACATGTGTAAATGGTCGGCATTGGTTTTTTTTGCAGATTCTTTAAAATATATTTGACTTCATTTATAATGGAAGAGTTAACAAAAATACTAGTAGAATTTCCAATTTTGTAATTGTTATCTAATATTTTTTTAGAAATTTAAAATTGAATGCGAATGATCTACATGTAAAAAATACGTTTTCAAAGTAAATTCCATCAGAGTAATGAGTATTGTACCAGGAACGATTAGCCAAGGAAGGGGAAACCATTTATTTATACATACCTTGCATTTGAAAATAACTTTACATTGTTTAAACTATAAACTTATTAAACGATAAGTTTAACGAGCAGTACGAAGTAGAAATCAACGTTGTTATAAACCTATTGATATGAATTATTTGCCCTCTCTCACTCTCACTATCATCTTCCTCCTTTGTATTTTTTCTTTCTTAAAACCTTTATTGATAACATCCTTTTGTTTAAAGCACAACTTTAAAATACGCATTTACTATTCTTCCTTATTTTTAAATTATCCTTTCGAAACTAGAAGTTAATGTGCAATGTATATTCAATGCACGTTTAGTCTTCTGAATCAAATTTCCATTCTATTTTCGACACAAGAGATGGTCTCGGAACATTTTTATCGGTAGAAAACTTCTGCATCACCTGCCAGGGAAGAATAAAAACTCCTCCGAAATCTCCAAACGTAAATATGAAATTCAGACCTCTTCAATGAGGAATTAGAGCAACGCGTACCTAATGCAAACAGCGTTAGCATTTCGAAATGACACCGTGGTGAAGCAAAAGGGAACAACGGAATGTGTAGATTGTGAAAACGTCATTATTTCTTTCCTCATTTTTGCCGGGGTGACATGATCTGAAACAACAAGAACAAATCAGTTAATTCTTATTAACTGAAATATATTGCGATATATGCTGAGCGTCACAAATATGGAGCTTGTAAGAAAAGGTCGTGCAAGACCACTTTGAAATTACATGCGCAATGCAAGAAGGAAAACAAAGCGACATGAACTTGCATTTCGCAATAAAACACAAGAAGAGCCCGAAAGAAACGAAGAATTGGAGTGGGACCCTCAGAAAGATAAACTAAAAACCCAGAGGTGATAGTGAAGAAATCGGAAGAAGAAAAAAAAATTTTTTTTCGGATCGTAATATGAAATAAAATAATTATGTTTACTTCTTTGGATATGAATTATTTTTAAATTCTCCTTTCGAAACTAAAAGTTAAATGTGCAATGTATATTCAATGCACGCTTGTCTTCTGAATCAATCTGTATCACTGAAGTCTTATTATAATAAGAAAGGAAAAGTGAAGAGAGGGGAAACAAAAAGATGAAAGGAGAAAAAAAGTAAGAAGAACAAGAAAAAAGAAAAATAAGGTACAAATAATAAGTAGAAGATCAAAAGATAGGAAGTGAAAGAAAGTAGGAAATGAAGAATCGGGAAGGAGTGGAAGAAAAAAGAGATTGAGAAGAAGTTGAAGAAAGAAGAAGAAAAAGTTGAAGAAAGAAGAAGAAAAAGTTGAAGAAAGAAGAAGAAAAAGTTGAAGAAAGAAGAAGAAAAAGTTGAAGAAAGAAGAAGAAAAAGTTGAAGAAAGAAGAAGAAAAAGTTGAAGAAAGAAGAAGAAGTTGAAGAAAGAAGAAGAAGTTGAAGAAAGAAGAAGAAGAAGTTGGAGGAAAAAGAAGAAGTTGGAGGAGAATGAAGATGAAGAAGAAGAAGTTGAAGGAGGAGGAAGAAGAAGAAGTTGGAGGAGGAGGAAGAAGAAGTTGGAGGAGGAGGAGGAAGAAGAAGTTGGAGGAGGAGGAGGAAGAAGTTGGAGGAGGAGGAAGAAGAAGAAGTTGGAGGAGGAGGAAGAAGAAGAAGTTGGAGGAGGAAGAAGAAGAAGTTGGAGGAGGAAGAAGAAGAAGTTGGAGGAGGAAGAAGAAGAAGTTGGAGGAGGAAGAAGAAGAAGTTGGAGGAGGAAGAAGAAGAAGTTGGAGGAGGAAGAAGAAGAAGTTGGAGGAGGAAGAAGAAGAAGTTGGAGGAGGAAGAAGAAGAAGTTGGAGGAGGAAGATGAAGAAGTTGGAGGAGGAGAAGGAAGAAGAAGTTGGAGGAGGAGGAGGAGGAAGAAGAAGTTGGAGGAGGAGGAGGAAGAAGAAGAAGTTGGAGGAGGAGGAGGAAGAAGAAGTTGGAGGAGGAGGAGGAAGAAGAAGTTGGAGGAGGAGGAGGAAGAAGAAGTTGGAGGAGGAGGAGGAAGAAGAAGTTGAAGGAGGAGGAGGAAGAAGAAGAAGTTGGAGGAAGAAGAAGAAGAAGTTGGAGGAAGAAGAAGAAGAAGTTGGAGGAAGAAGAAGAAGTTGGAGGGAGAAGAAGAAGAAGAAGAAGAAGAAGAAGAAGTTGGAGGAAGAAGAAGAAGAAGTTGGAGGAAGAAGAAGAAGAAGTTGGAGGAAGAAGAAGAAGAAGTTGGAGGAAGAAGAAGAAGAAGTTGGAGGAAGAAGAAGAAGAAGTTGGAGGAGGAAGAAGAAGAAGAAGAAGAAGTTGCAGGAAGAAGAAGAAGTTGGAGGAAGAAGAAGAAGAAGAAGTTGGAGGAAGAAGAAGATGTAGAAGAAGTTTGAGGAAGAAGAAGAAGAAGAAGAAGTTGGAGGAAGAAGAAGAAGAAGAAGTTGGAGGAAGAAGAAGAAGAAGTTGGAGGAAGAAGAAGAAGAAGTTGGAGGAAGAAGAAGAAGAAGAAGAAGAAGTTGGAGGAAGAAGAAGAAGAAGAAGAAGAAGTTGGAGGAAGAAGAAGAAGAAGAAGTTGGAGGAAGAAGAAGAAGAAGAAGTTGGAGGAAGAAGAAGAAGAAGAAGAAGTTGGAGGAAGAAGAAGAAGAAGAAGAAGTTGGAGGAAGAAGAAGAAGAAGAAGAAGTTGGAGGAAGAAGAAGAAGAAGTTGGAGGAAGAAGAAGAAGACGATGGAGGAAGAAGAAGAAGACGATGGAGGAAGAAGAAGACGATGGAGGAAGAAGAAGAAGAAGAAGAAGAAGACGATGGAGGAAGAAGAAGAAGAAGAAGACGATGGAGGAAGAAGAAGAAGAAGAAGAAGACGATGGAGGAAGAAGAAGAAGAAGAAGAAGACGATGGAGGAAGAAGAAGAAGAAGAAGAAGAAGAAGAAGACGATGGAGGAAGAAGAAGAAGAAGAAGACGATGGAGGAAGAAGAAGAAGAAGAAGAAGACGATGGAGGAAGAAGAAGAAGAAGAAGAAGACGATTGAGGAAGAAGAAGAAGAAGAAGAAGACGATTGAGGAAGAAGAAGAAGAAGAAGAAGAAGACGATTGAGGAAGAAGAAGAAGAAGACGATGGAGGAAGAAGAAGAAGAAGAAGACGATGGAGGAAGAAGAAGAAGAAGAAGAAGAAGACGATGGAGGAAGAAGAAGAAGAAGAAGAAGACGATGGAGGAAGAAGAAGAAGACGGAGGAGGAAGAAGAAGAAGAAGACGGAGGAAGAAGAAGACGATGGAGGAAGAAGAAGAAGAAGAAGACGATGGAGGAAGAAGAAGAAGAAGACGATGGAGGAAGAAGAAGAAGAAGAAGAAGAAGAAGACGATGGAGGAAGAAGAAGAAGAAGAAGACGATGGAGGAGGAAGAAGTGGAAGAAAGGAGCCAAACAAGAAAGAGGAGGAGGAGGAGAAGGTGAAAGGAGTTCCCGACTGCAAAGAATTGAGGTCAGACTCTCACATGGAGGCCAATGGATGAACCTGACGCTCTGCGTAGAATGTTCTCTGGTCTACGTAAGCATAAAGTCAGAGATGTCATTTCTAGTCAGCCAGCTTGAAAAGTGTGCCTTGAGGCTGCAGGGCGCCCAAATATCCCTTTTTGAAATTTATTATTTTTAATTTTATTTTTCCTTGGCCTAAAGTATGTTTGTGCACTCAAGTACTTCATACCACATTTTCGGTTGGAGACTCAGGAAACGTCACGGATTCACTTCTTTTTTTCATTCACACGTCTTTCCATGCGCACGTCTTCACGTCACCAGTATTCGTTACATGTCCCACAGAGGCCTTTGCAATGATTCGTCAATAGTTTTTAAAAACAATAATAATTACTCGTTATTGTTTTAATGTAAATGAATGAACACAATACCGCTGATGCTTGTGATTCTTAAGGTAGACTTGTGGCACTTAGTATAATTGTGATATTGTTGTAGGTTCACCAAGATCGTGTGCAATCGATAACTTCTTTAGAGAACATTATAAACAAATTTACTCTGCTTTAAAAACGTTGAGAACGAGATAATTAGATGTAAACAAATGAAATATGTCTTCACCGTATAGTATATATCTCGTCAGGTAAGTTGTGACGAGATCATTGTCATGTTATTGTATTTTTTTAAATAATTGGCGACTTCTTAATCATTGCGTTGATGCTAGAATGTTAGTTTTTGCTTCCTGATTTTGAATATTGTATTTGTTCAGGTTTTTTTTTTCTGTAACTCATCAAATACCTAATGTTCCTTGTGAATCTGAAAATGTTTTATAATATTAAAAGCAACTTAGCGTAGTGGCTGAGTATAAGCTTCTGATGTTTAAGCAGCTGGCACTCTCTTAAAGATTGTAGACACGTTCGGTACACCTTCGCACGTACGTATATATTCATTACGTAAGCATGCCCGTCTGCGTGGCTGCTTGGCTACACATCACAACCTTACTCAAAGGACTGACTTCCCATTCCAAGAAATATCTGTGTACACGTATTTTTACGCACTTGCCTTAACATTACGCAAGAATACACACTCAAGAATGTTGCCTAGGAATGTGTAAGTCTTCATCATGTGCACATTGCACTAATTCTCTTTAGGATGTCCCTTTTTATTGCGGTTTCAAACATCGTAAACGTGTTCATACGGGGTACATTCAGAACATTAAAAAAATAATTTCTCTTTGAATTGCAGTGAAATTATTCTGTAGTTCAAAAGCTCTTTCTCGACGTTTTGGTATTACTGTAAATCATTTTTATTACTAGTCGCATAATTATACATAAATGATTCAATAGGCTACACGGATTCTAGGATTTGTAGCTTCCTTTCCCAAATAGCTTCGCGCATATTTTTTTGTGCCAATCCGTTCAGGATGTTGACAACCATGATGATTGCCAAATATCATGGTAGCAATCAATATTATATCATCGGGATTTCGCAATATTGATTTTGCTGACAGAACCACATAGCTAAATCACGTAGCTCCATTCTGGACGGATCGTGGCTTTGCAGAGGCGTGCTCTGTTATGCAGGAACAGCGATTGCTTACACACATGATCTGAGAATATTAGTGTTTTTTTCTTTCTTTTTTTTTCTTCGATATATCGTATTTTCTCAAACACAAGCCCTCCTTTTCCCCAAAAAATTAGTAACAAATAATGGAGGGGAGGTAATACGCGGATATCTCGAAATTAAGCGAATTAGGACTTTTTCAAAAATTGTTTTTTTTATTTTTCAAGCAATGTAACTAATGGATAATTATATTTATTTCCGTCAGCCCGCCTGTAATTTTCCTAGAACTTTCCGACAGTGAAAACAGCAGGAATTTCGCAGTTTTTCTACTAAATTATGTAATCGAATAACATAAGTAGCACCGTACCTATGAAAGTTTTCCGAAATTGTAATTCAAAACGTGATGGACCTATATTACAGTACAGAAATTATGGTCATTCTTTCATGTTATTCCACATTGTTTCCTTGATGTTAATCTACATGGTATCCGAAAGGGCCTGAGTTTATCTCAAGAGTCACTGTATTTCAGCGTCTCTGACGGGAGTGTTCAAGGGTTCGAGACTCGACAGTGGCGGATTTTCGATACCACATAGTTAAGTTGAATTCAGTAGTTGTTTGGAGGAGAATTCCAGCGGTTGGCTGTTCTGATCGGTAGATATCGTGTCTTCTCCGATCAATATCTGGCGAATTCCGTTGCTGTACCGTAAGAAAAGGCACAAACTTTCCCCTCATGTTCCTTGTCATATCCTCTCATATTTGTCATACTCACTTGAACCTCCATACACTATATTACTATATATGTCGGGAGACGGGAGGTTGTCTCGTGTAGGACAGTCTCCCGATAGGAGTTGGAAATCCACAGCAAGCCGACGTGTAGGTCGACGTCGAATCTCACCATCCAGCAGCAGAGGAACACCGCCACCTCCCAGGATAAAACATTCACCACACTTACGGCACCAGCCATCGCAGAAGTTAAAGCGCCCGGAAACATTCATCAATCAAATGACCAAGTGGTTTTCAACAAAATCCCATCGGCGCAAGGGGCGTAGTTTCAGCCGAATCTGGAGACCTCACGAGCGGAGAGCCCTCGCAGATGGAGGGGAGATGGGGGCAGTTGGAGGGGAGGAGGGGAGATGCAGCGCGCAGGGACGCGCGCTGTACTTCCAACCGCGACCCCTCCAACTATGCTTCTGCCCCATTGCCTCCGCTACCCCCTCTTTCCCCTTCGCCCGTTCCCCCTTCCACCCCCTCTCGCTGCGGTTTCTCCCCCCCCTCCCGGTCCTATTTACGTTGTCCGACTGTCCGTGGCGCTGCACCCGCGGAGCCGCCCGCGCAAAGTTAAAGGAAGTAGTTCAATCGAGTTCCGAAGTGATTTCTGGGTAACGGTTTGGCAGTTTGATAGTGTTTCTCTTTCAATGTTTGTGTGTTATATTGCAAAATTACAGGTTAAGCAGGCTAAAGTTTCTAAAAAGTACTATGTTTTATTAAACTAGTATCGATACAATCCTCGTATTTGGCCCATGTATTGAGAACAGACCATCCTTAGCTATTGGAGGTAATTATCTTTGTAAATAAATTCACTACCTGTAAAATTTGTTTTAATTTAATCTTGCTTTTAATTTTACACGTACCTAATTTATTTATATCTATAGTTACCTCTCAAAGTTAAGGATTGTCTGATCTAAATACATGGACCAAATCTGAACGTGTATGTATCTGAATATGAATGAACACAAAGACAATAATCCTCATATTTATTTGTGAACTGTGTAGATGTACACTATTGTAATTTTTTGTATGTATTGTTTATTAGTTTTTGCAGTATTTACAGTGACGTGACTCCATATCTAACGGCGCAGCTATACTTTTTAATTGTAATTGAACTTGTGGTACCCAACCGGCATTGATTTCTGACCAAGAATGTTTTCATTTTTGATAAATTTGCAATTTATTTGTTGATTTACGGTTATTTTAGCGTATTCAGGGTGACTTTTTTCTATTTAGAAAATTAATATAAAGGCTATATTTGTGAATACGTGTTCGACTTCTGGTGAAGTGAAGCAATCTATCTCCTCCCCTTGGGTGCAGCTCTGTCCATACCGTACGTAAAGATGAGATGAATTATTTAGTTAATTAATCTAAGTAATATATCTCAATTTAATCTAATTAGATACCTACATTTAGTGGTAATAACTTGATGCTTATGATATACGTGTCTTTCATTGTCATATATCAAAATAAAAGTTTAAAAAATCGTACTACTTTCCTAATACCATTACATTTGGCATATATATTTTGAATGAATTATGTTTTCTTAAGCACCCACAACCGTATAATCACTGTAGTTTATCTCCGCATTATCCTCGTTGTACAATAGTCTATTAGCAAATACTCATTTCCTGTGGATCCATTCCGCATTCACTGCTATTTATGGGCAAGTGCGATCCTCTTACATGAGAGAATCTTCTAAAATGATTGGAAGTTCCATAATCGACGATGACGTGCGCCGTTAAGCTCACCGCTGAAATGTCAGACGGTTCTCGGGAATGTTTGAAGCCGTGCAGTCAAAGCAGGGTAGGTTCTTATTCTGCTGCCAGCAAACGCAACCAGAGCATCCTTGCTTCCTCACTTGTGTTCCGCCACAACTCGCTTGGATCCAGATGTTGTCAGCACTTGATAACGTTTTTGAAAACAGTCCTTTTCCCCCTAGAAACGGATAAGCTTGGAATTGTAACATTGTAATAGCGTTGGAGCTGATTTTGCTGCGTAGAATTTTATCTACACCGCCTCATCTCTGCTAGGAATGCGACATCAATGTGGATGTTTTCAAAACAGTTTCAATAAAAGTATCCATGAGTTAAACATCTATGTATTGAAACCGATGATTTTTGAACATCGATGTTTTGCATTTGATGTTTTTATGTTTTCAGTGTTTTGTTCGTTTTCAGTTTTTTTTTTTTTTTTGTAAAATTTCAAATATGAAACAATTACTGATAGTACCAATATGTGTTTGTATTCGACTGAAATGAACGCGATTTGCTCTATATCTCCATCGAGTAGACTATCATCCGTTGCTGGATGTGATCCTGATGGCCTGATATTTCCGTCGTCTTTCCCGTATTTCGCACATGGAGGGACGTTGTATAACTGTTTTCAGTTAAATTTTAATTATAAATTAATTAGCGCGCGCCCACTCTCAAATTAAATTGTGTTAAGCACCAATTTAATGTTAGGAGTTACTAAACCAACTTTGAAACATCCATATTTAAAAACATCGATGGTCTTTGTCGATGTATTATTAACATCGATGTTTTGAATTTTAAAAAATCGATGTTTTCTTGTGGATGTCACACCACTGATTTCCGCCGGCTGCGGCACGTGCGCTCGGCCGCCAGTCGCCTTTGGAAGGAGCACCGCCGCCGCCGCCAGAGGCGCACGCGTCGCTGCTGCTGCCCTCTGCGTCGCCGCCGCCGCCGCCGCCGCTGTGATACGCCCTCGCGATAGCCTTCGCGCGGTCACTGTCACAGCCGACCCCTTCGCCCCCTCCCACGGCCTTCCTCTCCGCCCTCGTACTCCACGCCCCCCCCCCACGCTCTCCTCCTTCCTCTCGCTCTCCCCCCCCCCCCCCACTCTGAACCACTTGGACGTACCTAGAGGTGCGTTTGAAGAAAATAAGAGGTTCACGGTTTCATCCATTCGGGAGCTTATATGTCGCTACAGTCACGTCACTGTGCTGACGTTTAAGCACCGGATTGGATGAAACCGTCAACAGCTGATGTACTTCAAATGCAGCTTTAAATAAATCAATGTATATCCTTAGACGATTTCTTGCCGAACTGAATTGATCTAGGGAGTGTGGGTCATAACAACAACAACAACAACAACAATAATAATAATAATAATAATAATAATACAAATATTGATAATAATTTATACACTGTCAAAGCAACCAACATAAACAGTATACAATAAAACATGTAGTAAGTAACGTGCATACAAATTGCATTTGGTGAGCTTCAACGATTTGATTATTTACGTACTATAGTCTGTAGAATAGAGTGTACTGTAGTCAGTACTAGTTATAACTAGTACTTAAGAACAAGAATAAATATAACATTGAACCATTTTATAGTAATAAAAACGTTACAATGAAACTGCATTATAATAAAAATTCATTGTTGTTCTACAATTGTAATTCAAGAATTATTGATTTGAACATGTCAAAATTTGGAAATCTCAAATGAGGCAAGGTAATTATATCCTTGGCAGGGACAAATGTAGACTTTTTCCAGGAGGTGGCATCCAATACTATTCTGGGGAACCTCCCTGGCTACTCGTACCTTGGCTGCCACCAGCTCTGTTGCCGTCACCGTCGTTGTTTCCTTGCCGTCATCATCCGCCTGGCATGGTGTTGCCACACTCCTGTTGCTGCTGCCACCGCTTCCTCCTCGAACCGATGTCGTCCCCGACGCCGACCCCGTGGATCCCCATCTCCGTCCCAGTCCCGGTCCTCGTCCCCTTCCCCGACCCGGTCTCGATAGCTCCTGCATTATCCTCGCACGTTTTCTTGGGCTCTCAATTAGCGAGATGCAAGGGGAGTCGGGCGGTTGGGTATTTCGTCAACAGAACTATTATACCAAATCCGTAGATGGTTTTATGGGGCAGAATAGTTTCTGTTACACGGGAGCGAACATTTCTGGTTATCAGATTTTGTCAACAACGTTGGTACTATTATTTATTCTTAATTCAACTAATAGTAGTAAAGGAGTGGGGGTAGGTGTTCCGGGGCTCAAGAAAATGTCCGATCTCGTTCCGGGTGCGATCTCGTTCGCGTTCGCAACCCGATTCCTCTCGCGGTTCCCGAACCGGTTCCGTCCCCTCTCTCATCAGCGGCGTTATTCCCGTCCCCCACCGCATCCCAGTCCTCGTTCCACTCCGTGTTCTCGTACACTATCTCTGACCCGGTTCCCGCTCGAAGAGAATATTATGCAAATTGTTAACTCACGTGACCTTCGGTCTTTGAGCCGTGCAAGGCATTAAATAACTATTGATAACAAGGAACAAGGAAGGTCAGTGGCTGACTGCGTTGCCGCTGTACTATCAACGCAGCCGAGATGTTATGTTTCTGTGGTACTGACATTGCACACGTTTGAAGCAAACATTCATTGTCCAAGAGAGCAGTTTTAACCTAACAAATCATAAGAAAGAGTTTAAAAAATAATTTATAACTCAATATGAATTTTGGAGGCCGTACAAGTGTACGCCACAATTTCATATCTCAAAGTTTAGGGCATCGTAATTTATGTTTAGAAGACAACATTGCATTGACACTCCTTCACCTCAATCTCGATCAGGTTTTTGTCCAGTTACCCTGATCCATTGAGTAAATGCTGAGATGGCCCCTTGTTTTGCTTCTGGAGGTAAATGCAGCTTCTCTACGCGCACGTTTTGTTGAACTCTCCTTTTGCTTGTAATGGTAAGAGTAGAGGTAAGGGCGAGTTGCTATTTTGTTAGCAATGCAACAAAATCATACTTGCAATTCGTGTACCGATGCAAATAAGTTTTCTATAACTCAGAAACGAAAATTACTATTTTTCAAATATTGCTAATGTTGCGATTTTTAAAATTTATTTTTATTTATTTATGTTAAACTTTTACTTATCTTTCAACTATTTACAGTTAAAATGACGGGAAGGGATTCTGGAACTCAAGAAAACGTGCGCAGATAATCTTCCCCCCCCTACGTTACATACAGTTTTTACTGTCTTTTTTTAATAAATCTAAATCTAAAATGTGTTGACATTTTTTCAAAAATATAATAACTATTAAGAGGTAAATAAAGTAGAGACCCGTGGACAATAGAGCCGCGAATGAAGAGGGAAGCTAACACTAAAATTAGAGAAACCTTCTGACGGAATATTACATTATTGACAAATTAAGTAATGAACTAATTATAAATTTGTTTATGTGATCATCTTACCATGAACATATATACAATAGTCACTTACTCCTCTGTTCAATTTATTCTGTATGCCCTTTGTTTTGAACTCCACATTCTAGTGTGACGTAGTGAAAAGAGAATAAATTCAAATAACAAAAATAAAAATAGTATATTGAAAAGTTACAGACTAGATACAATAAATTGCTAAATTTAAACACTCCGGCAACCTTTTCTTTCCAGTACCCTGCTTCACCGCAGAAAAAAGCCACGCGTGATGCGAGCTGTCGGACTTCCGTCCCGTGACAACTACCGTCACATGGCCTGATGCCAAAATTTAAACCGGTCGCCGTCTGGCGGACCGCGTGCACGATGCACCCGAGATCGTCTGGCCCTTACACTCCGGACATCTCGCCCCCACTCTTACGCTCCCTGTACCTACACGTACTAGGCCCTCTGATGTAAACTGAATGAGAACGCGGGCGCAGATGGCGCCGCGTTAAATAGTTGATGGCTACACCCCCACCTCACAAGTTCCCTAGATAGGCTCGCCCGCTGTCGCAAGCGAGGCTCGCTAGCCAGCTTCCTAGGAGTTTAAGGTTATTTTTGGTTCTGCCACGCTGTCTGCGTCAACTGCCAGAGCGCAAAATCCCGGATGTTCAGGCTCAACCCCTTCCTCCCCCGCAGCGCACTTTCACCGACCTAACGGTTCTGGCCCTCGTGTTAACGACGCCACACTAGGTTTTTTATTGAAAACAGTATACTCATTATCGGTTGAGTTGGCTAACAACTAGCGTTGCTATAGTCTCTGCAATGACTCGGACTGGGGAGTTCGAGTCCCAACGAACGATTTCCCATGCTAGATAAGTAGAACACCTGGGTGGCCGAGGTGGCTAAGAGCTTGTACCGACTCAGCGCTTTGGTACGAAGGGTCGCGGGTTCAAGTCCCGCCTTGGGCATGGTTGTTTGTCCCTTGCTTCTCATGTGTGTGTGTTGTCGCGGAGGGGTTCGCGTTCTGTTGACCACAGATCAGAGGAGCCCACAAAGTGTGTTAATGACTGTATTGTCAAAAATACGACCCGTCGGGACGCAAAGAGCAGTCGGCTGAAAAAAGCTGCAAGAATAAAAAGAAGATAGGACGAATTCAGCAGCTGCCTAGAAGAGAATTCTAACGGCCGCTGCACTGTTCGGGAGTTTTTCGTCCTTTCTCGGTTCAATATCAGCCGAATGCCGGAACAGTACAAACAAATGAGCCACGAGCCACAATCTCTCTTTTCTCTCCTGTGTCCTCTCCCCTTACATACATATTGACATACACTACGCTACCACACATGCTAGGAGACATATCAGGAGCTTAGAGCTTGTCCCACCTTGGGTGGTGCCCCCACTGGGAGAGATATATGGAGGGGGAAACTCGCAAGTCGAAGAGTCTCATAGAAAAATCCATCAAGCCGACGTGCAGCACCGGATCTCATTACCCAACAGGGAGGATAATCACAATTTCCGGCGATAAACACTCACTACACTAAAGGGTAATGACCTTGGCAGATGCCGTGGTCAAAACCATCAATCAGTCAATATATTCATCAGGATCCTGTTTGTACAAAATTGTTTTTACATGTCAATTCCAAGTTAACATGGGAATTACATGGATTTAGAAACAAAACACTATTTCTTTCATACAGTTGTCAAAGAACTTCTATATACTTCTAATACTACGAAGATATTTTAGACGAATGTGCACTTCCAGAGGACATCAAAAAATGAATTTCATACGGAACATGTATCTATTTTAAAAAGAAACATTGATTAGAACCTAGGAATGGAATTCTCATCTTTTCTAATTAACTCTTCGAAACGGTATTTAGGAATTAGCATATCCGTTATCAAAAATATAAAAACTACTTCATTTGTCTGAAATGTCCCCAAGGTTTAATTATTTTACAAGTATTATTCTTCGTATGAATTATACCAAAATTAGTTTTAGAAACTTGAAGGTGACACTATTATTTATCTATGGCACCCGTAGCTATGCGGCTGCTTCTATTTATAATTTAGTGCCTGTAGAATGTTCTGACCACGACGTAACATACAAGTAATAAGTCGTAAAAGTAATATGCCGGTTTTTGCATCGGTTGTTTCCATAATTCCAACCAACCTTGCTAACGAAATGCCCTGCTCCTGAAACGCCGAACTTGACCGCCAAAACAAAACATTCCCACGACACGCAAACCACCTTGACGCAAGCCCCTCGTGCAGTGTGGTCATTTTTAGTTGCGATAGCCGGCGACAGATAGCTATTCCGTCAGTCTAATTTAAACTTCTCGCAGTCACGTGCAAACCCAACAATAAATCCAGCATATATCCGTGAACTAATTTCATGTAGTTTTTTTCCACGAATTACATAATTTGGTGTTAGATATAAAGAGTATCTGATTGCAGTCATGAAAGATGTAGAAGATAATGCTGCTTCATGGTTTGTAACTATTGTGTTTTCGCATGTGGAAAATTCGAGAACATGCGTATTAATCTGAGTAAATTATCGAAGTTCATTTGCGTAAAATAAAACTCTGTAACAAAATTATATTTCGGCAGTTAAGATGTATCAGTTTATAAAATCTCATAAAATTGGATTATAGGTAGAAAATAATTTTGGAGGGCATTCAGAAGTACACCAGTATTGAACACTCAATAAATCATAGAATTAAAATTAAAAATATCTCCATTAACAAGATGTAAGTTTTCATGGTTGTCACTATTATAATTGTTTTTTTAAATGATTTTCAGCCCTTTTCTTAATTTAGGACAACCACAATAAATACTTCCCAAATATTTGTATATTGTAATTTTATTTTATTTTAAGAAATCCGACGTTTCGTTATCCCCTCATTTTATCACTTCTCTCTCTCCGAAACTTTTTGGGATTTGTTACTTTATTACATTCTTTCTTAAAAAAAATATGATGTAAAAAAGTTTGGGTAGTATTTATTGTGGTTGTCCTATATTCAAAAAAGGGACTGAAAAACATTTGAAAATAGCTTCGTAATGGAACACAACTCCGAATGTGTCTTTCAACTGGTACAATGAAGGGACGGTACATCCCCTCCCAAAAAAAAGTGTAATAGTTCGTCCAAAAAGGTCTCATTGGAAGCAACAGATATAAGAAGCGTAAGTAATAAATGTTTTCGCACCAGTAAAAAGAAATCCTCGAACGCAGGGTGATCACGGCAGAATCTTCGGAACTGTGTATGTTCAGACGGCAGGATAAGATGATCCTCGTGATACGAGGTTTCGAGTTTTGTTTGCACAAACTTTTAAGTGTGGTTGTCAAAGTTGGAGTGGTCTGGAAAAACGTGCAAATGATTCTTGAAAACAGACAGAAGTAGATTAATTATTATTGATCAATATAACTCTAAACAGACAACGTTAGACGTAGGCTTAAGTCCTTACACAAATTGGAATTGAATGCAGTTTGCCTGCTTTTGTGGGGCTGCAGGTAAACGGCTTTAGTATGAAATTTGTCCACGGTATGCAGTTAGTAAGCACCAAGTTAGGCCGTTACTAAAATTTGGTTAACTCGTGTTGCATGTATGCCAATTTGGTGACCTCTTGTTGCGTGTAACATTTATGACAAAAAAGGTTATTAAAATATGGTAAACTACAGCCATTGTGGAGTTGCTCATTCTCTTTCAATTAAATTTCAATTTATGAATTGGGTGGTACCCGTGTATGTTAATTTGTTTGAGAAAATTTGAATATTTACAATTTTATTGTGTTAAATTGTAATTTAAATATAATACTAGTAGATCAAAATGTTGATTATAAGTATCAGAAAGCAAAGTGAACACTTTGAGCACTTGAACATAATAAGATCATTTTTTCATGTATTTCTCACTTTTTCTTGTACTAATTAGAATAGACTGATTTAGACTTAATGACTTGTAGGAAATAATATGTATATCATAGTCTCTGTTGTTGTATTGTGTGTATGTATTGAGTATTGAAACTGCATGTTAGTGAACTGGCACAGTGTGAATGTTTATTCACATTGAAGCCATATCCAATTGCTGTGTTCGTAAAATATGTTCTTACCAAAACTGTACAAAACTATTTTTTTTAATTTCTATAAAGATGAATCGAAGGCCCTGATTACACTCCAGCAAAAAAAGTAGATTGTGTTTTTCTAATTAGTGAAAACCTCCATTGAGGTGAATAGCATTTGCCGAGCACCATTACTGCTCACGTCATCACTGGGGGCTACGATCAAGCGAAGTCAGTGACAATAAAGAGCTACGACGAAAACGAAATATTACAAAAATAATACCTAAGAGAATGAACGAATGTGGCCAAATTATTATGGTAGAGTTATTGAATGACACAAAAATGTATTTCCAACTGTAGGCCTTCACAATATACTGTACAAGTTTCTAATGTTTTATAAACTTAATTCATATTAATAATTAACATTCTTGGTGTGAATCATGTTGAAAATCAATTTTTAATAATTTATTTCAATTTTAGAATATTTTCCTCAGATAAGAGTGGGTTGTTTTATGAGCTAGTTTGTAGGTCCTTCTTTTCCTCAGTTTCTTTTAACCAAATTACATCGAAATATTTCTTTGAGATTCATGATAGAGTTACTTGCAGCCCATTGAAGCACAGACTGATCAATTTCTTGTTTTCCACCTTTCTTGCCTATTGTCCCATGAAACACAGTTGTGCATGAATATGCATGTATTTCTTCCAAACCATTCATTCGTTTGAGAGGATCGTTAGTTCTTTACAACCTGTAGGTATCAGTCGTGACTCATTATATCAGTAACTGGTGTATCATTAACAGGCGTTACAGTTCAAACCATTACATTTTTCAGGTGCTTCGCAAGACACATTGAATTCCGTTATGTCAAGGACAAAATACTTACTATAATAATTTGGCCATATCTGTACGCTTCTGAGGCCCCAAACGTAAGGAAATTATTTATTGCTAATATGGGATCGCGCTGGTGTGTTAATTTTTCATCGTTTGAAAGAAGCCATCCTGTACGGGGAGAGGATAGTTCTGGAGGTCTACAGCAAGGCCCCCTTCAAACGTCTTGGGTCGCGGACGCTGCGGAAGGTGGCGGAGGCGGAGACGGCGGAACAAGCGAGCGCTGGAAACAATGGGCAGCGCCTCCTAGAGGGGCCGATTCTGCTCCCGATAAAGCAACGCAGAAGGAGCAAAGGCGAGCTCGCGCCCCAGAACAAATAACGGAGTCGTTCAATTGCGTGTCTTATTCCGCGGAGCCTTGTGACGCGGCGGGGCGCGGAACCGCAAAATGGTTGGGACGAACAAACAAAGAACCATGGCCAGTAGGTGTTGCAATGCGCTCAAGATGTGTTGTATTGCTTGCGTGTGTTTGCTCTTATCTGCTTTGTATGTGGTTTTGATTGCTTATGTAGCTGAGCTTCGAGAAACTTTGAAAGGGGCTTTTTACCCCACTCACTGAGTTTTGTTCTTTCGTCAGTGGATAATAATAATAAAATAGAACATCAGTTTTTTACAAAAGTAACTAATACTACATTTTTCAATTTGCATTCTAAACATGACTAATTGAGTGAAATGTTACTATATTTTTGTAACCGGTTAAGTACTCTAGTGTTGAGTGTTGAACAACAGTGCCGCACTTTTTGTATTTCTGTTAACCTAGTAGCTTAACATTTCTTATGAAATAAATATAATTTTGAAGTCACCAGGATTTTCCTAAC
The DNA here is from genome assembly GCA_038098605.1 of Gryllus longicercus. Classification (NCBI taxonomy): domain Eukaryota; kingdom Metazoa; phylum Arthropoda; class Insecta; order Orthoptera; family Gryllidae; genus Gryllus; species Gryllus longicercus. The sequence continues at coordinate 336,471 of JAZDUA010000326.1, read as the reverse complement.
ATTTTAATAGATGCAAAATATTTGAAACGTATGATATTTTGTCACAGCACAAGATTGTAGCATTATAAAACAATGCCGTAATATCCAGTTTGGTAACCAGTTGAGAATTGCAATAAGTTATGACACAAATATCATCGCATTTTATTTTGTTTGTTAAAAAATATGAATAATTATTTTTGTTTAAATCTAAATACATTAATCTGACTATTCGTCCTCAGAAATTTGGTAGACGGATGTTGTTTATAGTTAAAATCCTTATTACAGTGCAAATAACTTTTCGTAAAACTTCACTTTATATAAAGAAGATAAAGACAATTTATGCAACTTTTCAAACCATCTATTTCAAAAGACATATGAACCAACTACACTGTAAGTTATGCAAATAAACAATATTGTGTTAATTTGTGCCGCTTTTGATTACTAATTTTAATTCTTATTACTAATAAAAATAAGTCAGTGGTGTTATCAGTGATGAAAACCCAAAGTATACCTTATCCTGCGGTGTTATTTTCTTGTGATCGAAAAAAGCGAAATTTCGAAAACTAAAGAACTAATAATTAAAAGTATTGGATTTCTTCAAGGCAGTAATCATCTTTTTCTGACTTTTCTGACTCTTTTTTTCATTACAAGCACAAAATTACCATCGACTTTCTCCCATTTGCAAATCGACGCACCTTGACCGCTTAACAATATCAGAGAGTTCGTCCCATTGCCTTCCTTATTAAATCCGATGTACCGCACAGCGTTGTTGAAAAATCAGATCACAAATAAACACAAGCTTTTCTTTAAAAGTAGACAAATACAACGTAGAATTTGGAATAAGACTAACGTTGATCGTATCAATTTCTGAAAAATGGAATAATTGCTTTCAAATAGAATTTGAATTTTTGAGTCTCCAATAAAATGTTATGTATTTGATCTGTATATGAAACCAGATGTTCAATTTTCCCTGCTGATTCAAGTATGAGGCTCGCCGGAATGTAAATTAAATTGTCAGTTGGAATGTACAAACATACACGAAGAATGACGCTAGGAACATAGATTACATCATATGGATTTCATATTCCTGCGACTGCACACTTATTTTTTGTTACTTAAACCGCACACTGCGGTCTCAAGGCCTTCAAAGGTTTTTATTGCTGCAAAAGATTCAGAAAATTATGTGTGATTCAAAAGTGTGTTATTGTATTTTATTTTCATTTATGAATGCTTGAAAACACGAAAACACAAAAGAGGATATTCAAATGTTAACAGGGTTATTACAAATATACGTTGAAATTACGTAACGAAACAATACAAAAGAGACAAAAATGTTATAAAAAACTGTTTCTATTTTATTATTTGTGTGCACAACATTCACTTCGCACTGTGTTCCAGTAAACCCTAGTTGCACCACTAACGAATTAGTGTCAATCCTTGACGAAATATTGGCACCAACTGAGGCTGTAATTCAAATAAAAACTGTAATTCAAATTTACTTAACGCGCTATGCGGCATCCGTCAGAAATTTCCAGTCGGTGAGAATTTGGAATGTTGTTGGTGTCTAGTAGATTCGAGCGTGCAGTTTTGGGGATACTGTATTCATAGTCGCCTTATCTGTTCAAGGCAATTTCTCGAGCCTACCCTCACCGAATAAAATAGTGAGGATGAGGTGATGGAATCTCAGACACTTTTTCTACAAGTATAAATTTCCGCTTCACAATGCCCTTCAGCCTTCAAACACTCAATTACTGTTCGCTGGACCTATGCAGACGAAGCCATTGCAGAAACGTATTGAGTTCAACGTGCCTAAGCGTGTGTAAACAACATATTGTGCCAAGATCGCATGTAGTCTGTTTCCTCTTACTTACTACGCCTCATATATACATTACACATACATATATACATTAACAATATACATTGTTCTGCATTGTTTTGATACGACGACAGTGCGAGTGGCGACTGGTGCCCCGACAAACTAGATGTTGCTGCTCGACCGAAAAATGGGAAATTCAGAACAATCATTTTTAATAAAACGTAAGCAGTTCATGTAAATTAAATAAAACTAACTTTAATGAAAGCCTAGTATTCAAATAGGGCAAATTACTTGGACACGGACATTACGTGTTCATAATTTTACGCGGAGTGATTTTGTCAAATATGTTCGCCTCCCGTGCACATGCTTAAGGTGGCTTTGAAATACAGAAGTCACTCGAGTTTTGTATTAGTTTTGCACAGAGACAATTGCTGGTAAAATAATTCATACAGAACAAATACAACTAATTTTCTAAAGAATGATGATCGCACTTCAGCACTTTGCAACTAGCACTATTTATGGATACGTTTTGCACTAATTAATTTCATAATGTTCGTTATTGTTGCTACTAAGGCGATGATAACGAAATAAAATTATTATATGTTCGAAATTTGTTTACCCTGGAATATATTGTAACAAAGAGAGATCTGTAATTTTTGAGAAATATATTCTCTTTTAAATCGTAAACCGATAGTGATTCTTACTCCCTTGAAGTTGAATTGTCGGCAGTTGCAGCAAAGATAAGAGAGATCTGTCTTTTGAGATATTCCACATACACACACACACACACACACACACACACACACACACACACGTATTCGCAACGAACCTTGCGACTACATGAAACAGCATTGCACACATCGAGTAAGAGAACAGAGACTTTCTTCCAGAACGGCCAACTTAACACAAGGAAAACTGCATTCTCATGCACATTTTGAATCAACAAACCTAACATCGAATTAAAATAATTTCGCCAAACATTACAAATAATCGAAACTATTATGAGCCACGAATGCAAAAACGCCGCTTGACAAAGAAATTAGCTTGAAGAGACTTCCAAAATACACATGGATTGTTACAATTCATTATCGGGTCGTGATCCAATGTTGGATTGATTCACTTAGAAATTGCAAATATTAGCTTAGCATCTTCAAGGTAACTTTCATAGATTTGAAAAGTACTCATACATAGTATAATAAATGACTAAAGATATTGTCTGGTATCTATCATTAGTCATTTATCATATAAAAAGGTATCTACATCACCAACAATCCAATTAATACTCATACATAGCTTCACCCATGCCGTTCACTTTTTAAAGTAACTTCATCCAGCTTTTGTGTCGATGCCGGAGTTGAAATTGCGTGTGATGTATTCCTCATAAGATGATTTAGAATTCTGAGATTTGGAAACAGGGGAGGCGTGTACAGTTTACCGCCACTATTGCATCAGCACAGTAATCAGCATCAGTACACAATCCAATGAAACGTATTGAAATATAGGAATAATGTTTTATTACGTCTCAATGATTGTCAACGTCTCTGTGATTCGTTTAACTATGTCTAGGTGTGTCTTTATGGTTATCATTATGCAACAAGATTCAGCCATCTAATAACAGAATATTTACAACTGGAGTAGAAATAAGTAATTTTAGCAAGTCTTATGTATATATTAGTGGTTCGTAGCGGCGGGAGCCACTGTTAGGCAACATAGTTGGCGGCTGAAAGCTGCCTGCCTTCGAATCCGAAGCATATGTGCTCGCCCCCACCCCTCCTCCTCGTTCTAGCAACCCTCGCGATTAATAGAACGTTTTTGTGGCGACTCCAGAAATAGCCGCTATTGAGGCGGCGGGAGCGCCGGCCGCAGCGGCTGCGTCGTCCCGCGGACGAAGTCAGCCCTTTCCGCGTCGCCTTCATTTATCTTCGACGCTAAAGAGGACGATCCTCTATCTCACGCAACACTTCAGGCACACCTTTTCCCGAGAAGAGTTTAGTCTCACACTTACGGGGATGGGATCAAAGACGGATCTCCTCGTATGTTTTTTCCAGTGTCTTTGTTTAGGAAAGGAACTGTTTCATTGTTTAGGAATATTATTTTCAGAACTTACCGCACCATTGGTGAGAATTTCGTTTCTGAACACTTTTCGCCAAGCATACCCATTGAGTTTAAGAATAATTTTGTTTTTCAAACAATATAGTAAATAGATTTTTGGCATACATCCTCCGTGAAATTTTCCTAGAATCTGTTGACAATACAAATTGCAGGGAATTAGCAGTTTTTGAACTGAACAATCTCAAAGTGGAAGCTCAATTCCAAATAACATGGGAATTACATATGTACAAATAACACGTATGTATCTACGGAAGTTCATTGAAAAACTGAGGTGACTATATTGGGGTATAGAAATTGCAGTGCTTCTTCCGTGTTAGATGTTAATTTACATGTAGTCCCAGACAGTCAGCATTGCTCCTGTCTCTCAGCGATTCTGACCGAGAGACTCGGGTTCGATTCCAGACGGTGAAGAATTTTAGATTCTAGCTAGATAGTAGGTCGAATTCAGCTGTCTGGCGGAGAATTCTAGTGATCGATTGTTCTGATCGTTAGTTTTTCGTGGTTTCTCCGATCAATACCAGGTGAATACCGGATCAATATCGTACGAACCGCCAACGGACCGCGCGTGATTTTTCCTACCTCTTCCTAGTCCTATCCTCACTCCTTACTTACACACACACACACACTGACATGCACTACACTACTACATATGCCTGCATGGCATAGTAATAAGCACATTAGGGGGGGAGGTAAGGGGGGATCGAAAATATAAGGGCAGAGGCGCCGGTGCGGACGATCTTCTGTGGCGCTGTTTGATTTCAGGTGCTGAAGAGGCCAAGCACTGGAAGAAGACGGCGGGACGCCCACGCCAGAAAATAAATAGTTAAAATAAACGTCGGATAGATTAGTATGTATTCGGCTTCTGACGGCAGGTTTTTCCCCCTTCAGGGGTTTTTTTCTGAGCCGTACCTTATGGTCTCTTTTCCGCGGCTTTGATGCGATGGAGAGACCATTTGGGGTGAATACCAAACGAAAGATTAGAACGCGAAAGGATGTAGGTATTGTAATGGCTTAAAGGCCTTCGGCCTAGCCACCTAGGATCAAGTAAGCCAATTTGTTTGTAATAATTACCTATTAAATAAAAAATAAATACTACATATGCCGGCAGACCGGTCGGGAGCATAGAGTTTGTCTCGGCTGGGACGATGTCTCTCTGGTGGGAGATACTTGGCGAAAACCCCGCATGCCGACGGTAAGTCTGCGCTGGATCTTACCATACAGCGGTGGAAGACCACCGCCACACCCTAAGAAAACATGCACGACACTTACGGAACTAATAATCTTGTAAATTAACACCCAGAATCACTAACAATCAATCAATCCGATCAATTGCAGGCGAACGCCGAAGCAGAACCCAAACAAGCGGGCCACGATCTTTCTTCTATCTTCTCCGTTTATACTCACACTTGCACAACACACTTTACCACACCGGAAGGACAGTGGAGCGCTTAGAGCTTGTCCTCGCCGAAGAAGTGCCATTTTGGGGAAGATACATGGAGGAGAAAATCCTTCGGTAGCCGGCGTGTAGGTCGGCGTTGAATCTCACCATCCAGCGAGGAAGGAATCACAACCTCCTGCAATTATGCGTCACCGTGACACGCGTGATTCTGACCGGACAGGGATTCTTTGAAGAGTAAGAAAAGATGAAAATAGCTGTGGGAGAGAGGTCCGGACTGTACGGTGGATGGTCTTACTGTCAACCACACATAGCTCGGCTCACAACGGATCTTCTGCAGTTGTTCTGCTGGGAGGTTTTGCCCAAAACATCACTTTTCGTTCCGGCCGATTCCATTTTCTTTTTGTTGGCGACCAAGGAATACAACGTTTTGAATGGGCGTGCGCCTCATATTCGGACTGATTGAGATTTGAGAGAGTGAAAGATGTGTGCAGGAAAGGTGAATGAGGTTAAAAATATTAAAGACCTACTGAACTTTGAGGCATGGGAATTAAAGTAATGGAAGTTCGATTAAAATAAATCAACAAAAAATCTAAGAATAATGCCCCAGTAGTTTTGTAGGTTATCACAATAAAATCAATTCTTAAAATTAAATATTTGAGAACTTACTAGTTTTTTGAAGTTGTAATATGAATTTTTATATAAAACTCAATTTCTACTTCTCTACCAGGAATAATAATAGAAATCTAGTAGTTAATGGGTACATTGAAGCACGTAGGGCTCCAATCCAAGAACTGGATTGTGTGTTTTTTCCCCAAGCCGGGTTGTGTGATGATCGCAATGATAGCATTTGCTGTGTGTTCTCAACTGACTTGAATTGCAACGTCGTTGTAGTACTGTTAGAACTGGGTCTCTCTTCATTTTGACGTTTTAGAAAGAGTGGAAGCTCAATTCCTTCTTTTACGTAAAAATAAAGAAATATAGTTTATGATTTTATTTGCAGATTTTTAAACGTCCTTTTTTAATTCTTGCTTTAATTTTTAATTATTAATTATCAATTTATTAATTATTGTTTGTTTTTTGTTGCAGGTGAGTCACGGATATCTATGCTGAAATAATATTGATTGTGGAAGGAGGTAGGTGTTTGATTATGATTTTGGCATGAATACTAGTGACAGACTGTAATTCCCAGTGCAGAATTTATTAGTGATCAATTTCTGCCATTAAGACAAACAGAAGAACAGACAATTATTGACTTTTTGTGTGACTCTTATAGTTCAGTGTGTTTCATTCTTTCATCCTTAAATAGAAAGCCCTCTCCACTTGGATCTTCTGTTCTGCGCAACCATAGAAGGAATTTTCTCCTATTTCTTGCCTCTATTGAAATGTAACACACTGCGTCGGATCTTTAATAGGCCTCTCAACAGAACCTTGTGGTAAGGCAGTATGTCACGACTAGTTAGAGGCATGACGCTTTGCGTAGATGAGGAAAGATAGTCTTCTAAGAAGTTTGTGGACACAACGAGCTCTTGGTCAACGTCTGAGATGTGAGGCGTGCTAATGTAATCTCGCGTTCGTCAAGACGGACTCAATTTAAATTACGTTGTGGATGTCAGTTTAAATTGTAATGACACAGTTGCGCTTAATCCTTTTAATCTATTTCTTAGGATAGGAAGAATCATATAAAACTCGCTTAAAACGATCTGATCAGGATAGTTTTGCATCCCCAACGTACGCTTATTTATTTAATCCCCTTTTCACGACATAATCACGTTATTCACGTCATGGTTGTATTCAAATAATCTTCTTTGGATCCTTTTACCATATAGCGTTTTATTTCAAACTATAACCTGCTAAGGCAGCATTATTAACTGTGATTTCTGTCCCGGATACAGCTTCGTGGCTAGTGCGCAAGCATCTCTGAGTCAAATCAGGCTCCGACCGCCATTGAAATGTCCCTTACACATCCCACGAATGGGGTCTCCTTGTGCAATTATATCGAAGCTAGAACCATGGTATAGAGATAATACTATAAGAGGAGACCGCTTTGACCACTAATGCTTGACATTCGCTGGCAATATAACTGCAAGTTACGTCCAGTCACTCATTTTTACAGTGCGTTTGTTTACTGATAGCTCATTTGTAAATGGCTTCGTCACTATCTCTTGCAATGCCATCGCTCTGCATGACATTCATTTGTTTCCCGACCTGTCAATGTGGTCCCTTCTTAGAGTAAATGCGGCTTCTGTAATCTCAAATTCGGATGAGGTGGCGCAGCGCAACAATTGTGCCCAATGCAACGACTCTTACCGGTCGATCGTTGAGTTCCAGTCCCGATGGTGACGGATGTTTCAGACTACCTGTCAATTTTTCGACAGAAAGCTCGTATTGTGTGCGCAGACAGAAAAAGTGAATAAATTTTGTTCCAGTGTGTATTAAATTACTTCTTCTGACGCTTTGTGCAGTCAAATTTCACGTTTTGAGGCTTCTTGAAACTGAATTATTGGTTTAGATAAAACGTCTGTCCGTCTCTCCGTCTGTCTGTGACCAACGCTAGCGGGTAAACCATAATTCGGATTTTTACCAAAATTCCCTCATCGACATCTGGTTGATGTCGCGACCTCTTCAATTGGAAACCAGATATTTATATCTTTATGGGTACTTTACAAGAAGTTTTAACGTTTTCAAAATTTTCTCAGAAATGACTTCACGTTTTTGTTCGCATTTCACCCTCAGAAGAAAAACGCTTACAAAAATGTTACATTTCTCATTTTCGTTTAATCATCTGAATTTTCGAAAATTGTACAAGTTCAAAATATTTATGGCGTCTTCCTACAACAACAATATAATAGATAGAGTTCTTTCTTATCTGTTGTATAAAGATGGATCTATAATTAAAATTATCTGCAATTTTTCAAAAATATGAGTTGTTTTCCTGTAATTTGGCTTGAATTATAGGCTCTTTTAGAAAAAATATTGTTTTTAAAAACTGCTTCACATTTTATCTTTATTTTTCTAGTATGGAGAGAATTACGCTTATAAAAATGGTCTATGTTTCTGAGTGTATGAAGACCAGTTTTCGAGAGTTGAATTTGTAGATAGCTAGAAACTTTATTCTACAATATTAGTATTATGTTGCCCAGTGGCAGAATACAGGAACATACAGATGTCATTTACACTAACACCCATGGACACATACACACGTATACATACACATATACACGCATTCACATACACACGTACGCACATACACACACACAAATAAACACATACACTCAGATACACACAAACTCATATACACAAATACACATACAAATACACACACATATACACTCATGTACACACATGCACGTAAACACGTACATACACACGTACACACACAAGTACACACCTGCCGGTACATATACTCGTACACACATGCATGTACACACTACATACACACATGCCCGTACACACGTACATACACATACACATGCACACACATACACACCCACACTACACTCGTACACACATACACACGTTCACACATACACGTGTGTGGGGGGCGGGCCGGCGCGAGGCGAAAGAGCTCGGGGCCCGGCGCATGGCGTGGTGAGGCGGAGGCGCGTGCCGAGATGGACGCCGGCGCCGCGCGGGGGCGGTGGGGGGGGGGCGAGGCCGCAGCGGCTTCAAGGGGATAGAGCGAGAGCGGGAGCGAACCGCCTCGCGACCCACGCTACGACGCGCCACGACGCGCCGCGCCTCCCGCCCTCGCCGCCACGCTGCGCGGCGGCTCAATAGTGATTGTTGACCTCTATGAATAAGACGGATCAGCGTTGTCTCCCATTGTTTTCCATGTGATTTTGGACAAATGTCAATCCAGATGTATCGTGTGCGGTCGTTGCTTGTAAAAACCATCATGTCCCGTTGTATTACACCCTGAGAAACAAGAAATGTAATTTAACATTATTTATACAGTCCGTCCCTTATTATCTTCCTCAATTCCTTTCTAACTCGGACTGATGACAGGAGAGTTAAAGTTGTGGTGTGAGGTTGTAAAACCGCAAGCCAGTGATTGTCTCCGTACTTGATGTTGAATGAAGGAAGAGATCAGATAGGTTAGGGATCTGTGTGATAAACTAATAAACTTCACTATTAAGAGCTCGGGCAACTAGGCGCATAGTTGCAGGTACAAAATTCTGCTGTAATATTCTTCGGCTTCGCCTATTAATATGGCATCATTTGCACACTGCGTTCGCTTCACTGGACACATGTAAACGAATGCATCGTACGGGGATATTAACAGACGCAAAATTTCAATTGATGTCTCTACAATACAGGAGGAATGAGATATATTAAGGGGACGAAGTTCAAAATTTTCAATGTACATTTTTCTTTAGGTGTTATTCAAAATAAAATAATTAATTTGTTCTTTTAAGATTATAATTCAGAATTGTGCTACCGAGTTCTTTTTTCTTACTTAGGTTTTATCAAAAAAGGTTCGTACTTATTTGGTGTAACATTTGGCATAGTTATTGGCTAAATTCTCATTTAACTTTCGACTAACCGAGTTATTTAACATCATCTCCTTGGTACGTACAGAAGCAAATTACCTAATACGGGAGGGTTCAATACACAACTTGTAAGAGGTTGTTTTTTTTAACCGAGAAAAATTATATCAGTGCGTGAGAACTAAAAATAATTCCAAGACAATTTTGTTTGTTCTTTGGTTCGTAAGTATGCATCCAGTATCTTAAGGTAGAATTAAAATCCTTCAACCACCATTTAGAGGAGTTTCCTATCTATAATGTAATGATTTACCACCGACTGACTTAATTAATTAATTAATTCTAAAATTAAGTTTATGAATAACGAAATTTAACTTAAACACCAATCTCAAAACACATAATTTAAAATATATTATCTCCCCGGGCAGAACCCCACTTTCGCAGCAACGGCTCTGAATGCCTTAGGGCAGAGCGGGTATTGGAGGTGCGTGAGGGCTGCGTTTTCGCGTTTCGGCGGTAGGGTGCGCGAGGGCGAGGTGCAGGGAAAACGCAGCGGGGGGTGTTATAATAGGGAAATTATGCGAGATGTAATTAAATGTTGCTCTAGGTAGAAGGTACGCAAATTTATCGCCCACAGAGGGGTTCTACGACTGGAGTTGCTGCTTCCCACCGAAAAATTCCCATAAGATGCTTCTCTTCTCTGCATTCAAATGCAATTCAACGTTTTTCAGATGTATTCTTTTTTTTTTTTTTTTTTTTTTGAAAAAGGCAATCTTTGCGGCTTGCCCAAGAGTCAAGTTTAAAGTATACTGATACTAAATTAAGTAGAAAATAAAGGGTCTAATGGGTAATTAGGGTGTAATTTATTTAAGCTAGTAATGGTTTAATAATGTTTTTAATAGATTATGAAACAATTATCAGATGACATATTTAATCTCAATTAGTTTTGTTATTGGGTAGATAAACGGTCTTAACACTCGATTAAATGGAATAAAACTGAATGAGGGTAAATGAACATACTGTTAATTAACATTCATTCTCGTGTCATTTTGTATGCAGATTTATAGCATAGGTATCACCTTTCGGTTTGCCTTTGATAGATAGATAGATAGATAGATAGATAGATAGATAGATAGATAGATAGATAGATAGATAGATAGATAGATAGATAGATAGATATAATACTTTAATAAGTCTAATTTTCTCATTTACAAATTTTGAATATTTAGAACATTATTGCAGAACTCTCAAATCATAAATTTAATATTTCAATATTATAGCTGTAACTTAATCTAATACCTGAAACGTTTCAAATTAGCTAAATCATTTTACTACATATTACCAATCAAAGAAAACTTTTTTTTTGATATTGTGTTCTTATATCTTCACAGTTTAAAATAATTCTTCATGAATGTTAATTGATCACGGTCTTTGACGTATTGAGGGCATAGAAGGAAAATCCTCTAAGAAAGATTGAAGAAAATTCAAAGAATTATTATTTTATTCAAATAAATAATTCATGGCTGATTTTCTAAAATGTGATTTATCTTCTCTATTTGCAAATAGTGCAGCTTCAGAATGATTTAGACTTTCTCGTGCTAGTTAGTTTCCTATTCTCTTCAGTGACGGCTAGCTTTTCAGTTTTGCGCCACTAACTTTCCAGCTGCCATCTATTGCCGCCTAAAGGACATTTTTTTTAAATTTCTCAATTTTCCATTTCCTTAATAGTAGAACTGAAATATGTCTTTAGAAATATGATAAAGAAGTCAAACCTAGTTCTATAAGAAAATTTTGATTGAAACATTTGGAGCCGTTTTAAGAATGTCATTTGAGGGTTTCTGGAAACGTGTATTTGAAACAAAAATTCTTGGAGATAGAGATTCTACATTTTTATGACGTAAACACGCAAAGAAAATAGTACTGACATTGTTTTCAGTAAAAATGAACTTACGATTCTTTCCCTCACTACTACTAAAATTAGAATCAGCATTGACCTGAGTGGTATCAATAGAGATATACACTTGTAGGTTATTAATTTGTGATGGCTATATACTAAACGTATATCTCTTAATCGCTACAGCATCCAAGTCCTCCAATGTTACATGTGAGTCCTTTAGCTGCGTCAGCCCCGACAGCCGGTAAGAGTTCCCGCGCGCCGTCCGCTAACGGTTCATTTTTCATCCGCCTGCGCGGGCGGCGCCCTCCCCCCCCCCCGCGCCTAATCCGCCTAATCCGCCCTTCCTTCCGCCGCCGCCGGCGCCGCCGGGGTCGTCGGCGCGGGGGGCCCCGCGGGCGGCCCTTGTGGAACACCCACTTCGCCGCGTGCGCCCGGCGGCGGCGGCGGCAAGGCCGGACGGCTTCCGGCGGCGGAACGCGGTGCGCGGTTTCCGGGCGCCCCCCCCCAGGCCCCTCCCCCTCCTCGTCCCCCCCCCCCGCGCGCTGCCGAGTCCTCGACGCGGCCGCAATGCGACGCTCGACGCGTGCCGGGCCTCCTGAGGGGGGGGGGGGCGGTTGCATGTCGCGACCCATGCCACATTCCCTTTACTCAGCTGTATGAGGTATGCGACATCGCCTGCTAAACATTGATGTTTACAAACATCTAATTTTCAAATCATCAGAGTTTCCAAGCATCGAAGATTTCAAACATTGATGATTCCAAAAATCGATGTTTTCACACACGAATTTTTAAAATCAATTAATCCAAACATCGATGAATCCAAGCATCGATGAATGCAAACATCGATGAATGCAAACATCGATGAATCCAAACATCGATGAATCCAAACATCGATGAATCCAAACATCGATGAATCCAATCATCGATGAATCCAATCATCGATGAATCCAATCATCGATGAATTCAAACATCGATGAATCCAAACATCGATGAATCCAAACATCGATGAATCCAAACATCGATGAATCCAAACATCGATGAATCCAAACATCGATGAATCCAAACATCGATGAATCCAAACATCGATGAATCCAAACATCGATGAATCCAAACATCGATGAATCCAAACATCGATGAATCCAAACATCGATGAATCCAAACATCGATGAATCCAAACATCGATGAATCCAAACATCGATGAATCCAAACATCGATGAATCCAAACATCGATGAATCCAAACATCGATGAATCCAAACATCGATGAATCCAAACATCGATGAATCCAAACATCGATGAATCCAAACATCGATGAATCCAAACATCGATGAATCCAAACATCGATGAATCCAAACATCGATGAATCCAAACATCGATGAATCCAAACATCGATGAATCCAAACATCGATGAATCCAAACATCGATGAATCCAAACATCGATGATTCCAAACATCGATGATTCCAAACATCGATGATTCCAAACATCGATGATTCCAAACACCGATGATTCCAAACATCGATGATTCCAAACATCGATGATTCCAAACATCGATGATTCCAAACATCGATGATTCCAAACATCGATGATTCCAAACATCGATGATTCCAAACATCGATGATTCCAAACATCGATGATTCCAAACATCGATGATTCCAAACATCGATGATTCCAAACATCGATGAATCCAAACATCGATGATTCCAAACATCGATGATTCCAAACATCGATGATTCCAAACATCGATGAATCCAAACATCGATGAATCCAAACATCGATGATTCCAAACCTTGATGATTGCAAACGTTGATGGTTGCAAACGATGATTGGAAGCGTTGATGTTAATAATATATCGCTCGAAAACCATCAACGTATTGAAAAATCGATGTTTTAAAACTACATATCACTATTATTTGAGGAAAGGCATCTATTCAATTTTCCATCTTTTCCACTCTCCTTATCCATGAGTCTGGAAATTACCAATTGCCCGAACCAAAACCACCCTACGCCACTGTTCAGCACTAAAAAAGAAGGGAGAAATGGTTGTTACTCCGCCTATTTAAAGGGTTCTGACTGGTTGACATTTGTCCAGCTAGGAACATCCCGTTTTATTCGGAAGTGAGACTTCTTTGGATGACCTCCCTTTCAGAATTTTCCCCTTGTCACTTTGGTCTGAACGAATGTTAACTGAAATGACATGTTGAAAATTTGAAATTTTTGTAATAAACAACATAGAAACATCGAAGTTAAGAAACCACCGGCGTCAAATCGTTTGCTATTTTCAGTGTTGCACTTTGAAGTTAATGATTGATGAAATGAGCCTGAGGTACAGTACATATGAAACGAGTACTGATTTAGATGATATTATGAATTACGACACATCAAGAAAGCAAAAAAGGTACATTGAAGTATATATAAGTTATTTATAAATATTTATTTTTAATATTTGCATAAAAAGGCAAGTACCAGTTTATGTAAAGGATTTAACAATTTGGGTTTGATGTCTATGCGCTATGTATAGTCTACGCCTGATCTAACCATTACAGTACTCTAGTGCCGAAGATCCAAGAGGGTTTACCAACTTTACCTCTTCAATAACAGAGCTTAAACCTCAATTAATTCTAAATGCAACATAATGCCCTATGAAACATTTTAACAAGGCAGGCACTTCATATAGCTAAGAGGAAACTGGGACACCATCCTTGGATAATAGCCAGTTCCCCACAAGCCGCTCTTCCCGTTTCCCATATCCCAGCCCTCGACTCGCCCCCAACGTCGCTACCCGCCCCACTTCCCGCTCCGCTCCCCTCTCCGCCTCTCTCCCCGCTCCTCGCCCCATTTCCCGCCTCGCGCTCCGCCTTGCTGCCCGCATCGCTCCTCCCCGCCTCGTCGTCCAGCTCTGCACCTTAGTCACCACTCCCCGCGCTGCCGGCTCTCAGCCTCGCCCCCTCCTCGCCTCCCGCAACGTTTCCTGCTAGTTCAAACTCGCTCACCACCTCTGTCCTCGCCCCTGTCTACGATCTCCACCGCACCCTTAGCCTTGAGCCCCGCCCCGCCCCTCCCCTCCCCTCCCCGCCCCGCCCCGGCCCGCCTCACTCTCAACTCCTCCCCGTCCACTCTTCACACCCGCCCCACTTCGTGCCTCACACCTGGCCTCTCGCCCTTCATTTCGCCCCGTCTTCCTCCTCAATCCAAGCTCCCCGCCCCGCCCCTGCTCGCCGTCTCGATCGGATCCTTACGTTTCGCCCACCTCGTTACTCCGCGCCTCATACCCCGCCACTCTCCGCCTTACAGTTTTCGCTCCCCGTCCCGCCTTGCTCCCTGCCACGGACCGCTCCTCGTCTCACTTCCCGCCCCGTCAGCACCCCTCTTCCCGCCCCGTACCTGACTCCCCGCCTCGCATCCGACTCGCCCCCGCCTCACTCCCCGCATCACTCCCCGCCTCACTTCCCGCCTCACATTCTACGCTTCACGCCCCTCTTCATCTCTCCCCCCACCCGTCTCCCCACAGAGGCTACGCACCCTTCCACACTCCTCTTCCACACTCCTCTTCCACACTCCTCTTCCACACTCCTCTTCCACACTCCTCTTCCACACTCCTCTTCCACACTCCTCTTCCACACTCCTCTTCTGTCTCCCCGCCAGTCTTCTGGAATCCTCCCCACCACGTTCCCTGACAAACTCCGCGCCACACGTCTTCCACATTTCCGTCCGGTCATAGCACACTTCAATCCGGCCCCCCACGGTCTTGGCGCGGTTCTTCCCCTCCCTTGTGACGCTCCCCGCCCCTCCGTGGCGCCGCTCCCTCCCCGCCGGGCTGCACTGCGGCGCTGCCTCCCCGCCGCACGGGCCAACACGCTCTCGGACGCGTGGCGTTACTTTTTAAACAACTCTGGAAGTCCGCAGCCTTCGGGAGCCCCCCGGCCGACCCGGGACAATAAGGCGGCAGCGAGGTTAAAAAGGCGCAAGCTCAAGGCAAGTCGTGGCCGCAAGGCACTCATGATGATGAATACATTTCATTTCATAAAAATCTCTGATGCGTGCTTACGGGGCGCGCGCGGCCTCTCCGGCCGAAGGGCGGCGTCGCCCCTGCGTGCGTCGAATGCGTGCGGAGGCGTGTTCTGCACGCGCTTCGTGGTGGCGATAGTGCTTTCACCACTCGGGGTGCTCCAGGCGGAGAGCCCTGCTGTGAAAAAAAAAAATTGTTTCGACGTAGACATGCTTTCTGTTAGACATAAGGAAATCGATTAAGATGAAGTCCAGTTTTACTGAAATTCTACCTTCTGCTGATATCTTTTTTTTTATACTGTTTGCAGAACATTACATTTGTTCTAATAAGAATAAAACAATGTTATGAAGCATACTTCACCTATATTTCATGTTTACCAAGCTGAAACAATATGTGAATGTTATTCAGCATAAGTTGATCAAAAAATCATTCCAGGAAATTTTTGGACATTCTATTGCCCTTGAAACTCCAAATGCGCTTAAATGTACAAAATCAATAGATTATTCTGGCGCTCTATTGCAGTCTTAAGCCATCTGTGCAAAAAGGACGACTAATTAGTTTCTCTGTTAATAGATTTGAAAGTTTAGGTATCAAACTTATTCCATATTGCTGGGTAACTTACTTTTAAAACTTACTTTCTTCAAAACGAAATTATTCTTATTTAAATGTCATTAAATAATTAAAATAGTGTTACATAATGATAAATGTATATTGTTTTCTTCTCTCAGATTTTCGTTCAGAAATATTACTTACTTCACACAATACAATTTCCAGTTCAAAAAGAAGCAGGTTTCTTTTAAAGAAGTATGCAACGTGCTTTGATGTGAAACATCTTTTTATGCTTTCTTGGCTGTCTGGTTCACTACCCTGAAGAAGCCTGCGATATGACAGGCAAAACGTCGGCCTCTCTGCCATCGACGCGGCGTCACCCGGACAGCCTAGAAGTCATGAACTCGAGGCGCGGAAGCCTACGTGTACACATGTTTTTATGTTATTCGTTAAGTGCTCTTGAAAGTTCGAAAAAATGAATCGCGCTTAAAATATTTGTATTGATGTCTGGCTCAAATAGTAACGAAAGGCTTCTTGACCGTTCGTAGGCTATTTTTATCGTACGTGAAAATATTTTTACTTGGTCCTTTGTTTAGTCGCAGATCATAACGGCTAACTTCCAGCACAGAGTGGTGAAGTGGAATCTGGTAGATCAAAATCAATACACTGTTTCAGAATGTTTTCCCAATGTAAACTGGATTTTCAGTGAGTTATAATGAAGAGTTTAATGTCTCTGACTTGGTAGAGTGACTGAAGGCAGAACAGTGTCACACCTGACAACACATTTCCTGATCAACCATCAAGTCCTTTAGGCTGAGAGGAACGTAATGTTTTAGCGATGTCTCTCTCACACCAGCCTCGTTCCCTGCACATCTCCTTCCATATTTAATATCCCATATTTAATTTAGAGCTTAATGTTGATTCGGATAGTGAAAATTAATAAAATGGAAGTCAAAATCACCTTTAAAATTCTGATTATTTGGCTTTTCTTTTAATGTGTTTCTTAAGAACAAGCGTAGAAGTAGATTTGTTTCTGCGGTGTAATGAATGACATGTTTTATGAGAAGAAGACAGAAGAAGGTAGGATGAAAGAGAAATTATAAACAAGATGAAAATACAAGGTGATTCAAAGGAAATGTTACATACTTCTGGAGCTGTAAAAGGAGCAAAAATTATCACTTTTTCCCAAAGACCATATAATTGGAAAAGTGTCATATAACAAAGTGACACATATGACATGCTCCTGATTGTCAGGCAACACGTTACACTCAAGTGTTCGGCAGGTTACATTCAACGGAAGACGCACTGTGGGGCTATGCTTTCGGGTCGTTTAGCGCTTAAAAGCATTTAATCGTTAAGTTTAATTCAGCAGGCAGCTGTGTTTAAATACTTCTCGATGTCTACTTTCATCTCTGTTTTAGAGGAGGTATTGATACTTTTCAAATGAAAAGAAATGTATTTACGTATGCAGATGAATTCAGTATTTGAATTAAATTAAATTAAAATTCTTCTATTACCTCGAAAATAATGTTGCATATCGGACAGACTTTGCTTTTTATTTCTATACCCGCATGTGATTCGCCGTCACGTGATTACGTCACGACAGCCTTTAAAACTATTTCACTTCCTTGCGTAGATTTTTCACTCCTATGTGTTATGTGCATCTCTCTCGCGCCTGGTTTTATACCTCTACACAGTTTGACAATTGGCAAGGGATTGTTTCACTTAATAACAAACTGCAAGTCACATGACATGGCGTTACAAAGAGCATGTTTACCATCTATACATCGTTCTAAAGGACGTGTTTTCATTCCCAAAACGTCAGAAGTAAGCTCTAAAAAAATCACAAAGGGATCCTGACGGAAATCCGGCAAGCTTTTGTGGCTTTGTTTATTGTTGTCCATCTTCTCACGACTGTTTGATCGGTTGCTCTATTCTTGTAGCGGAACTTCTGGTCAATTTCCAGTTGACCGGGAAGTTGGAGCATTACTGGGAGTCTTAGTAACCTAGTACATGCACAATGTTTCTCTTAACACAGCACAGAAGCTTTAAAATACGTACGGTTACGTTGTATTTTGAAAAAGATGCTGTTAGTTCTATTCACAGTTATGATTATCAAACTGAAATTTTGCATTTATATTTAAGGGGGGGGGGAATCGAATCAACGTTTGAAAGCCGAAGCCATGCATAATTGAAATATTAAAAACACGGATAAGTAAGTTTGCTTAGTTTAGTTTACCATGCGCACATTTTATTCGAATTTCTAGAAATTGATGACATCATGAATAATTTTTATTTAGTTCATTCGTTTTATCATAACTAAGTTCGTACATTATTTCAGCATTATAAGTTTCATATTTCGTCTCACTGATATTTGTATTTCAAATAAATTTCCTTTAGCTTAACAAATTGAAGAGCGTCGTTAGTACAAATTACCATGTTATATATTTAAGGGTTGTTTTATATTAATCACGAATTATAATCAAATATAACATTAGATTGATTAAAAATAGAATCACCATAGCACACTTCAGATCAAGTTGTTTCCTTTTCGGAGCATTGGCGAAACACATCACAGCATTGCACTGCTGGCGAGAAAATTGTACCTCAAGTTGTGTTTGATTATTTTATTTGCCGCCGTTGAACGAATATTAGCCTGTCCACAGATCCGAGATGCAATCTGGGGCTTGCCTTTTATCTGACCGCGGCATGATTAATGGGTAGTTTGGCAAAACGCTGGGAAAGACTTACTGCCTCACCGCGCCTTCAAAACCAGATCAGGATAACACGTCCGATGCAGAGATATAACTCAATAATGTGAATGTAGTTCAGTGAGATGACCTTGTATTTTAATGCAAATGCTCATTTTGTTGCCATTAAGGAATGTGAGAAATAAATAATTGCAAATGCTAACAAATCTTAAAAAACAACCACACTAAAAGCGTGTATTGGACTATTCCTTTTCCAAAGGGTGGCGGATTCCAATTTTAATTCCTTTTTATCCATAGAATTGCTGAACACATTGATTTCAATTTTTTTATTTAATGTATTTTTAAATGTAAGGAAAGGCTGTGATGTATGAAGATATAAGGGGAGATCGAGTCAAAAATTCAGTTCTAATATTCCAATAACCGTTCGTTGCTAATCTTCACGTGCTGTCACTAATTGATCATCCCTTTAAATATCAGCCAATTTCAGTACTTCAGTTTCAATTCACAAACCCTTTTCGATGGACAAAATTAATTTGATAGACACATTGTTTGAATATGATTTTTACTAGAGAAAACCTAAAAAGTCCTGTTAATTAACTGGAATGCTAAATTCGGATACAAACAAAATTTGATTCTTGCAAAATCTTAAAATCATACAAAATAAGAATTCTCCGTATTAAATAATATTATCCTTTTCACCGAGGGAAGTGGTTCATTGCGTAGCGGGGAGGGAGGTCCGGGTTCCATCCCCGTGACGGCCATCCTGACCGGGGATTTCATGGTTTCTCCTCGGTCACACGGCGAATGCTGGGATGGATAAAAAATGTCACGATCACCTGCCACCTCCCACCATCGTCCTAGTCCTTTCAGCCCTCATCATCACCCTGTCACTTCATGGTGCATACACTGCAAACGGCAGGGGAGCCCCTTGCCCATGATGGGATCTTAGTTGGCTAATAATGATGATATTAACCATCCTATTCATACCTACTTTACTTTTCGTTGCTAAAATGTTTCTTTTAAAAGTGCCTTCTTAAAAAACAGTAAATATGTTTGAGGCGCCTAGAACGTAACTTTCCAAGCTCGAAATTCCAAAGTCTTCCAACGAGGCAGGGTTGCGTACGAAAGCCTTCGGTGGCTGAGGCGCGTGGCGTTGCTCGACTGTTCGCCGCCATATTTGGCAGTCCCGACCGCGTGGAACAACAGCTGCGCGTCGCGCGCAGGTATTCATTACTGAGGTTGACTAACGTACCGGAGAACGAGGGCCGGGGGTGGGGAGAGGGGGGGGCAGGGATATTTTGAGGGCAGAGCAGCGAGAAGTAATGAGACATGGCACACTTCACACATTTCTGCATTCTTTTCCAAGCACTGGCAAAAGAAAAAATAATTTTTAAATACTGCACAAAATAGTATTTGATGTTAAAACAAAGCGCTAAATTAACTACAAACATTCCTCTAAACAACAGTCTTCCAGTAAGGATGCGTTAGGGTGATGTCTTAATTTCCTTGGCTCTTCATTTTATCACCATCGTGACTCAGAAACGTCCTGTCGAAGTTTGCTATTTTTAATATGGCGGCTGTCTGCCTAGTCCTAGTGCGTTTTCTTGTAACTGCAGACTTTCTCCAGACTTGTGCAAATCCTCCGTGACTACACCGTTTGTTGATGCAATCGCTGGTACTATCTCTACGTTCCGCATTCTATACCTCAACCTTCAACTGCTTCAACTCGACAGCTGATGGTTAATATTTCCTTTTATTTCTCAACATCTGTTGAAATTAGGTTATAGTCTGTAGGAACTGCAACACCGATAAGAATAGCTGTTCTTGACATATTATTTAGTAAACTTCCTATTTGATATTGCCCGCTTAATGACGATTTTATTTTTCATTTATTTAATAAAATAAATAGACGATAATACAGAAAATTCATTACGTAAATATCGGAAGTAAAAGTAACGGGGTAATAAATCTTGATTATCATACACACATAAAATGCTATATTTCAAATAATAATTCTGAAAATTTCTTCTGAGTTTATAAATGTCATTCTACCTTAAAAAAGAAGGTAATAAGAGATTGCGGCAATCGGGCGAAGAACATGCGTTTATAAAGCACCATAACGTGAACGTGCATTGTGTAACGAGAACATAATTATGTGTGGTCACGCGCATGCGCGTGTGTGTACAATGGGAGCTTCTGCCCTAAGAAAGTTCCATCGCAGTAGATACCCCGTTTCCTTGGCTGAGCAAGTTCATCCTGAAGACTTAAGTAACTCATGATGACCCCTTTATTAGCTGATTTATTTACAACACAATGAAATTTTCACATTTTGTTTATATACATTCTTCACACTCACACCCCCTTTTACAAATTTCATACATTGTCTTCTTCAGGCTATGGAATAAATTACGTACAACAATTACAAAAATTTTAAATTGATTACATTCCGTAATTATTAAAACATGAATTCCTTACTTCTCACTGAATATTAATAAAACAAAATTAACAGTGTTCGTTTCTTTGGTTACATGATAGTTTTTCAATAAATCTACACAAAAAATTACCATTTATTACCAATATTAATAATATTCCTAGTTATATACAAGCACTCAATTAAACAAGAATATCAAATCTTTCTTTCGTACATAAACCATCTTTGTTTCGTTCAACCGTACCTTAACCAGTTAGCCGCAGATAATGGTTCGACTAAATGCATCGTTAGGGTTGAAATGAAGTGGGGGAAAGCATTTTGATCCTGGAAACGTTCACCGTGGGTTCCTCCAAAGATGTTACTCGCCAATTTTGCTGTTCTATTTCCCCGCTGGATGCCTCAATGCTTGTTTGCTAATTCGCTACTCTGTTGCTCGGCAAATCGAACTCTGCGTCGGAGGAGGATTTAAGTTCGGCGAAAAGTGGCGTTTTCCGAGGGAAAAGGGATTTTTTCTACGCGGTATTACATTGCATGCACGTCAACGCATGACTTCTCGCGTAATTGACCCGTCCGAATTTGAAACTGAGGAATGGTATTCCGACGTGAAAACCTTGGGGGACTAACAGGTAGTGTGTAAAAGGTATTGAACTGATATCAAATACGATATTGCGTCGAATACAATTGCTCAATTTTATGGAGTTTAATCATAATCCACATTTTTATGTCAAGTACTCTGCCTTCAGAATATAGTTCCTCAAAACTTTATAATTGATTTGCAATACAATTCTTTAGGCGTCATAAAACATAAATGAAAAATACGTCAGAACGAGGAATTTGGGGTGCATAAGTCTTTTGTATGGTTGAGCCGAGACTGGAGAGGAATTGGATAATAAAAGTGTCAACAAGATGAAAAGAATTTAAAAGCACGCCTTGAAACCATGCTTTCAGAATAAGCAACGGTGACAAAATCAAAAGACGTTCCATTTTATTTTTGTTTGCCCATGTGGCAAATTCTAAATGGAGCAGTCATAAAGAATACTATAAATTTAGTGATGACCCGTCTTTATGAAGATTGATTTATTCTGTGGTGCACATCTGCTTTTGTTGATTATTATTCACCTTTATATCAGGCTTAAGAGCATTGTGTCGTTAGAGAACTTAAGACTGTGCCAGCCCGTCTTCCTCCCATGGTGTCTCTCCCCTTTCCAACACACAGGTGGCGCGACACACAGCTCTCAAATCACAGCAGCAACATTGCATTCGTTATGATTCGTAGAGTTCGCTTGTGTTTTCCAGATATTGTAAAAATGTTTTCAAAAATGTAAATAAATTAAGCAGAAAAGGAGGAAGTCTTTGTTGGCTAGAAACGTTAATCGTCTCGCATTTTTTTTCTGGTAAAACAAGCACATTTTCTGGTGAAACAAGACGGAAGTATTATAGGCATGGGAGACTATAAAATTAGTTTGAGACAATGGCGTATTTTTTTAAAAACGATTTTGCTTTAAATGTTTGAATTTCATTCACCAACTAATAATTTGTTATCCCGAATTTCCTTAAAGTTAGTCATGTAAATTACAATCTCTTTTCACTTAAAAAAGTATTTATTTAAGATCGCTGTATAACAATAAGATTAACGACTCCTCTCATTTACTGAACACCTATACAAATAAACATAGTAATTATAGTTTAAATAAAAACGAAAATGTCAAAGTCACTCTTACTATCTCATACTGCGAGGTGTATGTTTAACCTAGCTTATGTTATTACAAAACTCAGTAGTTATATAAAACTACTCAGGTTGGTAATTTATAATAGTTTCAACATATTTACATATCCATCTGTGGAACTGAGCGGTGATTTAAGTCTTCCTTCCATTTTCAGAAGCTTCCTAACAGTGTCTAGACCAGGACAATTGAGAATGTGGTAGTGGAGACTGATCAATCACACTTTGGACAGGGTTCTGGATCCGAACACTTGAATAAATAACAGAAATGAAGTTCGAATTGACATATCCTTAGTCATGTAATAACAACCTGTTCTTTGTTTTATTTAAAATGTCCTAAACTCTTTCTTTTTATCGTTATTTCCATGCAGTCATATCCCCTTACTTTACGGACGAATTCCCTCAGTGCACGTGGGGCCTCCTCTCGCACGCCCTCTGCTCACGGCGGAAGTCCCGGAGAGGCGCACCCCGACTGCATCCCGAACTCTGACATTCCTCAAGTTCTTTACCTTCCTCCCCAAAAAGGCATCGCCCAACTCCATCCCGTTCTGTTTGCTTCCTGAATGTAACGATTGATTTCCACATTCACCGAGATCTGCCTAGTATTATTTTGATCGATTATAATTGTTTCCCTTCTGTCTAATTTCAAGAAACATTTGCATGCTCTTTTAGAGCACAACCAACGTTGAAACCGTTTGTGGAACAAAACATGAAGTCACCTATCACGAGCATCTTCTTACCTCGCTGACTCAACACACACTTCTGAAAATTCTGCCTTGTTCATCTGTGTTCGTTACGCTACACTTATGAATGCAAACTTAACCAAATTTTTACTCCTTGCTGAAGACCGAATGCCTTCTCAGGAAATGAAAAGTGAAATGGGATTAGCTAGGAAGCGGGGCGGCGAGAAAACTGAGCGCGGGATGCAGTCGGGTGATTTCCATCCTGTGCGCCCGCCCCGAGGCCCCGCCATGGGGAACAGTGGCGGGCGGGCGGGCCGGCCGGCCGTTCCAATGGCTGCTCGCGGCCGCCGTTTGAATGCATTGGGCCAATTTGGAAGTCC
Source organism: Gryllus longicercus (assembly GCA_038098605.1). Taxonomy (NCBI): domain Eukaryota; kingdom Metazoa; phylum Arthropoda; class Insecta; order Orthoptera; family Gryllidae; genus Gryllus; species Gryllus longicercus. The sequence continues at coordinate 312,302 of JAZDUA010000326.1, read as the reverse complement.
ATTGAGCGCCCCGGCCGGCGCGCCGCTGTGTCTCTGCTGATGACGCAACAATCCGCTCTATTCAGAACGCCGATTGTCAACCGACGGCGGCGGCGGAGGCGGGAGAGGCCCTCGGGGTGGCGCGATTCGTTTGTTTGCGGAGGGGCGGGGTGGTGTGACGTAAGAGGCACCGCCGGCGCATTGGCCCTGCAAACAGCTCCAGGCAAAACGGAAGTCAACAGCAAAAAACAATCTGCAGATATTCTTAAAAATAAATTGTAGAAAAAATTGTGAAATGTGTAAACGGCTAACCGGTGCGTTTTATTACAGATTGAGGACGTTTTTATTCATTAGAAAAACGGTTGTCGATTCGTCATTAAACCTAGTACAGAATGCTATAGGGACATAAAGATAATTAGAGATAATGTCTCTCCCAATATTTAAAATTTACATTGTTATACTAGCTTTACGTAATTGGCAAAGAAGAGTGGGAAAATGAGACACAACATAGTTATTTGCGATACGACTAGTGAAAGTGATATTTTCTTTCGTGAAAATAAAAGTTTGGGATTCGAGGTCAATAGGCCAAGTGGTGCAATTCTGCGAGGAAAATAAAATAACTTTTACATTCATTTTTTAGACGGCCTTATTGACTTTCATTTCATTTTTATTTAAATGTACAAATCACTTAATGGCTTATTAGAGGTCAGTAGTAGGGGATGCGATCACACAAAAGTATTTGGTTTTCTTTGTTCCTTTCAAAACTTTTAAAGAACCTCTAGAGGCTGATAAAAATATATTTTCATATAGATTGTTATTTGAGAATGACCAAGCACTAATACTAAGAAGATTAATGATGTTGCAGATTGTATAAATGGAAAATGTCAGGAAGAATGTAAGAAACTGGGTTTAAAAATTGACAGAAATAAAACCGAATATACGGGTTTGTATACTACATCAAAATTAAGGAAAGTGAAATAAATTATTTTCAACACCACGAATACAAGTTGAAAGTAGAGTATGCCATGTAAGTCGTTACGGTGTATTTAATTTCTTGTTAAGACGAACAATATTTTACATTAAAAGTAGTCATTTACGAACCAATTACTTTTAACATATAGTGCAGAGGCGTGTAAGATACCTGAAAACCAAAAAAAAAGAGGGAAACAGAAATGGACATGTTAAAAAGTAGCAAGAGTAGTATTAAAATAAAAAGCATTTGAATTCAGTTACAAGACTAAGGCAGAAGACGGAGGAGTATGTAATTGAAATAAAGAGAGGAATATACATTTGTTCGACTACGTCAAAAGAATGGCATGTATAAGAATCTCATAGTGGGCGTTGAAATATAAATCTGAAAGGAATAGAGAAAATTACTAACTTGGAAGTTGGAATGTAATTATAGTATCGTTTGAGGAAAACCACATTTTTTTGCGGCAAGATGCTGAGTTCCACTAATTGAAAATGTTGCAATTTCTATTTTGCTGAAACTGTCGCTTCTCTTGTTAGTACATATGTCTTGTCCATATAAGTTTTTATGAAGGCTTGGAGCAATATGGAGATGAGCACATCGACCAAAATCGTTGTATTAAGCCCCTTCAATTTATCACGGATATTTTCACCCAGAATGTAATAGAGCTAAAAATAAAAAGAATATATTACGCTTTAACACGGAATAAACAATCAAATCAATACAAATGTGAAAATGAAATTTAGGAATAAAGTAACCGTGCAATGAGAAAATCAAGAAATCTGACTGCTTTAAAAAACTAAATCCACTACGGTGCGATGAAACATTGTCAAAAACAATTTCACCGTGTAAATCTCTCATTTGGTGAAAAAAATCTTTCTTCAATCATGAAAAACTTTCTGTTGGATCGTCAGAAGGCGGCAGAAACACTTGGTGATAAGCTCACATTGATAAACAATACCCTCCTTTGTCCTTCTTGCAGTCGGGGAAACTGAAATACACATCACCCTTCGTATGCTGGGTGCCACAGGTGCGATAACCACTTTTAATTTTATTTGTAATAATCCAGAGAGAACGATATAAAAAAAATCATCTGTTGAATTCGCAATATTGAAATTAACTCATGAGTAAATGCAATTATTAGGACTAGACTGAAAGTCTATGATCTGTGTGTCTGAGGATCGAGCGAAGTGGAGGAATATGATAGCAGCAACAACAGGGAAATAGAACTAATGTATAAAAGAGTAGCAGCCGTAACTCCTGAGCATATTCGTACATGAATCACCAGAGGTCGCTCCCGAACTGAGGAACTACTACTACTAATATTGAAGGAAATTATTGTGTTTGCAGCTTTATTTATAAAGAGCTTTTGTTGAGAGCGAATCCACAAGTAGATAGAGTAGCGTTCTCTAAGCATTAATAAGAAAACAATTCGCGGCGTGACAGTCCAATTTTGCTTAGTTTTGTACTCGTTGTAAATATTCAAAAACTTAGACTCGCGTTTGTTTTTTTCTTCTGAGGATAAGGGTTTTAAAGAGGAGAAATAACTCTTCAAAGGCAAGGGACTTAAAGAGGTGATTTCTCTGTTTTGCGTGGAAAAGTGCAATCTTTACAAGGAGCTAGAATCTTAAAAAGATACATTACAGATTCAGTTAGGGCCTTTTTGTTTTCTTAATGACAAGGAGTAAATTTCTTCTGAATATAAAAAAAGACTTCAAATATTGAATGTAATCTATGCAAGACCGATTTGGCATACTACAATGGACTAAGCACCATTTGTTAAGTGAATAATTCCAGTTAATCGGCAGTTAACGTGCTATCCCTTTTTCAGTTAACTTATCTTCGAGGCAAAATGCTCCAAACACTTTAGTCAGCAGTCATTATACGAGTTTCGATCGCAAATATCCGGATAACTCTAAACGGAACTTTGGTCGAATACAGATCTTAAAAGGCGGAAAAGTGTCGGTATGCCGGCAAACTTTCCAATTTTTTTCTTCCCAAATTTTGATTTAAGTATTTGGTAGTGTAATGGCAAATGCACCTACGTACATGTGAAGTACGCATTGCTTAAGAAGAGTAATGAATATTTCTTTCAACTTATACGTGAAAGAAATATTACCCTTCATGGTTAAAATTAGGGTCTCGCCGGGAGCAGGAGCTCAGGTCACGGGTGATTAAGACTACCCGAACCGCTGTCAACGTTGACATGATCCAGACGTGGAAACAGGAATGTTCGGGAACTGGTTAGTTTTCAAGAAAGGCAAAAGTCCTCTGACAGTTATGTCAGTTTATTGCGTCTAGGGGATGCCGGGTTCTGGCGGGGGCGGCGTAATGGCCTCGTTAAACTCCCTGTTTCCCATATAAGGATCTGCTAGCGTTGGGAGAAGGGAGACCGCCTAAAGACTTTGGTGCGTGCACTCCACGCTGCTCCGCAGCTGTATTTTTCTTATATTAAAATTTCATACTTCATCGGACTTCGTCTCTGTAATTGAAACCTCGCTGACCACCACGCTCCTCCAGGGAACTTAGTTTCCCTGCGAACCCAATTTTTATTGCATCCTGTACTGGAAGCAATTGTAATTGCCTGCAATCGCTGCTAGCAGCACTACACCTGCAGCGAAAGGCATTACATGGTGGCAGCGGCTTGGATTGAGGAGCACAGCGAATTCAATTACTTTCTGCTGACGGCCGGGCTGGAGAGACTTCGCGCCTGTACCGAGGTGGGCCGGAGCCTTTCTCGAGGGAACAACGCTCCAGAGGAATCCACAAGGCGCCGTGGTACCCGTTCACCGCCTGCAGAAGCCGAGTCCGTGGTTTGGAGGCCAGCACCAGCAGCCGCTGACGAGCCCGAGGGACGTCTTCGGTGATTAGCCGTTGGCAGCCTGCGCCGCGAGAGGGTCCTCTACCCTGAGGGGAGCTGCGAAGCCATCACTGGAGGACCGAACTGCGCATCTTCAAGCCACCCTACATCTTTTTCTTGGTAAGAGGTTAATCCAGCCATGGCAGACAATGATATTGGCGATAATGAGGAAAATTATATATCAGTTATACAGGCAGTAAAATTAATATCGCGTAACTTTGATGGAAATCCCCGACATCTTAGAGAATTTATAGAAGGAGTTGAGGCAGCAACGGAAGTAGTACACTCCAATAAACGATCATTGCTTTTGAAATTCATTGAATCAAAAATTACTGGCAATGCTAAAGATAGGTTATTAGCACGAACAGAACGCGAAACTTGGGAACAGGTTAGAGCGATATTAGAGGAAAACTTCTCTGTACGGCGTACGTTAGAATATTACGCGGGCGTATTATTCACGTCGAAGCAGGGATCAAATGAAACAGTAGCACAATGGGGTTCGCGAGTAGATAGTATGGCTATAGATCTGAGAAGAGAAGTAAAAGGCAGGTTGGAAAAATTAGAACAGAAAGATAATGCGCGTTACGTAGAAGGAGGTCTGCAGTTAATAGGAGAATTCTTAAAGGGAACGTTTATTGCGGGACTGAAAGGTGAAAGGATAAGGTATATTGTTAAAGCTAAAGGAGAAGAGGAATCTTTAGCACAAATAGTTGAAACCGCTTTACAAGAAGAAAGCGAAGTGAAATCGCAAAGGTATAAGAGTAATCAGGGGCAATGGAATTCGCGATACGAGAATACGCGATATGATTCTAGGAGGCAACAAAGTACGCATATTAAAAGTGAAGTTAATGTTACTGCTGTAAATACTGTGAAATGTTATAAATGTCAGGAACTGGGTCATATATCTAGGGTTTGCAATAATGAACCGAAATGCGCCAAATGTGGTAGGCGAAATCATGAAACTAGGAATTGCAAACAGGGAAACAGGCAGTAGAGTTGCTTGAGCAGCCGCAAGTAACTCTACAAAATGGCTGCGTAGGTGATATGGAAACTGGGGGAAATCACAGCCGTGAAAGAGATTCGCGTGATAAAGATACTGTAAGGAATAGCTCTTGTGATAGAGATTCACGTGATATAGTTACTGTGATGAACCCTGGATGCGGCAAGGAGTCGCGGGAGGTTAACTGCGTAAAACAAGGGGACGCCTTTGATAAAACCAGTTACATGAAAAATGATTTGGGACCATACGAGGTATATGTATTGTGTCCGGAAATTAAGGGAGGCTTAGGAATAGCCTTAATTGATACAGGGGCCCAGGTATCATTGGTAAGGGAATCCTCATTAGTCAAAAATATTGCCCAAAGCGATGATGTAATTGAGATTCAAGGTATTAGTGGAAAAAATATCAAGGTAAAAGGTATGGTAAATTTAACTCTGAATAATTGCAGTGAGTCAATATAATCCAAATATTATGTTGTAAATAAATTGCCTAGAAATATTGATGTTATATTAGGACAAGATTGGCTTTTAAGGAATAATTATGTGTTTACTAAAAATATTGCAATACCACCTTTCAGTGAGTCAGTAGTTCAATTCCCGACCACAGAAAAAGGAGTGAGATATGTAGAGCAACAATTATTGCAGCCAGGAATAGTCTGTGCGGCAACTTTAACGAATTGTGATAAAACGTTTCCGTGTCTTATTGTAAATGTCACGCCCGAAACGTTAATAGTACGAGAAACACCAATATTAAAGAAACCTCCGACTCAGTTAAATAATGCTACTGATAGGACGAATGAAGACGCGTTCACGAAGCGGAGAATAGAATTATTATATGATAACTTGAGATTGCATCATATAGAGGAAGGAGCTAAAGATATTAGAGACATATGTAGTGCATTTGTAGATGTTTTCAAATTACCAGGAGACAAACTGACTATTACGACAGCGGCAAAACATTATATTCCCACACCCTCTATTCCTAAAGGTAGACCAATTACTTTAAAGAATTATAGGTTACCTCAGGCTCATCAGGAGGAAATTCAGAGGCAAGTAGAACAAATGCTAAATGACGGAATAATTACTCATAGTAAGAGCGAATGGAATTTTCCTTTGCTTGTAGTTCCGAAAAAGATCGATGCGACTGGCAAAAAGAAGTGGCGAATTTGCGTGGATTTTAGACGACTTAATGACGTAACAGTAGGAGATAGCTATCCTCTTCCAAATATTCAGGATATTTTGGATAAAATAGGAAGATCGCGTTACTTTTCTGCTCTCGATTGTGCCAGTGGGTATTTACAAGTGCCAATCGAACCAGAGGATCAATGCAAAACTGCATTTAGTACGGCTAGCGGCCATTATGAATACACGCGTATGCCTTTTGGTCTAAAATCAGCTCCTGCTACGTTTCAACGCATGATGAACTCTATTCTGCACGAGTCAATTGGTGACAGATGCTTTTGCTACATGGACGATGTGCTGATAATGGGAGAAACATTAGCCGAGCATAACAAAAAGCTAAGCGAAGTACTCGGGCAACTCAGGAAACATAATATCAAAATTGAACCCGACAAATGTGAATTTTTGAAGGTAGAATTAAACTACTTAGGACATGTGGTGACAACAAAAGGAGTAAAACCTGATCCGCGAAAAGTTCAATCAGTAACAGAATTTCCCAGACCAGGAAACCCGAAGGACATAAAGTCATTTTTAGGTTTAGCAGGTTATTACAGAAAGTTTATCGATGGGTTTAGTACAATAGCAAGACCTTTGACAGAGTTATTAAAGAAGGATGTCGAGTGGCAGTGGACAGAAAAGGAACAGAACAGTTTTGATTTACTGAGACAAAAGTTAACTGAAGCACCCCTTTTACAATATCCCGACTTTACCAAGCCTTTCATATTGACGACTGACGCTAGTGGATATGCAATTGGAGCAATACTTTCACAAGGAAAATTAGGTGAGGATAAGCCAATAGCTTACGCCAGTAGAACCCTGAACAAGGCAGAAATTAATTACAGTACGGTGGAAAAAGAGTGTTTGTCAATCGTCTGGGCTTGTAAACACTTTCGACCTTATTTACTAGGTAGAAAATTTACAGTCGTTACGGATCACAAAGGATTAATATGGATCTTTAATGTGAAAGATCCGAGTTCAAGATTATTGAGATGGACATTATTGCTAGAAGAATACGATTATGAAATTAAATACAGAGCAGGGATTAAAAATTGTAATGCTGATTGTTTAAGTAGATATCCTGTAGAATGTATGCAATTTAATGTAGAGCAAATAAGCAATGAGAGGAAATTAGCAATTATTAAAGAAATGCATAATTGCCCGGTAGGTGGTCACCAGGGAATTCAAAGAACTACAGAAAGGATAAAATTATATACAAGTTGGATGGGAATGGAGAAGGACGTAGCCGATTATATTAGGAATTGCAAGGTGTGTCAAATGAATAAAGATCCCCATCACAAAGTAAAACAGCAATTAGAAGTCACTGATACTCAGGACGAACCGTTTTGTAAACTTTATCTCGATGTGGTAGGTCCCCTTCCAGTTACGGAAGACAATTTTAGATATATTTTAACTTGCCAAGACAATTTAAGTAAATATGTTATCGCTATTCCTATTAAGAATCAAACTGTGGAAGAAATAACAGATGCGTTTGTGAACAAGGTGATATTAATATACGGTATTCCAAACTCTATAGTCACTGATCAAGGGAGTAATTTTATGTCTGACGTATTCAAAAGAATATGCAAGTTGTTTAAGATTGAAAAAATCAATACCGCAGCGTATCATCCGGAGAGTAATGGAGCATTAGAACGGACTCATAAAACGCTTGTAACGTACTTACGTTGTTTTTGTGATCCAAAGTCTTTTAATTGGAATACGTGGTTACCGTTTGCATGTTTTTCTTACAATACTACTCCGCATAGTATCACTAAGTTCACACCTTATGAGATATTATACGGTAGGAGATGTAATATTCCAGGGATTTTACAAAGTACTCCGCAACCTTTGTACAACTATGATGACATAATACAGAATGTTAAATTTAAAATGCAGAATTGTCATAAAATTGCTAAGGAAAGATTGATACAATTCAAGGAAAATCAAAGAGAGAAAACAAAAGCCAATCCTGTAAAGTTTAAGGTAAATGATTTAGTATTATTAAGAATTGAAGCTAGGCATAAGTTAGAACCATTATGGAAAGGTCCTTATGAAGTAAAGATGATGAAGGAACCTAATGCAATTATTCAAGAGGTGGGCAAACGTAAGCATCAGGAAGTACATACTAACAGACTGAAACCATACTTTTCTTCCGTTTCAGGGAACGAAACGAAGCATGAGGGCACTTAGGATTTGGGTAATATTAACGGCGTTAATATGGTGGTGGGAAATGGCAAATGGACAGGAAGTGAAGCAGCTACAATCGCAAACCGGGATTTATTTTGATGAAGCTGGAACTATCTCTTTTTACCCAATGCGATGGAAAGTAGTAAGCTATATAAATTTAGAACCAATTAAGGAGCTTTGGAAGAGTACGAAAGAACATCACAGAAAGGTAGCCGAATATTGTAATAAAGTATCGGAAGCAAATTGGTATCATCTGACAGACTGTGGAGCTTTTCAGCAATACATGAGATCTAAAACGTATTATATTGATAATTTGAGAGATTTAGTAAGCGAATATATGGTAGATTCAGAAAATGTCGAATCTTTCAATAAAAGAGCAGTAAGAACAAAGAGAGGAGTATTAAATTTGGTGGGAGAAATAGCAAAGGTACTTTTTGGAACTCTAACACAATCGGATGCAGAGGAATATAATAAACATATTTCAGAATTAGAAAAAGAGCAAAGCGAATTTTTACACATTTCCAAAGATCAAATGACGGTAATAAAATCGACATTAAGTTCTGTTAACTTAACAATTCAAAGAGTGAATCAAAATGAGAAAACATTAAAACAAAATTTGAATAAATTAGCTAATTATACTGATAACAAAGTTAATGCATTAGAAGTGGAGATAGAAAACATCAGTCAGATCAATGAGCAAATAAGAATATTGCAAAGAGGTATCGAGGAATGTCAGCATTCGTTTGAAATTTTGCTAGATGCTTTTGTCCATGCAGAGCAGGGAACGCTGCAGCCACAACTCATTACTACCGCTAAGATCAAAAAGGTAATGGAGAGCCAGGCACTGCCAAATGGTTTGGATTATCCTCCTTTTCCCCTTTCTGAACTCCAAAAGATAATGATTCCCCATGTGTACGCTTTAAAGCAATATTTGGTGTATGTATTAGAAATTCCTCTTCTCTCCCCCAATATCTATCATCTCTATAAGATCCTACCTTTTCCCGTGTCCAAAGGAACTAACACATATGTATTTTTAAGTTCAAACAAAGAGTTTATTTTTAGTGATTCCATGAGGCAACATTATGGTAAAATGTCAAATGATGAGTTGTCAAAATGTTTTCAAACTAGTATGTTAAACTATGTATGTAAGGAAGATGTACCAATTTATACTTTTATTCCCGGGATGGATTGCGAAGCGTCACTCCTTCATCCATCTACTACTATTATGCCACATAATTGTGAGACTAGAATAATTCGTTTGGAAAGAACTTTTTGGATACCTCTCTTTCTAAGTAACCAGTGGTTGTTTGTAACTCCAAAGCAAGAAAGATTGACTGTTCTGTGTGGAGATACATCCGATCACATTACAATTCAAAAGGAAGGAAGGTTATGTTTGAACCAGAGATGTAAAGCTTTTTCCACGTATGTAACTTTGTTTGCTACATCAACTCTGGAGAGTAATTTCACTAATGATTTCTTGCCAATTGTACCGATCAATTATGATTGTTGCTTTGACAGTGACAAGGTCAAAACTTTTGCAGATTTAGAATTAGATATTCCTTTAGTCAATATTATGTCCTCAGTTGATGATTTGAAAATTGCTAGTGTTAAGGTTGATGAGGTAGAGAAACTAATTGAGGAACAAGGAAGAAAGAATTATACGTATTGGTACGCTAATGTAATAACAGGTAGTTCTGTTTTTGGTATATTTATTGTTGTAACATTTTCATGTTGTGTGTGTTTTTGTTGTGTGAAAAAGTGTAGAAATTGTACTTATTGGTACATTCGCCAAAGAATTGCTGGAAAGAAACAAGAGAAAGATTCTGTATTAATATTCATAATTATTCAGGAGCAGGGAGAATTGTTAGTTATCAGACAACTGGCACTCGTGACGAGCAGTCTTCTACTGCAGAAATAAATTCCACAATATCTCCTGCTCACTCACCAAAATCTACCAACATAACTGAAGTTGATGGCGAGAAAGAACATCTACCCATATCCACACGAACGAGAAGCTCAAGTAAAGCTTTCCGTTAGAAAAGTTTTCATCTGTTGATCAAAACTTTTTCTAAGGGGGGAGGTGTAATGGCAAATGCACCTACGTACATGTGAAGTACGCATTGCTTAAGAAGAGTAATGAATATTTCTTTCAACTTATACGTGAAAGAAATATTACCCTTCATGGTTAAAATTAGGGTCTCGCCGGGAGCAGGAGCTCAGGTCACGGGTGATTAAGACTACCCGAACCGCTGTCAACGTTGACATGATCCAGACGTGGAAACAGGAATGTTCGGGAACTGGTTAGTTTTCAAGAAAGGCAAAAGTCCTCTGACAGTTATGTCAGTTTATTGCGTCTAGGGGATGCCGGGTTCTGGCGGGGGCGGCGTAATGGCCTCGTTAAACTCCCTGTTTCCCATATAAGGATCTGCTAGCGTTGGGAGAAGGGAGACCGCCTAAAGACTTTGGTGCGTGCACTCCACGCTGCTCCGCAGCTGTATTTTTCTTATATTAAAATTTCATACTTCATCGGACTTCGTCTCTGTAATTGAAACCTCGCTGACCACCACGCTCCTCCAGGGAACTTAGTTTCCCTGCGAACCCAATTTTTATTGCATCCTGTACTGGAAGCAATTGTAATTGCCTGCAATCGCTGCTAGCAGCACTACACCTGCAGCGAAAGGCATTACAGTAGTGTGAAAATCATTAATGAGGCACCTAGAACTTGTCTAACTGACAAGAACAAATCTAATCCTTTTCCAACCGGAGATCCCCAGTGCTTTAGCTAGAAGAGATGATCACGCATCTTCAATTGCATGCAAACGGTCCGCGTGCTGCAAGAGAGCGGCGCTGCTGATGCAAGCTCTCAGCTCGAGTCCGTCGCGGGCAATTGCGGCTCGGGCGAGGCGCCGCCGCCGCCGCCGCCGCCGCCCCCGGCCACCCACGCGGGCAGCGGGCGCGGACGTGGGCGCCGGCGGGCGACACAGCATCGCGGACACCGACCCGCCGCCGCCGCCACCACCGCAACCACTGCCTCCGACTCCATCGCCGCCGCCACCGCCAGTGCCTCCATCGCCACCGCCACCATTACCGTCACCGCCTCCGCCACCGCCACCGCCACCTCCACCACCACCGCCGCCGGCACTACCGCCTCCGCCTCCACCGCCGCCGTCTCCGCCTCCGCCTCCATCGCCGCCTCCGCCGCCACCACCTACATCGTCGCGGCCACCGCCTCCGCCTCCATCGCCACTACCTCCTCCACCACCGCCTCCGCCTGCATCGCCGCCGCCGCCGCTCCAATTGATTCCGCCCGCCCACGTGCCGCGGCGCCCGGCCGCATGGCGTTGGCGTAGGCGACTTCGCCTCGGGCGCGCCTCCACAGCGGGCGGTGCCCTTGTGCTCCTTCTGCCTCGCAGGAATGCCTCGACATCGCCACCATTGTTTCTATTCAACGGGGAGATTTGCACGGCGAAGCGTAATATCAGTCGACAGTACTATCGATCAACAAGTTTCATATCACATTTGTGCATCTGACCGAAATTCCTGTAGATTCCTCTAAGCTTTATACTGTGCAAAAACCCCTAATCAGAGACAATATGGAGCATTAAATATTAAAGCAATATTGATTTTCAGAATTATATTTGATGAATTACTTACCTTTTTGGACAGTATAATTTTAAAACACTAAATAGGTACGTAACAAGTATTGCAGTTGAGCTTCTGGGTCAGTGACTCTCCATCACATTTTCCATCCAGTTTCTCTTATCCTTCAAGCGAATGCTGAGGTGGCCGTTGTTTTGCTTCTAGACATAAGTGTAAGTTTATTCCTTTACTAAGAGCACAATGAGGGAAAATTGTTCAAATATGTAACTTTTTTCATTTCCAATTAGTTTTATTACACGGGTGGTAAAATAAGTTCAGGAAGACTGAACTAAATACAAAACAATTAAACATATCAAATTTTGACTGACAAGTGAAAATGTTTAAGTATATTAACCCGCAAGTTCTCACACCTGCTGCTAAGACTATATTCTCGTGGTAGGCGTGTCACTTCTTACGACACAGTCGATGGCATACGGCGGAGAAGATAGAAGCTTAAATTTTCATATGAGCCGTTTTAAAACAGCACAGTGAATTAGCTGACTTCATTTTCCACGCTCTCGGTATCAGCATTTTTGTCAGCGCAGGCCACCAATAATAAATAAAACGCGTTTATGTCTGAAACCAAGTTGTGCCTGCAGTTGCCACTCCTCCGGGAGCGCGCGGACGCCGAGCAGCCGCCCGGGACCTCGGAGATCGCCTCCCGCGCGAATTATGTTTCCAGTGACAGAAATCAAGTTTTTTAAAAGTATTTTATTACAATAAGTCGTACAGCAGTTGTATACTTGTTGAAATGTGAATTAACGTTGATTCTGACATCGAGGAGCGTGAGCAGCGTCTGAAGGAACAATGCTGGTGAGAGCTACTTGGCTCCCGTTTATATACGATTTCCATGTTATTCATTAGATCACAAACAAGATTTCTCTTCGTATCGTTTCTAGTAAACATCCTGGTATGCATTGGTTACCGTTAGCGAAGGGGATGTAACTCGCACGCCGCGCAGGGCCGGGCGCTTCCGCGGGGGGGCGTCCCGCAGGGTCCCCCCGCGGGGCCGCTTCGCGGGGCGCCGCTTCCGGGAATCCGGCGCTCGCTGCCGAAGCGGCGTGGGTGGGCGGGGCGGAGGTTGGTGTGAGGTTGGGGGAGTTAGGGAGGGGGAGGGGAGTCAACGCGGTGCGACGCGATGCAGTGGGAATGCGAAGCAGGAAGTGGCGCGCGGGAAGAGTTCGATGATACGCGGCACAAATCGACCGGGAGGGGCAGAACTGGACGGGGTAGGGATAAGATGGACGGAGCGGGGCAGAACTGCACAGGAAGAAGTGGAGAGCTTGACAGGGTGGGTTGAGATGGATGGAGTGAGGCAGAACTGCACAGGAGAAAGTGCAGAACAGGACGGAATAAGGTCGGGATGGACGGGAAGGGGTGGGCAGTGATGGACGGGGAGGCCGCGTCGGAGCGGGGCGGGGCGCGGCGGGGCGGGGCGGGTCTGGCCTGAACGACCGTCTCCCGAAGGCCAAACAAATGGTCCCCGGCGTCAACATTTGTTTTTGCTCGCGGCGTGCAAGCGTCCGTTTGAAGCGGCCGGCGTGGCGGTGGGTGAGCGGCTGGCGGGGAGGGGGAGCGGAACCCATAAACAGCGCGCGGGCGGGTGGACCAGTCTGCGGCTGCGGCTGCGGCTGCGGTCGGCCTAGTGGAGCAGGTAGCGGGTGGCCGGGCGGGCGCAACAAAGACGGCCGTGACCGCGGGCTGGCATCGATGCACCCAGACGGCACCCAGACCAATCAATGCTTTGCGTAGAGACACGAATTTTTAGTGAATCACGAAAACGCAAAAATTGGTAATATTTAGTGATAATGTTATGTTTTTGTTTTTCAATTTGTTTCCCCATTTGTAGCATACGTTAACGTTCCTGATTAAATAAGAATACTACGTCTAAACGCGAAGTTAACACTTGTTTATGATATTCAGCGAAAGCGTATTTTTTGTTTTGTTTTTGAAGGTCACGTCAACGTCTAGGACATTAGCGACCACTTTTGCGTGTAACGGCATGGTAACTGTGAAGATGACATGATATGGTGACGATAGGAGGTGAAAGGACGAACACAATACAACCATTTCCCGGCGGGACTCGCACCCGCCATCCTTCGCGCCGAGATCGCTACGGCACTACTGCCTGAATGATCTGGGCCATCCGGACCAACAGCTTAATTTCCTAAGCGATGTATTTACGAAGAAGCTTTAAGTATTTCACTGACATTACTGCTGGGTCTGCAAATTCATCGGAATGTCCGAGGGTTTGTGTCCCCATTGCGGATTTTCGGCCGGATTAGAGGCGGCGTTACGCTGCGTTACGTAGGGGTACGGGAGTATTCGTTTATTGTTACGTAACAATGATATAGCTTTTTTACATTTTTCGACTTTTGCTGTTGTAATTTCTTTTTTATTCTTATATAAAAACATTAAAATATTAACTAATTTTTGTTAAAAAATAAATAAATTTATTAAATGCAAATTGTTACAAATATGGATACATTTTTTATTCATTTTTTTATTACATCTGTAAAATTACGAAGAAAATATTCAAAATTGATTAGTAGTGTAGTCTAGAAAGCATTCAAATTTGGGCAGTACGCTCTCGCCGATGTGTCATCCATGACGGCGTGAGCAAGTATTACGATAAAAAAAATTCTCGCTTTCTTTACATACAACTCCCAATCTGCTTGTAAGGTGCAATCAGCATCGCCAACTAATTCCGACTTGACTTATCATACATTTTAATATACAACACAATTAAAATGAATACAACATGTTTTTACTGCGCTATAATTTGTTTTCACTTCTTGCATTTATAAGGGGGGTGATGTCACAAACGTTACGTAATTATTTAGGGTAGTGCGCGTTATGGGTCCGTTACAGGGGGGAGAGGATACTCAAAATACCTAAAATTTGCGTTAATGAATTTATAGACGTCCCCTATGACCATAGAAGTGGTTCCTAAACATCAAATTGTCAATCTTTTAAGTATTTTGAAATGCAAGCGGTTGTAAAGTGTAATTGTTTTGCATTCCGATAGCGCCTACCAAAATGTTTTGTTATTTGCCTTATGAAGCATTATATGTATTAATTATATATTTATTTATAAATTTAAATATTATTTTAAATATTAAAATATCTTGTTTTTAAAACTTTGAAATTTCTGTATCATACCATATTGCTGGTTTTCGCCGAGCTATTTTGAGGAAATGCTCCAGTCCAATTGGCAACATTGCCTCTCTCTTTCTCTCTCTCACCCCAGTCTCTCTCTCTCTCTCTCTCTCTCTCTCTTTCCCTCTCAACACATTCTTTCTGAGAAAGGATAATTACACTGAAATTGCTCTCTGTATAAATTGAAAACAAATGAGAATGATTACAACGTAGTAAATTGTGATCGCATAATTTGATGCCTTCACAATTGCGCGCGATTGAATAATTTCGTGGAATTTATTTCATATAAAAATCCATGCTCGCCAGCCACGTCACCGCTACATCACTTACCTACCGTTTTTAATATGCACCTGACAAACGATTAATATACGACGATTGAACTGTCATTCAAACTTATTGGAACCTACTCCGTTAATTATCAATATTAATAATTTGAAATAAATTAATAATTCGAATAATTCGCAATGTAAGAATCAAAAGGAATAGTATATTTAAGTGATATCTGACATTTTGAACATGTATCTGAACGTAGCCACTGAACTCGGGTTAATGAAAACTAAACCATAGTCTTGCGGCTAACAGAAATGTTCGTCCCAAAAATTTGTTCCTCATTGCTGGTCTCCCAGCACCCTCGTTTGTTCTTGACTTCTCTAGACGAAGTGAACAAAGAGGCGACAATGTTGATTATCCTTTACCCTTTTCTTTTCGTTGACGAAAACCATAGAGCATCAACCTTTGCAGAGCTTTCATTGAATTTCCTATGTGTAATGGCAAATGCACCTACGTACATGTGAAGTACGCATTGCTTAAGAAGAGCAATGAATATTTCTTTCAACTTGTACGTGAAAGAAACATTACCCTTCATGGTTAAAATTAGGGTCTCGCCGGGAGCAGGCGCTCAGGTCACGGGTGATTAAGACTACCCGAACCGCTGTCAACGTTGACACGATCCAGACGTGGAAACAGGAATGTTTGGGAACTGGTTAGTTTTCAAGAAAGGCAAAAGTCCTCTGACAGTTATGTCAGTTTATTGCGTCCAGGGCATGCCGAGTTCTGGCGGGGGTGGCGTAATGGCCTCGTTAAACTCCCTGTTTCCCATATAAGGATCTGCTAGCGTTGAGAGGGGGGGGGAGACCGCCTAAAGACTTTGCTGCGTGCACTTCACGCTGCTCTGCAGCGCTGTATTTTTCTTATATTAAAATTTCATACTTCATCGGACTTCGTCTCTGTAATTGAAACCTCGCTGACCACCACGCTCCTCCAGGGAACTTAGTTTCCCTGCGAACCTAATTTTTATTGCATCCTGTACTGGAAGCAATTGTAATTGCCTGCAATCGCTGCTAGTAGCACTACACCTGCAGCGAAAGGCATTACAAATGTCAGTATAAGTTTTATAATGTTACTTTGTCAGGATGATCTGCTGACCAATCGTTAATGCCTGTATTAGCCCGTTGTTGACTTCCTGTCCGATATTCTTGTCCGAGTGTCAGATTAAGTCAAACTAAATGAAACAAAATTACATATTTTTCTTCCTTCTCTTCTTCTTCTTCTTTTCGTCTTCTTTCTGTTTCTTTTTTACTTCTTTTATTCTTTCCCCTTTTCTTCTTCTTCTTCTTCTTCTTCTTCTTCTTCTTCTCTGACGAGAAGAACGTTAAGAGAGTAAAAACACCAGGTCCAGTAGTAGCAGCAGCAACAACATAATCCACATTCTTGATAGGGATGCAACACGCGAAAGAGTGTGCTCTCTACTCATCACAAAAGGTGGCCTTTTATTTAGCCTCGATGTCAGCTGTAGGATACTCTGCGGCGGGAGCCATGCGGTTCAGAGGCGGAGCGCTCGTAAAGTGTCGCTTATGAGCGCCATCACCGGCGAATAACTGCTCCGCATTCCCGGCCTCCACCGACCCGCCCATCCTGCCCGCCCCTCCCCGCCCCGTCCCGTCCCGTGCCGTCCCGTCCCGTCCCGTGCCGTCCCGTCCCGCCCCGTCCCGTCCCGCCCCGTCCCGTCCCGCCCCGTCCCGTCCCGTCCCGTCCCGTCCCGGCCCGTCCCGGCCCGGCCCGGCCCGGCCCGGCCCGGCCCGGCCCGGCCCGGCCCGGCCCGGCCCGGCCCGACCCGACCCGACCCTGCGTTGCCATTTGCCCTCACCCCCTCCCATCCCTGCTGGTCTCGCACGCCTCCGCCAGCTCATTCCCGCCCCATCCCGCCCGATCCCGTTCCGTCCCGCTCCGCCCAGCACCCATCCGCCCCACCCCATCCAACCTGGCTCTGCCCCGTCCCGTCAGGCCCCTCCCTGCTCTATCCCCCTGCGATCCATCCCTCCTCACACCGCCGCCCTTCCCCGCTCCACTCCGCGCATGTCTCCCGACCGCGCACGAACTTGTCCGTCCCACTTGGTCCGCCCTGCCCCGCCCTGTCCCGCCCCGCCCCGCCCCGTCCCGCCCCGCCCGGCTCCACTTCGCCCCGCCCCGCCCTGTCCCGTCCCGTCCTGTCTTGCCCCACCCCGTCCCACGCCGTCCTACCCTATCCCATCCCGTCCCACCCCGTCCTACCCCGTCCTACCCCGTCCTACCCCGACCCACACCGCCCCACACTGCCCCACCCTCCGCCCCCTCCCCCTCCCTCCTCTCCACGCACTCAATGGACACTTATTTCAGTAGGAAACGGCAGTCGCCACCGGAAAACGCAGTCACGTTTAACGGCGAGGGTTCATTGCGCACACCTTCTTGCGTTGCGACGAACTCCGCTAATTGTAAACCTCTCGCTCTGAGGATTTTCCGGTGTTCTGTGGGGTCTCTGCGCTTATACTGAGAGCACCTCATCCAAGTTTTCTTCTTCATTAAAATAAATACGAACTAAACATTGGGAGGAATTATTCCAATAATCAAGAGGAGCCTGCAACCGATTTAAGTGTTGCAAAAACACATCATGTTTAACGCGATTATTCATTGCGCGTTCTTGCGTTTCGTCTAACTCGGAGATTTGTAATCTTCTGATTTTGAGTAGTTTAGTATGTAAGTACGCAAGAAATTATGCGTGTTATTTTCTGCTATTTATACGTCTATCAATACAAATCGACTGAAGAGTGTGGACAATTATTTCGATAATATCGATGTAGATTTTCCTGATGTTCTTTTTTTTAATATTAATTATAGCTTGGCCATTGACCCTCTGCAGCCATACATTAATATGATTTATATGCAAGAATCATTGGAGACATTATAAACAGAAATTAAGTTTTAGATCTAAAACAATACAATACAATGGTTATATACAGTAATTTATGACTCATCGGTTTATGTCTATGGAGGATCGAAAAATTCTCTTCATAACATTCTTTTTAATTGTTTGCGATGAGGATTTTGCTTACCTATGTGAAAGTGAATAACTGAAGGGATCTTTAATATTTTGGAATATAATTTTACGGATAAGAAAGATTTCCGATGTTCTATTGCGGGAATCATCTATGATGATATGGTTATCGCAGTTGGTCATGAGCTTCTGGAAACACAGGTTTTGAGGCGCGGTCTCGGAGCTTGAGATTTTTCTCGGCTTCTGCTCCAAATGAAGTTCGCGCAACTGCACTGCCGATGCTCGCAACGTCCGCAATAAACAGTGCGTTGACAAGCGCCGGCGCGGCGGCCCCCGCCCGCATTCCCAGGCGGCTTTTCGGGCCCGGCAGGCGGCCATTGTGTGGCAATCCACGCGGGCGCGCGTAGCATGCGCGGCACGTCCCGGGGGTCGACCCTGCGCCCTCTCGCCCGCTCGCACGCACGCAAACGCCGCTGCCCCGCATCACCCCGCCCCACCCTGCCCCGCCCTGTCCATCCGTTCCCTTTGCAGCCCTTATCAGCCACGCCCCTCCACGTTCCACCTCGTCCCGCCCCATCCCGCCCCATCCCGCCCCATCCCGCCCCACTCCGTCCCACTCCTCCCCACTCCGCCCAACACGCCTCACCACACCCGCCCCACCACGCCCCATCTCGCCCCCCGTCCCGCCCCCCGTCACGCCCCCCGTCCCGTCCCCCGTCCCGCCCCCCGTCCCGCCCCCCGTCCCGCCCCCGTCCCGCCCCACGTCCCGCCCCACGTCCCGCCCCACGTCCCGCCCCACGTCCCGCCCCCGTCCCGCCCCCGTCCCGCCCCCTTCCGCCCCCGTCCCGCTCCCCATCCCGCCCCCCATCCCGCCCCCGTCCCACCCCACCCCTCCCCATCCCGCCCCCCGTTCCGCCCCAACACGCCTCACCACACCCCACTCCACTCAACCCAACTCCACCCCGCCGTGATGCATTCCTTGGCTCCACGGCACTGCCCGTTCGCCTCGAAAGTTTCACACCCTCACTCCGCCTCGCTTCTCCCTCCCCGCTCTGTCCAGCCCCTCCCCTTCCCCTGCTCGCCCCACCTGCTCCTGCACGCCCCCTTCAGACTCCGCCCAGCTCTGCTGCTCTCGAAACTGAATGCAGCAGGCGCGAACGTCCAGTCCACCGAACCTCTCCCAATCCACGTCCCAGACGCCTATCGCTGCATAACCACCCCCCGAACCCCCACGAGACCTTCTCGCGCAACTCCCGGGCCTATCACTCGCTCTGCAGCTACCAGTGGCTGCGTGGGTTTCGCTCTGCGGTGTGCGCTGGACAGACGCAGAGGGCGCGCGTTCAGTGTCTTAATGAGATTTAGGACTAGGCGTCAGGAGACTTCCTTAAACTCCATTGATCACGTCACTAACCTCATTATAAAAGTGAAGTTCTCTGCAACGTATTACAAAATTTAGTTCCACTAGAGTGATTGCTCCCGAATGTGGCCCGAATACTTATGAGCGGACAAGAATCAAACATAATGTAGTTATGATTAAAAATGTTACCCTAAAATGTGCCTTTCTTTACAAAAAAAAATACAAAATTGCTTTAGAGTATACGCTGTCTAACTACGGTAATGTACCCATCTTTAAATTAATATAAACAAATGAACTGACTACGCCTTCGTGTTTTTGTGGGGCATTTAGTAGAAGTATAACATGTAATAGAAGAATTAATTAATGAAGGATTTCAGTACAAATGGTATTGAAACTAGTATTAAAAATGTTTTACCCCTGGCGAATCGTTTTTTATTGTACATCGAACTGGGTAATGTAAGCTCTTTCTATTTTAAAATGATAACCTTCGTTAGGTTTTCTAAACATATACGATATTTATAAAGGTAACTTGGAAATTGTTCTTAATTACATCAAGAGGCGAATTTATTGAATGTTCAAGAGAAAAAAATTATGTGTAAATAACATGCAAAGTATTTCTAAGAATGAACAAATCTCAATTTGCAGCTTTAGAAAGTGTGCAACTACGAAGTTCTTAGGTAGACATTAAGACTTCCAACTGTCCTGGGTGTTTAAGTCTGTTATATTATAATATAATCGTGAAAATAAAATAATTGTTGTTTATTATCCTACTTAAATTATTCAGAGAATCTACGTCCGTCCTCCATTCTCGGTTTGTCCCTCTCCGTTCCGCAGATTAGTTCAAGCCATTCCAAGTTAAATGCGTCTCAGTTTGCTGTCAGGAAACTCTGTTTTTCGTATCCTTCTCTTGTAATTAAAAAACCTCAAATGAATTTTGAAACTATTTTTAATCTGTTTAAAACGTCAGTCACCCCACACAAACCTAATGAGTTGTTTTCATTATTCTTCGTCTGCATATTGTCTTATTTTCATTATTAATTCCATTAATATTAAAATAAACCCTATTTGAACGGTAATGTGTAAATAGAAATATGATTCTTTAAAAAAATAAATTCAGATTTGCGTCCAAACCTATTCACTTCATTACCTGCATTAACAAACAAGATCACTGTCATCCAAAACTCAATTATTGTTCAAGTTGATCTTCGGTTACTCAGACGGATTACCAACTGAACGAAGGGTAATGCTATTTGAAGCACACAGGCGTGGAAACCGTAGAACAATCGATCAGAAAAATCACAAAAATGCAGACAAAGCAGGAAAAGCTTTGAAAGCCGATTCCAGTCGGCGCTGGCAGGATAATCGCCAGGGAGGCTTTGACGCGCTGCTGGCGAGGATTCCGACGTCAGCCACCGTCAGCACTCGGCGCGGGGCTGAATGAAACGAAATGAAATGGAAAATTATAAAACAGTAGGACCCAAGGCATCAAACCTTTTCAAAACACGTTCCGTAATAAAATAATTCGGATTGGAAAAAACCGTACGTTTTGCTTTGGAACATGTTTTTTCCTTAATTAAAAAGTCTGTTAAGGAGGACATTTTGTAATTAAATTAAATAAAGGTTAGCATGCAAAAATTACAGAAAATATACTTTTATATAATAATTTTATTTATTATATGTTTTAAATAATTATAATGTTATGCTTTTGCAGGATCGTATATGAGAAAAATAATGTTTACGCAATTCTTTCATTATTCTCACGTTATCCCTTTAGCAATGATAATAAATCAAAATATTGAAGTAAATATTCATTGGTCTGGACATGCCCGGATTGCTGCTCGCGGTCAACTCTTTTTAAACCGTTTATCTAACCTCGAAAAGGCATAATTCAAATGCATCCTGTTTTGCTCACAAGTACAAGAGTTCGCCTTGGAATCATAGCTTCAAAGGTCGCCCTTGCACAAATGCTCCTTGCTTTGAATTGATCTGCTAGAAAGGGTAGGGAAAGCTTGTTAATTGGGAATGCATCTGTATTAAAATTGATAATTTATCAAAACTAGTGTGCGTATGAGTTGTTCCAAGGAAGAGGGTCATCGGGGGGGGGGAGGGTCTTCCCTTAAATGTGCAGAATTAAAATAATTGTATTTTAGTTAGATAACACACACACTACCAACAATTCTGTCTTGTTCACCTGTGTTTTCTCTCGACTTGTGCTAGAAAATCTATTTGCGTTGCTGATCAACGGAAACTGAACTAAATTGTTTCCTCCTTCCCCCTCGCAAAACACTTTCCGGGATGCAATCGGGTTATACTTTCTCAGGTAGCCGAAAGGGATGCGGTGTTAGGGAAAACTGACCGCGAGATGCAATCGGGCCGTTCCGCATTGGTTTATAGAGCTCTATTTGAAGGAAAATATTCCCTTTAAAGGTGATTGCTTCATACCTACTCCCAGTACTAGATTCGGCATTTTCGTGGAACATCGTTCGGCGATCGTAGCACGAAACATCTTGAGGAGGTCAGGGCCGTGGGAGACCGCTTTCTCCGCCTCAGAGATGGAAGGCTTCACTCGCCATACGGAAGTTCCTCTCCCACTAACAGCCATCCGCTTGCACTTACAACCACAGCAAGGCTCGCGAGTTTCTTGTAATCAGGTTCCTGCATTACATGGAAATTTAATTCGTCTTTTCGTTCAATACTCTCTCGCTTTCAGACGCTTGGAAGAAACAGGTGAATCGGTGGTGCGATAAGCAGACCTTCACCTCTCTCTTTCTCTCTCGCTCCGTCTCGTGCCTCGGGAAGTCGCGAGAGTGATTAATTTTCGTTGAGGTCAACCATTGCAAGCGAGATGCTCGATCCAAGTTTCTCTTGTGAGTGAGATGTCGGCTTAAAATATTGTGCTGTTCTAATAATATTATTCAGATGTTGAAAGTGTAATAGACTGATGATGTTCGGTATTTTAAAGGACTTTACATATCGAAAATCTATGATGCTTTCTTTAAATGTCTGGTTAGTAAATACATGTATACTTCACATACGTGAAAGCTGTTCTCAAAATATACTTCCGAAATTATCGAAGAGAGTGAATCAAAGAATGGTACGTTTAGTGAATTTTCTTTTAAACTCCAAAATATTCTTCAAGAAATAATGAGTAAAGTATTTCCAAATTCAATACTGACCAAATTCTCTATTTGATGCTTTTCACATTCTCGTTTACATACTATAATACTACATACTTAGAAAGTAACGCTATTCCGAAAACAAATTACGTGCATCTGATTCAGAAAAAGTTGTTTTGTAATGTTAGTCTGTAATCAAAACTATTGCATAAACCTCACATGGGATTCTTATCGAAATGAACAGTCTCTGATCCATACTGCAGATTTAAAACTGATATTTTAATTTTGGAGGTGCTTTATGTGAATACTGTCCCAATTCTCACAGTATTGTGTCAAGATTTTTCACAACAGCTTCAATTTTTTTGTTAATTTCGTGTACAAAGAAAGACTTGTAAGCTTATAAAGGACTTTCCTTGAAAAATAGTTATTACGACTAGAAATTTTGCAGCAAGTTAAATGCGTTAAGAGAACACGATTCAAATTTGATGAACGGATTGTCTAAATATTTAGAAATATTAGTTTTCTTTCTGACATGTCTTAGAAGGAGACGTTGGGAAATGGGTATAATACGTATGTTAAAACATTTTGAAGTGGAAGAGTTTCGATGATACTAATAATATACTCGTATAAGTAGCAAAATAACTACTGTAATTTCACGTAACCTTTACAAATTATGCGAGAAAGTCAGGACCTTCGTTGCTGCACCATTAGTTTTCAAATTAGCGATCGATTTTAGGCCCGTTACAGACCTGTGTTCTTAATTACTGAGATAAAAGTACTTAATATGAACAACACCATTAAAATAATCCCCGTGGAGTAGCTTTATCATGTAACGAGGCTGTTTTATGTCTGTTGGGGTCTGGAGACCATGTTGATGTGGTTGTAAATGAGCTAAAAGGGACAGGAAGCTAACTCCCTCGTAAATGGTCTCTCTGATGTATAGGAGCGCCATTGTAATGGATCATATGGGAAAAAATGTACGTCAACTCGCATTGAAACAATTTTCTCTCAATTCAAAAATAAGTCCAGCTCTTTTATTAAAATGTACATATTAAATTATGAGAAACTTTATAAGAAAACGCGTAAGTTGTTTTTTCTGAATATCATAAAGATATTATTGTTACAAAATCTCTATGTAGTTGACTTTTGATAAACTTCTCAAGACCTCTGAGTTTCCATTTCCTGCGCGAATTATATTTTAAGCACTGAGCTTGACTGTTGTGTATGAAAGCATTGAAAGGATAATGCAACGTAACTAATTTTGTGTGAAAGGGGTGTGGAGTGCAAAAAATTGATATTGTAAATGCAATATTTTCTTTTTTCATTCTTAATGTAGCTTATACGTTCTTCATTCGAAGCTACAAAATCAACGTGAAAATATCTTTACTGTATTAGCCAACATTTTTTTCTGTATTATACATTCATCTGTCCATCCAGCAATTTGTCTAAATCTCTGTTACTTGGTCCCAGAAACATTCAGAGTTAACAGACATGAAAATAGTCCAAATAGATTTATCGGATGTTCTTATAATATTTTCTTTTTTATTATTTATTTAGCTTATACGTTCTTCATTTGAAGTTATGAGATCCACGTGAAAATATCTCCTGATATATTAGCCTGATTTTTTTCTGCATTATACATTCATCTGTCCATCCAGTAATTTGTCTAAATCTCTGTTACTTAGTCCCAGAAACATTCATAGTTCAGAGACATGAAAATACTCCAAATAGATTTATCGGATGTTCTTGTAATATTTTTTTTTTCTTTATTTAGCTTATACGTTCTTCATTTGAAGCTATGAAATCCACGTGAAAATATCTTTATTATATTAGCCTGAATTTTTTCTGCATTATACATTCATCTGTCCATCCAGCAATTTGTCTAAATCTCTGTTACTTGGTTCCAGAAACATTCATAGTTACGAGACATGAAAATACTCCAAATAGATTTATCGGATGTTCTTGTAATATTTTTTTATTCTTTATTTAACTTATACGTTCTTCATTTGAAGCTATGAAATCCACGTGAAAATATCTTTATTGTATTAGCCTGAAGTTTTCCTGCATTACACATTCATCTGTCCATACAGCAATTTGTCTAAATCTTTGTCTACATCTTTCATTGGTCCCAGAAACATTCATAGTTAACAGACTTGAAAATACTCCAAATAGCTTTATCGGATGTTCCTGCACGTTTCCCGCCCGGTAGCGCTAACATTTCCTGGTAGCCCTCAGCCAGCGAATCCTCAGCCCGGCCCGTGCACGCGCTCGAGCGCGCATCCGGAGGCGAGGGACGGAACATCGCTGCATCACGTGCCCCGAGAGCGTTTTGCAGCGGCCCACGCGAGAGGCGCGAACTGCCGATGCGATCTCTGGAGGAGAACGGACATTTCACGCGGAGCTGCGTTAAAGCGTCAAGGAGACCGATACAAAAAAAAATGAAAAAATTACAGTGAAGGAAAAAAAGAAAAGAAAGGAGTGACAGAAAAAGGATTTTTTTAAAAATACTTCCGTGAAGCTACTTCTCTTCAGTCAAGCTGTATGCTTTCAATATTGGAATATCCAGTACTCCAATACTACCAAGCTCGCGTATACACTTGAATGTCGAGGAACGAAAAGTTGCTATTTGACGCGAAGGAACGCAGTGTAAGTGAACGTACAAAACAACTGGCGAAGAAAGAGGGTGAGAGCCAAAAGCAAAGGGAAGCTAAAAAGAAAAGAGAAAAGGAAAGGAAAAAAGAAAAGGGGGGGGGGAAGTAAAAAAATAAACATCCCAACTGATAACCATTTTTTATAAAAATAAAACAGTTTAGGGTAACGAGCCGTTGCTGAGCGATTGTTTCTCGGGAAATCTTCTAGTTTTTCGTTTTGTAAAGTTCAGTTTCTTTGGTGCGCACACCCGAATCCTCATAATATGGGTGCTCTTGCCGAGGAGATGATTAAAACTTTACTCTCTCTCTCTCTCTCTCTCTCTCTCTCTCTCTCTGTCTCTCTCTGTCTCTCTCTGTCTCTGTCTCTCTCTGTCACTCTCTCTGTCTCTGTCTCTGTCTCTCTCTGTCTCTGTCTCTCTCTCTGTCTGTCTGTCTCTCTCTCTCTCTCTCTCTCTCTCTCTCTCTCTCGTGTTCCGAGGACGTTTTGCAACGATGCCTGGGGTTATGATACCACTCGAGAAGAACGGACTTTGTTAAAGAGAAGACATCGAAAAGAAAACCGAAGTAATAGAAAGAAAAAGTAAGAATTACTAAAAAGTGTAAATGATAAAGGAAACAATAAAAAATGATAATTATTATTTATAAACGTCATTTCCTTTCATGGCTTAGGATCCTTGCAGCTGATAAAAGGTTTTTTTTTCTTTTTGTTCAATTTTAAGACATTACGAGCTCTCGCTGCATCCCTGATTTTTAAGCTCTCGTAAAGTAGGCTTCGTCCACGAAGTTCCTGGGAGCACCGTCGCTGCGTACCCGGCCGGGAGCAGTTCCGAGGCGAAAAACGCTTTAGGCAGAAAGAGCTTTATTTTGTGTTCCGATAGCGTTTTATGCGATCCATGTTGAGTCCACTAACGGCCACTAATGTTATTGGCGGAGAGCGGGCATTTTCAAAGAGAGAGGGACTAAAAGAAATGAATTGATAAGAGAAAGAATTTGAAAATGTAAAAAAGAGAAAGGAAATATTTGAAGAAGAAATACTTCCGCCAAGCTGCCTCAGTCAATTGAAGATCGCCCAAAATGCAACACCCAACCTTCAGTCCTACCCATTCAGATTCAGGTCGGAACACGCAAATTACAAGGCGAAAAATGTCGAATTGTTATCTCTCAATTTTTTTACAATGAAAAGGAGGAGGAAAAATTTTAAGAAAAAAGTACAAAACCAAAAATACATGAAACATTTTATTAATTGAAACACAAATAAACTACTATGCTTAGCCTACATTCTTTTTAATTATTTAATCAAACGATTGTTTTTGCATTGAATTAATATGTTTTATCAATATATCATTTACTTATTACACATTAGAAATTTCGGAGTAAGAAGTATTACTCATATTGGATTTTTCGGTAAGTGCTGCAGCTAGAGCATGAACATTCAATTGTGATATCTCACTTGATTAACTAGATCAACACATTAACACTATATTAACACATTAATTTTAAAACATAGAAAAGGATGACATGTAGGAGGACACTTTTCGAGGAAGGACAGAATCTACAAAAAGAGGACGATTGGTCACCTTATCGTATTTTTGTGACATGTGGTTAGGCGGAAGAGCGGGCCCAATGGCCCGAGCCTCGCCATATGAATAAAGGCATATTATATATAAAGGCATATCTGCACCAGAGTGTTCCAACGATCCGCCGGCGAAGGGGGTCGATGACATCACTGGAGAAGAACGGGCGTTTTGACGGCGCGCGGCGCCAATTAACGCAGGGAGCCGCGATTTACGGGCGTCGCGGCGCTTCGTTGCGCGTTGCCGGGCGTCGGCGCCTGCGCAGCCTCCTGCTTCCACCTGCCAGGGGGGGGCGAGTGCTTTTTTCAACTCCCCCCACCCCCACCGCCAGTGGCCCTGCCGAGGCGGGAGTTTATTGTCATGCAGCGCTTTGGCTTATGCCGCAAAGAAGGGGGCAGTGCTTGACTTCTAGGCTGTCGCGTCGTTGGCAGATAGGTCGACGTTTCGCCTGCCATGTCGCAGGCTTCTTCAGGGTAGTGACCTACCCTGTCAATCCCCATCCTACCATCGTCACTACCCTGAAGAAGCTTGCGATATGACAGGCGAAACATCGACCTCTCTGCCAACGACGCGGCGTCACCCGGACAGCCTAGAAGCCATGAACTCGAGCCGCGGAAGCCTACGTGTACATGGGGCAGTGCTTACTTTCTAACTTATTTCTAACTTTACCTATGGATGATTTCGACGCTTTGGCCGGCAACCTAAGATTTGCACAAAACTGTATTGGTATTTTATATCATGTTAATTGGTTTAGTTTTATTGGTTTTGTTTTTTTCTTTCACTCGCACATTCACACCAGGTTCTATTTACACTTGACACACGCACTTTCCCACGACACTCTATCCCCCGAGTGCTCCGCAGCCGAAGCCTTGGAGGACGTGCGCGCGACGCGTCGTGGCGCGGTGACGCCGGAGAAAGTTTTCGTGCCGGAGGCCCTGGGTTCGAATGCACGCGATTGTTTGGGCCGGCGTAGTGGGCTCACGGCGTCAACTGATGTCACCGCTGTGTCTCCGACGGGGAGGGTCTAGCGTTCCACTGCAGATGGAGGCAGGATTTTCGACCCTGGTTACTCAGCTCTGTAGAGTTGAATTGAATTGAATTATTGCCTTATTTTACGTGGCGAGACTCGGGCCATCAGGCCCGCTCTTCCGTCTGACCACGCAAATTTCGCTACGCTCCTTTCACCAACTAGCAGAGAAATGAGGTATTTGTTGGGCGAGAAACAGGCGATTTGAATTCAGCTCAGAGGCGTCATTTAGGCTTGAGGATCTTTTACATGCAAGTAAATCTACTAACATGGGACAGCCGGCTTTACTTCCCCTCCGAAGGAAGGCGTACGAAGGATTTTTTCGCCCTTAAAAATCCACGATCGGGTTTGAACCCGCGAGCTTGGGTATAACAGTCCGGTACGCTAACCGTCACACCATCGCCGCCTTAGAGTTCAGTTGCTCTTTAAAGGAGAATGCTAGCGGACGGTTGCTCTGATCGGTAGTTTTCCGGACCTCAGAGATTGTCCCGGCTGGAGGGAGATACCTGGTTTGGAAAACCCGCCAGCTGACGGGTAGGTCGGGACCGGATCTCGTCATCCAGCGAGGAAAGATCACCGCCACCCCTAACTAAAGACCTTAGCAGTTGTTACGCCACGAATCAATCAATCAATCGTTTGTTTTCGGAATAAATCAATCGACGATTTTCACCTGCAAAAACTCGATGGTCTCTGCAGAAATATTAATTTTCTCCCACCAGGGAGGCAACTAATCCGTATCTGTATTTCTCGTTATGATTTCCAAATTGAAATGTTCAAATTAAGGGCTCAAAATTAATAAGATTGGGAAAAAGATGTCCACGTCTACAGTGGCGCACCAGTATTTTTATAACTAACACCTAAAGCAATGGATAAATGGAACACGTGTAGGATTCGCTGTAAAATGGATGACGTGGGGTGAGAACGAGTGGTTGGTTTGCTTACAAAAGTGTACAATTATTTGGATCGAGTCGGCTAAGCAAAATCATCACCAATTGCACTCGCTTCGTTCGCGAATTTTCAAGTCGCCGGCAAAGTTCGAAAATTTACATAAAATATCCTGGAGCGCGTATTACACCAAAATACAGATCCGTCTTATTTTACTGACTTACCACGAGTAACAATAGTTATATTATTTCCACTTAATTCAAACGCGCATTATACAGTATTTCCATTTATCCACATGCGTTTACTGAATTCCAAAAATACTCACCCTCGGAACGTTCCTGATTGTCTGCTAGGTGTCCATCTATCACGAGAAGCCAATTTAGGGGACGTAAACTAGAGAGAACATCATCATAGCACATTTCCGCTCTGAGAAGCCTAAAATATGCCATAAAAGTCGAAAAACAATGCACATCTCGGTGTATCTTGGAGGGTCAAGAGACGTAGAGATCGGCCTTTGGCAGCTATGAAGGTATTAACAGTTAACAGTCCAAAACCATTACGAGCAATGACACTAGTTTTGTACACCGTCTGATTGGCTGTTGTCGGCTAAAATTCATTATAAGGCAACTTATTGGTAAAAGCGCGTATAAAAACTGCGTATAATCTCTCGCCGCATTCACAGTTTTGTTCGATGGCAATTTCACTCCAGCCAATCACATTCAATTGTCTAGTGGTGAGAAAGGACCCCAATGCCAGAGGAGGTTAGTGATAAGTTCAGTGATTGAGGATCAGAGTGCATGTTATTGCGAATGTGATGTTGCAGAGAACTGGTCAAACTGTATAGAATCAAAAACGTAAATACAATAAATTCCTCTTTAACTAGCATTAGAGCTCTCGATCAGCGTTTACTTTCTTCCCTGTCAAAGTAGAGCAAGAAAGCGTCATGTAATAGCGGCAACTTAGTGAAGCTAATGCCTGTGCAAAACTTCAATTGTTAGCAACCACGACAACTTCCATCGCTCTCCTTAGATCTCATTAGTTATCAGCTACAGCCACATGTAGGCACGCTTATTTTCAAGTTAATTGATTCCGGTACAAATTATTCAAGAACAGCTTTTAACCGTCTCTCTAGCGAGCAGTCGAATGGCACTCGTCATGGACGTCTAGAACTTAAATTATTGTTGCCCTGAATTGTGCCTCGACGGTGTCGGTTTTCGATAAAAGCAGCAAGCTTAACTATGTCAGAGTTGGGATGAGAAATCGTCAGTCCGGCTGTTCTTGTATGTCCTTACTTGTCTTGTCGGATTCCTAGTTTTCTTCTCTTAAATTCCATTCAGAATGCAGTACCAGAACTTCGCGCAAATGGCCACAGATCGCGCTTAATTCTTTATTTCCTTTTCTGTTCTCACTCTCAATCTTATGTTTCGTCGAGGGCTCATTCTCACAATTCTCTGGTAATATTTCCAATACGGGGAAATGAGACCAAGAAAAAAATGAGGAATCAGAATATGGTAAATGTGTTGACAAAGAGAAAGATGACAAAGATGATGATAAAAAAGAAGATTGTGAATATGATGGTAGAGATGATTAAGAAGAAGAGGAAAATGAAGAAGTTATCATAAAACGCTTCGAAGAAGATGATGGCAAAGAAGATCATGACGAAAAAAGATGGTAACGAAGACAAAGTAAAAGAAGAAGGCGACAACGAACGAAGTGATGTCGTAGGAGAGTAAAACGAAGATTATGATGAAACAGAAAAAGACGAAGCATGCCGCGCGCTGCAACCCAGGCGCAGCTTCAAAGGATGCGAGCGAGGAGCTGCGCGTAATGACGGGATGACGCTGGAGAAAGTTTCTCGACGGTTGAATGATTCACACTGCTAATTAATTTAATTATTGTAATGGCTACGTCGACGAACACGCTCGTAGTCGTAGTGAGATTGAATGTAATTGAAGGGGGCGGTAGAAGGCCATTCAGTAGCTTTGCAAAGAGGTGAGGACTAAAAAATCGCATCCTCAAGTCTTTCTGTGAAGGGAAGAGTTTGAAACAGATTTTACTCGTAGGTGTGACTCCAAGCTTTGAGGAAATGAATTTACGCTCAATATTTTATGACTGATAAGAGATCATTGTAATAAAAATAAATAAACAAAAACTATAAAATGAATACAGACGATATGAATATGAAAATAGGAGAAACCCAGCTCTCTAGATTGTTTAGAGGAAAAGGACATTTGTATGACTAAATGTACTTCATTAAAACATGGGTTTTTCTTCGACACGCACGTATTTATTTTAAAATAAATCCGCAGTGAATGAATTAAAAGACAGGAATGCTAGGCTCGGCTGCTCAAAAACGATTTAAGACGATTTAAAATAATTGGCTTTGACCAATATGTTAAAGAATTGACACTTCATTTAAGTACAGTATTCTGGAAGATACCAAAAAACTAACGAATTTTTAAGTAAATCTTTAGAAGTTATAGAAATTGTTAAGTAACGTAAAACAATATTTTTCTTCAAATAAAATTGGTACATCTTTATTTTTGGTACAGATTTTGATAATTTTGAGTTTTTTCATGGTTAAATAAATGAGCTGATAAATAGATAAGGAGAAGAAGGTACTATTAGTGTTTTCAGTCAGTGTTTCTGCCTCTCTTACTTTGTTAGTGCAAGAGAATCTAAAATGTATTGAAGAATGTGCTTGCATTAAAAATCGACCCAAATCTTCAGCAAAGAGGAGCGGCCACCCAGAAAAAGTTCTCAAAAATACGTTTTGATGAAATGATAAAATACTGGAATTCGTCGCCAGACGAAATATTTGTTTTGGTGCGAGTGTCTGCTATGGATTTTGCATTGGCCGGCCGAACGCCCAGCGCCGCCAGAGATGTCAAGGTTCCTCTTGCACGAAAATAGCTGCGACGGCGCCGCTCGCCCGTGTCGACTCGTCTCGGTCGACGAAACTTCCCTCTGCCCCCTTCCTTGCGGACAAGTTGCGCTGAGAACACGAAAGGGGGTGGAAGGAGAAGGACAGATGTTTAGTTGAAGAAGCGGTCAGAAAATCACTTGTTTTCGGAGTCTCTGCTCTTACTCGTCGTTACTCCTCGGGGAAAAAAGAAGAAAGAAAAAAAAATGGAGTAAAAGTTAATATTGTATACAGAATTAGCATTAGATTTGGGTGGTATTAGATGAGAACATGATTAGTAAATAGTAAAATGAATGCTACTACGGCGAAATAAAATCAATGCCTGGAGTCCTCACCGTTCTAGTTCGTCCTGCACCATCCCACCCTACCCTTCCCTGCCCTTGCCCGCCCTTTCGCGCCCTTCCACGCCCTTCCACGCCCTTCCACGCCCTTCACGCCCTTCCTCGCTTTTCCCCGCTTTTCCCCGCATTCCCCAAAGCTTTCTCGACCTTCCCTGCCCTTTCTCGCCCTTCCACGCGCTTTCCCGCCCTTGCTTCCCTTCCCCGCCATTGTTCGCCCTTCCACTTCCCTTCCCATGTTTCCCCCTCCCCCACACTTCCAAGCCCTTCTCCGCCCTTCCCCGCCTTATCACGCCCTTCTTCACTGCGCAACGCCACCCATCCCATCTCGTCTCTCAGAGGGAGGTATCAATTAATCTTTCAAAATTCTAAATCCATTTATTGATTCACAAGACATTTTAATTTTGTACTTTCAATTCCTCCTTTGGGACAATAATTGAAATTTGACGACTTTATATTTTCAAACTTAAACCAACACACGATATCATCACAATTTGCATTATCTTGTTTAAACTACACCATGTTAGTGCAATTCAGAAAATAGTGTTGCCCAAAACATTCAATAATAGAACAGTACCTATATTTTTGTTTTGGTGTAGCCATATGTGGTCACGGTAAACAAATAGCCGTTTTTCATCACGTTTACTTGGCAAAAAATGTATTTCATTTCAACCGCGTGCAATATCTTGATCTTCTTTCACGTCCACGTTCTGCATAGTGTCAACGGCACATTGAATCTATATTAAACTTGAATAAAGCTGTATTACATAGTAAGTATTCATTGATTTCATAATTAAAATAGCAAAATATGCATGGGGTAAACAGGACACTGAAATCTATGCATGTTACACGTCAATGAAGCTATATTTAAAAGTAATCATTAACCTCATAATTAAAATAGGAAAATATATACGGACAATACTTACGCATTTCATCAAACGTTAGGAAGCATTTTACAAAACGTTTAAATGCCACAAAAATATATGATACTGCAAATCATTACGATATCTCAAGTTCATGTGCTGATAAATTTGGCCGACTATTTTAAAATCAAGAGTCCAGAAATATCTCCAAATGGTCCACTTATATTTCAGCGCTATTCGTGATGGGAATCGCCACCAATCGTCCCGCAAGCCGGCGTGTAGGTGGGCGCCAGATCTCCCCATCCAGCGGGAGTGGCCCACCTCCCGCGATAAAAAAAGATGCACTACACTTACTGGCCTAATGACTATAGCAGTCAACGCGCCCAAAACCACCAACCAAGCAATCAAACGAACAAGCCTATCCGTGTATTAGGGCCCCTTCCCACGGCGCGGCCGCAGCGCGCTTCGCAGCAGCGCGGCGCGTAGCAGAGCATTGGTTTGAATAGAGGCCTTCCCACGTGCAGCGGGTGGCGGCTGCTGCGGCAGCCGACGCCGAACTCCAGCTACGCGAAGCGGAGGAGGGGCCACGCGCCACCTCTAGCAGAACACAGCTTCAAATGGGAGCGTTCCCACTGCGCCGCGGCCGCAGCGTTCTACCTGCTCCGGTCCCTTTGTTCGTCGTCGCCGGAGGGTCGGCGAAACCTACCCCTCCAGACCCCACCCCCTTCCACGGCGGGCGGCGGTGCGGCCATGGCTCCGGCGGTGGCGGCGTCGGAAGAGCTCTGCTCCTTGAAGGAAGCGCGCTGCGGCCGCGCCGTGGGAAGCGGCCCTAAATGGGAGCCTTCCCACTACGGCCGCCGGTCGCTGCGTTTTACCTGCTACGGTCCCTTTGTTCGACGTCGCCGGAGGGTAGGCGAAACCTACCCCTCCAGACCCCACCCCCTTCCACGGCGGGCGGCGGTGCGGCCGTGGCTCCGGCGGTGGCTGCGTCGGAAGGGCTCTCCTCCTTGAAGGAATCGCGCTGCGGCCGCGCCGTGGGAAGGGGTCCTTAGTGTTCCATGCAATGTAGACACCGTGCACCACACGTGCACACCACACATTACCAGTGAGCTGCGCCGCCCCCGTTTCCTCTTCCCCCCTCCACTGGCACGTTTTCCGTCCTCTTCCGCCCTCATCGATTTCCCCACCACGTGGCTCCTTCGGGCGCTCGCGGCGCCCGTGCGGATGAGATTAGAGGCGCGCCCGCAACCCCCGACCGCCCCTGGGCTCTCGTCCGAGGACTTGCGCAAGGTGCGATTGGGGGCGGGGCAGTCAAACTCTCCGGGGGGACGAAGCGACGAATAGACGCGTTAACTGAAGACCATTACACGTAAGCTTCCGCGGCTCGATTCCATATATTCTTGGCTATCCATGAGACGCCGCGTCGTCGGCTCAAAGGCCGACGTTTCGCCTGACACGTCGCAGGCTTCCTCAGGGCAGTGACGCTCACTCAGCTTCCTCACTGCCCTGAGGAAGGCTGCGACATGTCAGGCGAAATGTCGGCCTCTCAGTGAACGACGCGGCGTCTCACGGATAGCCAAGAATTTACTGATACCCGAATAGCTAAGAAGACAATCGTCGCTGATGCAGCTCTGTATGAACACATTCTGTATTTCGATTTTTTATTTATTTTTTTATTTTTTAAATTGTCGATTGTCCTTCTTAAAGGGGTTCGTAGCCTCAGAAATGTGCTGGCCACTGTTAAAAATATTCAATTTATAAGGCAGGACGTGTAACAATGACCTAATGTCATCGTTTTTTTTTATAAAAATCGAAGTAAAACAATGTTTTCTTTTCCCTAATGATAAATGAGTTATGGAAGTAATAAATGACTAATCTTGATATGAATTCCTTGTGTCCCCCACAAGGACAAATTTATATTTTTTTCCCAACGGAGGACGTCGCTCTCTAAAGAGACTTGTACCCCGCTATCCGACTTTCTTCGAGGGGGAAGTAAAACCATCCGTCCCTTGTAGTAGATTTACTGCATGTAAAAGATCTTCAACCCTAAATGAAGTCTCTGAGCGAAATTCAAATCTGTTTCGCCTGTTTCGTCGCCCAAGAAATACTTTCTTTCTCTGCTACCTGGTAAAGGGAGCCTAGCCAAAATTGCGTGTCCAGACGGAAGTGCAGGCCTCATGGCTTGAGTCTCGTAAAATAAAACATTAATTCAATTCCAGCCATGTACAGTACTATCAGGGTCTTTCGAGACCATGGAAACTTGCCTGATCTTTAAAATGGAACTGAGGACAGGGAGGAGAAGGTTGGATCGCTCCTGGACCTTCGCCGATTCTGCTCCAGCTTCCGACTTGAAATGTGATAACGAAATGGAAAGTGTGAAAATGAAATAAAGAAAACTACTAGGCAGTGCGGCTGACATCTAGAATCCCCCTCAGGGCAGGTGATTTGTCCGACCTAGCTGTTTAGACTTAATCGGAATTAGGTCTTCATCGAGAACGTAGAACGTAGAACCTCCACATACATCAATCTTCAGACCGACTTAGGTAGCTCAGGGGTCGAGTTCCGACAGTGGCAGGATTTTTGAAGTTAGATTCGTGGCTGGTTGGAGTTCAGCAGCTGTCGGGAGAAGAATTCTCGCGGCCGGCTGCTCCGATCGGTATTATTCCGTAGTTTCTCCGATCTACACCAAATTGCGCGCGGCGATGGTGTAACGGTTAGCGTACCGGACTGTTGTACCCAAGTTGGCGGGTTCAAACCCGATCGAAGCCGTGGATTTTTAAGGGCGAAAAACTCCTTCGTACGCCTTCCTTCGGAGGGGAAGTAAAGCCGGCTGTCCCATGTTAGTAGATTTACTTGCATGTAAAAGAACCTCAAGCTTAAATGACGTCTCTGAGCTAAATTCAAATCGCCTGTTTCTCGCCCAAGAAGTACCTTCTTTCTCTGCTAGTTGATGAAAGGAGCGTAGCGAAATTTACGTGGTTAGACGGAAGAGCAGGCCTCATGGCCTGAGTCTCGCCACGTAAAATAAGGCATTAATTCAATTCAATTCAACACCAGGCGAATGTCGGAGCAGTACCCTAACAAACGGGCCTCAGACTCCTCCCATTGTTCTATTCTCTTCCTCTTCCTTGCCCTACCCTCACACCTAACATATGCATACTTGCACTTACGTGCATTACACTACCCCACATGTCGCGCGAGCAGTCGGGAACCCAAGAATTTTTGTAGAATGGGACGGTGTTCCGCTGGTGGGAGGTCCCCGGAAGGGCAAAACCCCACAAGCCGACGTGCAGGGCGGCGCCGGATCTCGCCATCCAGTGGATAGAACCTCCTGCGAATAAAGCATGCACTACACTTAAAGAACTAATGTTCGCGGCGGCGATGGTGTGTCGGTTAGCGTACCGGACTGTTATACCCAAGCTCGCTGCGGGTTCAAACCCGATCGAAGCCGAGGATTTTTAATGGCGATTCTTCAAACGCCTTCCTTCGGAGGGGAAGTAAAGACGGCTGTCCCATGTTAGTAGATTTACTTGCATGTAAAAGATCCTCAAGCCTAAATGACGCCTCTGAGCTAAATTCAAATCGCCTGTTTCTCGCCCAAGAAATACCTCCTTTCTCTGCTAGTTGATGAAAGGAGCGTAGCGAAATTTGCGTGGTCAGACGGAAGAGCGGGCCTGATGGTCCGAGTCTCGCCACGTAAAATAAGTCAAATTCAATTCAATTCAATCCAATTCCATTCAATGTCCTGAGCAGTAGACTCCTCCGAAAATAATCAATTAACAGTTGCGGGCCCGCAATTTCGCTAATAAAGTAAGACAATCGTATGCATAAAATGATTAAAAATATTCTTATGAATCACGATGTTACGATTCAGTAATCCTTAATGATATTATTTCTGCCGAGAGAAATCTGTTAATCGCTGTAGTTTTGAAATTATCAGAGAAATATTACATTGTCATTAAGAATAGTCCGAGTCTTGAAATACAACCTTACGATGACGTAAATAATTGTCAACGTTAGTATGATGAAGTTGAATGATAATTTATGGGTAAAGTGTAGGTTGTGTCACTTTTAGTTGCCAAACGCACGATAATGCGCACATAATTATGAAACTCGGATATCGTTTTGGTGCGGAGTAAGGAAAGTTTTCCCCTGTGCATTGCTGAAAAGGGGCTCTGTCTGTGTGCAAAGAACGTTTTGACACGGGTGGTCGCGTCGTTTTTCTTTGCAGAGTGAATACCGTAGGAATTTGCGAGACCAGGATATCACACGACTTATGAAAAGGATGTGCGAGTTACAATTATCACGTTCATTTATACATTTAGGTATTTTGTAGCGAGTTTGAAAACACTGTTCTTGTGCGAAACACAAGAGATAAAATTGCTGAAGGTTACGCAAAATCAGTCCAAAACTCCATATTTAGACAGGAAGGTCGTCTTATTCATTTCCACCAAACTGTCTGTATTTTGGTAAATTTGAAAAAAAGTTGACATTCGAAAACTATAATATTGAAGATTGAGATTTTTGTGTGAAACAAAATCTTTTTAAAATATCCTATTTTTAAAAAAGTTTAAAAATTTTTGGAAAAAAAACTTCTAGTTTTGAGTGATATCTATTTGAAGTTATTACAGTTTTCTCTTAAAAAACATTTCCTGAAAAACGGTTCCATTTTTTCACATATAGAAAAAGACGCTGAAAAAATGGGGGCAGATATAATTTTCGTTGAATGCTCTGAATTTTCGAAATTCGCAAAAGTTGCAAAAGCATCTGAAGCCGTGCCTTTTAATTGTATCAAAGGTCCATCGCTTGTACTTATCCACGACAGCAATGCCATCAGTTGCAGCGTGGTTGCTCTCCTAGGAAGCTGGCGTGGACTCGTAACCAGCGCCGCAGAAGCAGATGTAACTCCGATAGACCCCGTTGCAGAACTCGTTCTATTTCTTACGGCCTGCCGGTTGCAACATCCCACTTTCCTGTCTGGCCTGCGCGCGTCCGCCGCCGGCAGCGCTGCCGGCGCGGCGCTACGGGCGACGACTCCACGAGCCGTCTGCGTCGCTTCCGACCCCGACGCCTTGGATGCCCTCGACGCCTTCCACGCCTTCGACGCCATCTACGCTTTCCACGCCTTCCACGCCTTCGAAGCCATCCACGCCTTCCACGCCTTCGACGCCGTCGACGCCCTCGATGCCGTCCACGCCTTGCACGCCTTCCACGCCTACCACGCCTTGCACTCCTTGCACGCCTTGCACGCCTTGCACGCCTTCCACGCCATCCACGCCTTCCACGCCATCCACGCCTTCCACGCCATCCACGCCTTGCACGCCATCCACGCCATCCACGCCATCCACGCCTTCCACGCCATCCACGCCTTCCACGCCATCCACGCCTTCCACGCCTTGCACGCCATCCACGCCTTCCACGCCTTCCATGCTTTCGACGCCGTCGACGCCCTCGATGCCGTCCACGCCTTCGACGCCTTCCACGCCGTCGACGCCCTCGATGCCGTCCACGCCTTGCACGCCTTCCACGCCTACCACGCCTTGCACTCCTTGCACGCCTTGCACGCCTTGCACGCCTTCGACGCCTTCCACGCCATCCACGCCTTCCACGCCATCCACGCCTTCCACGCCTTCGAAGCCATCCACGCCATCGACGCCTTCCACGCCATCCACGCCTTCCACGCCTTCGAAGCCATCCACGCCTTCCACGCCTTCGACGCCGTCGACGCCCTCGATGCCGTCCACGCCTTGCACGCCTACCACGCCTTGCACGCTTTGCACGCCTTGCACGTCTACCACGCCTTGCACGCCTTGCACGCCTTCCACGCCTACCACGCCTTGCACGCTTTGCACGCCTTCCACGCCTTCCACGCCATCCACGCCTTCCACGCCATCCACGCCTTCCACGCCTTCGAAGTCATCCACGCCTTCCACGCCTTCGACGCCGTCGACGCCCTCGATGCCGTCCACGCCTTGCACGCCTTGCACGTCTACCACGCCTTCCACGCCATCCACGCCTTCGAAGTCATCCACGCCTTCCACGCCTTCGACGCCGTCGACGCCCTCGATGCCGTCCACGCCTTGCACGCCTTGCACGCCTTGCACGCCTTGCACGTCTTCCACGCCTTCCACGCCTTCGACGCCTCGGGCGCACTCCCGCAGCAGTCGATCGCGTCGCTTCCTCCACCTGGGGTTGTAGTGCGATTTATTTAGTCGCGCACGTGACGTACATTAGCTGTTGCGATTTCATTCTATCGGGAGCGTGTATGTCGCTACAGTGACGTCACTATGGGGACGTTCAAGCTCCGGAATGGATGAAACCGTGATCAGATGATTTACGTGGAGTCCATCGATAAATAAATCCTAGATGGCGTCTCTGCCATCTTCTACTCCGTCCTCTCTTCCTCCGCCTTCTCTTCTTACACCTTTTAGACCATGTGCATCTCTTGTTCCTCCGCTGCTACCGCTGCCACAGCCGTTGCAATTGCAGTCGACGTAGCCACCGCCATCCACTGCCACTGCCATCGCCTCCGCCTCTGTCTTGTCGACCCCCACCTTCATCACCCTCACCATCACAATCACCAGCAACACCACCACCGTCACCACTGCTACCACTTCCATCGCTGCCTCCGCCTCCACCTCTGCTCTCGCCTTCGCCTCCACCGGGTCAACCATCACCAACAACTCCACCAAAGTCACTGTACCCCCTCCCACTACCACCATTGCCACACTCCACTTCCGCCTCCACCTTTGCTCTCTCTTTCGCCTCCACCGGGTCAACCATCACCAACAACTCCACCAAAGACACTGTACCCCCTCCCACTACCACCATTGCCACACTCCACCTCCGCTTGCAACCTCCGCCTCCACTGGGTCATCCATCACCAACAACTCCACCAAAGCCACTATACCCCCTCCCACCACCTCCATTGCCACACTCCACCTCCGCTTGCAATCTCCGCCTCCCCCTCCGCCTCCCCCTCCGCATCCACCGTGTCAACCATCACCAACAACTCCACCAAAGACACTGTACCCTCTCCCACCACCTCCATTGCCACACTCCACCACCGCTTGCAACCTCCGCCTCCCCCTCCGCCTCCCCCTCCGCATCCACCGTGTCAACCATCACCAACAACTCCACCAAAGACACTGTACCCTCTCCCACCACCTCCATTGCCACACTCCACCACCGCTTGCAACCTCCGCGTCCGCCGCCGGCCCGCCCACCGCCAGCGGACAGCGTCCGGCGCTGGGCTCGGCTCCGCCGCCGCCGCAACAAATTACGCGGTCTCGCAACCAGGCCGAGGGGCGGGGCGGGGGCGGGGGCGGGGGCGGGGGCGGGGGCGGGGGCGGGGCGGGCGGCGCCTCCTCGTGGCGCAAGAGCGCGCGGCGGGCGCAGCCGAGATGCGCCGAGGGTCCGCGATGATGCTAATGCAACGGTGAAATGGTTAGCCTATCGGACTGTTGTACTCAAGTTGGTGGGTTCAAACCCGATCGACGTCGTGGATTTATAAGGGCGGAAAAATCCTACGTACGCCTTCCTTCGGAGGGGAAGTAAAGCCGGCTGTCCCATGTTAGTAGATTTACTTGCATGTAAAAGCTCCTCAAGCCTAAATGTCGCCTCTGAGCTAAATTCAAATCGCCTGTTCGTCGCCCTAGAAATACTTCCGTTCTCAACTAGTTGGTGAAAGGAGCGTAGCGAGGCATCAATTCAATTCAATGCATCGATCACGGAACTAAGGAAAACGACGTACAAGAACTAAATCCTATTTACACTTGGATTTAAATATTGATGCATTTGACGTAAATCAGCTGTTACGGTGTGAGCGTAAGCTTTTATACAGCTGTGTACACCTCTAATACAGCTGTTACGGTGTCATCCAATGGGGAGGTTGGACGTTACCATAATGACGTCACTGCAGTAACGTGTATGCACCCGATTGGATGACACCGTAACACCTGATGATCTGTCAAAAGAAGAAATCGACGTTCAACTAAGATGTTGTTTCTAAATCAAATTTTCCAGCACTCGCCCAGCTCTAACAACTATTTTGTACTTTCTGTCTTTACTGCATTCTTAGTGTAATATCCACAGTGTGAGGAACTCTGCCTTCCCCGATGTATAACATGCACGGCACTAAGACCATACACATGGGGCTAATGACCTTAGCAGTTGACGCTCTCGGAAAAAGTAAGTAACTATATCTTTGTTTTTTGTGTATAGGTAAAGTAAGTTATTAGGGGTCACCACCGTTTCTAAGTTTAACTAAAAGGAGTCTGATTATTTTATCCTTTAATCCCATCCTTCAATTTCCTCAAAAGGGGTCTGCATTCAAATATACTGATACATACTTTCTCGCATTACATTAAACGTTTTGCAATTTTTGAAAATTCAGAGAACGAAGATGAGACCGGTCCCCTTTTCTTCAGAATCCTTATAGATATATCCGAGAATAAATGCAAAATAGGAGCCAGTCTTTTGGAAGTGTTCTTGAGGCTTCCTGCACAATACCTCCAAACATTAAAATATCAGTTTCAAATTCTGAAGGACCTCCAAGTTCCGTAGATAGATCGCGGTTGTATAGAAAATCGTGTGAACGGTATAGGTGCTAGCGGTGGCCGTAGACTGACGGACGGACGGTCAAACAGACGTTTTACCGTCAACCAATGTCTCGGTATCAAGGACCTACAATTTGTGGATTCTGACTTCACAACGTGTTAAGAGGAAGGTATTGACTACATATAGGAACAAGATTTATTCACTTTGGACATCAGGGTCTTACAGCGTGATTTTTTCCGTCAAAAAGTCGTCACTTTCCTCTGCAGCATTACAATACTCTTTCTTTACTACGCTTGCACTAGCAGGCAAGACAGAAAAATTTTTAAATAAGGTTTTTAGTGTTTTTAGTTTAATAAGTATATACAAATAGTAACAATAAAACTGTATTAATAAATCTTATATAAGTTACATTATTAAAACTGAATTGTACAATTTATTTTAGCTGATGTACCTGAAGAAGCAGACACATCGGTGTGTAATACACATATTATGCCCGTCTTTGAGTGTCTATAATGAAAGGATACAATAACCCATTAATGAAGTAAAAAAAATTCAGCGCCGTGCCGTCATCCATCGGCGGCCTCCGGACGCGAGACTGGGTCGCGGCGGCCGCCGTGCCAGACCGGTCTCTCTCTCCGTCTCTCGCGTGGCTGCGCCGCGGACGCCGGTATTCGCCCGGGGCTGCGGGCGTGGCGTGGCGTGGCGAGGCGAGGCGAGGCGAGGCGAGGCGAGGCGAGGCGAGGCGAGGCGAGGCGAGGCGAGGCGAGGCGAGGCATCGCTTCGCATCGCTTCGCATCGCTTCGCATCGCTTCGCT
Organism: Gryllus longicercus; assembly: GCA_038098605.1. Taxonomy (NCBI): domain Eukaryota; kingdom Metazoa; phylum Arthropoda; class Insecta; order Orthoptera; family Gryllidae; genus Gryllus; species Gryllus longicercus. Next base: position 269,915 of record JAZDUA010000326.1, on the reverse strand, counting down.
TCGCATCGCTTCGCATCGCTTCGCATCGCATCGCTTCGCATCGCTTCGCATCGCTTCGCATCGCTTTGCATCGCTTTGCATCGCTTCGCATCGCTTTGCATCGCATCGCTTCGCATCGCCGGCCCCGCCCGCGAGGAGCCTTTTATTTGCCCAATGACATCGTCTGCGGCGCACTGGCCTCTTGGTTCGGATTCGTGGGCTCTTAGCACTGGGATTGACAAGGGATGTTCGCGGATGAAAAGTCTCAGAATTGTCAGAGGGCGCCTTCCCACGGCGCCACGGCGCCGCGCTTCCTTCAAGCAGCAGAGCCCTTCCGACGCCGCCACCGCCGCAGCCACGGCCGCGCCGCCGCCCGCTGTGGAAGGGGGTGGGGTCTGGAGGGGTAGGTTTCGCCGACCCTCCGGCGACGACGAACAAAGGGACCGGAGCAGGTAGAACGCAGCGACCGTCGGCACAGTGGGAAGGCTCCCACTTAATGCTGTGCTCTGCTAGCGGTGGCGCGTACGCCCTCCTCCGCTTCGCGTGGCTGGAGTTCGGCGTCGGCTGCCGCAGCAGTGGCCACCCGCTGCACGTGGGAAGGCGTCCATTCAAACCAATGCTCTGCTACGCGCCACGCTGCTCGGAAGCGCACCGCCGTCGTGACATGTGAAGGGGTCCTGAAAGAGTTTTTGAATGTAATGTCCAAAAAAAAAATCAAACTAGGTCATTAGCGACCACTATTGCTTGTAAGGGTATGGTAACTATGAGGATGAAACGATATGATGGGGGTGTGAAAGGACGAACACAATACAACCAAGCCCGAGGCAGGACTCTAACCCGCGATCCTTCGGTCTGAGATCGCTACGGCACAACTGCCTTAGCGATTTTGGCCAACCGGCCAGACTAAACTGGTGGTTTGATGAACAAAGAAATATTGAAATAGAAAATGAGATGATTGTAGTAGTACATAAAATAGAAATTTGAAAGAAAATCTGAGAATAGAAAATCTGCAATTTTTACCTCCATTCGTAAGAGATCACCTACGATTGCATCATATTCTATGTAGTTATTTGCAGACTAACAAAATGCCTACTGTGAGAAACTTAAGGAATATGGTGAATTACTGATCACATCCAATGAAGTTACGAATTTTAACTGAGCACATCGAAGATTAAGGGAAGTTTAAAACCAAAAAAAACGAAAGAGACGCTAAAATATAGGTTTATTGAGCTCAGTCGTCTTCAATAGTCTATTGGGTCCTATTGATCACTGAATTTCACGTCATTTAGGTGCATAAAAAAAGGATATATTGAGCTTTCACTAGCATATATTTTTGGAAATTGTAATGTCTAGAAGGAACAGAGGAACTTATTGTTCAGGAATTCTACGAATGAAGTAATGCAAGACAGGACAGAATTAGAAAGAAGAATTAAGAAGGAAGAAATTAAAAACAAAGAGAAGAAAATTCCGTCGTAACTACCTCTTCAATCAAGAGCTAATTGTACGAGGTAAAAAATTACCTATTGTTATTCCAAGAACATATATAATGCCGTCAATTACTCTTAATAGGTCCCTGCCATCCAATACTATTGCAAGTTTCGAATACCTTTATGTTTATGGATGAAAGCAATAACTATCTCTAGTGTATTATGATCTCTAAGGGTTAGATGATCTGCGGAAGATAATTGAGTGGTGAATGTTTTCAAGAAATGATTTCTAAAGTGGAAAAAGTTCTTAAATATTGTTATTCGAGTGTCACTGCTTGCAATGATTTGTTGCAGTTAATCTGAAACAATTTGCGAAAGTACGTGACCATTATATAAACGTTTCTTGTCTGAAGAAATGTACAGTTGTAATCTATGCTACAATCTCCATAATTTTCCCAGTTCAAGGTCAAGTAAACAACTCCTTTATCTGTGTGGTATCTCCCTTCATTATTTCCCCATCTCCAAAGCCGGTTTCAGACCGGATTCCCCCAATGCATACATTTGAAATACGGCTGGGAAAACTGGGTACTTATTATCTTGGAAAATGTGTTTATACACATGTTAGTCGTTAATATTTTCCAAATTCATTTTGTTAAAGATAACTCACAGTTTCACAACTTACAGACATCTATAAATAGTTTTCGAAGGTATGAAGTCAGCATACTATTCCGTATTGTATACCGTTTTAATATATCGGGTTTAAAATCTTCAGACCCTGGTGCAATTTTGAAATTCGAATACAGTAGACCAATTAATTGTCTTTCTCTAACTTTGGGCGTTGTGAGTATATCCATCAAAAGATGAACTACTTTCGAGGATGCGCTGGTTCTTAACCAGGCTAGATCACTGGTTAATTGTGAGGGAAGTTAGAGTCACTAAACTTGTTAACCCCCAGGAGGTGGTTCGTGTTATCACATTTTTATGCTAAATAAAAATGATTTCTTTTAGTACTCATCCTTATCTTTAATTACGCTTTCAGTATATTTCAAGTAGTGAAGTTTGAAGGGAATCATAGAACATCAATCACGAAGCGATGTTGCTCATTCACCTCGTTCCGGGTCAGACTTATCAGAATTGTTCCCAATTTAAACGACTTTCAGCTTCAAATCAGCATCGATTAATAAAAAGCCTCCCAAAGTTTTCAGCAACCTCATTCAATCCGAATAACAACTTAAATACTTTATTGCGTATTATAAAAATAATAATATATTTTCAGTTGCTTATTTATTTTTATAATTATTTACAATATATAGCATTTTATCAGAAAATTAATTAAAAATTTAAAACTCAATCTCAGGTATTTTTCTCTATAATTCCGAGATTGCTGTTGCCTCATTTCTATTGTGCCAGTATCGTATTTCCATGTCTACGCAGTTTTTTATATATCTGACGTTCACATTGAACCCCTCATTTCTGATCAATGTGAGCAGTCAACACATACGGGACTATGGATGGGATAGAACCACAGTATTCATGGACTAAGAATTATCTTTAACATAATAGAAAATCGCTGTTATATGCCCCCGAAGTAAATAAGACCAACAAATGATCGAAATATGAATTTTCTCATTAATTTTTTAAATTTTGGACGTGGCTGCATGTACTGTAGCATATACAAAACGAAAAATCGTGTGAAAATGGCATCTTTCTATATTGGAATGGAAATAATAACGAAAAGAAATATTTCTGGACGTAAGCAGATAAGCGTAATTTCCCTTGTCCTTGAGTGTCTGCGAACAAGACTTTGAAGGATTCAAAATCAGATAGTGCTGGTAGAGGGAATTATAAGATAGTGGATGAATGATAGCATTGCTATATAAATTGATATGATCATTTGCATCACAAAACGTCAGTTTTTGTGAGCGACATGCCATGTAGACGATAATATTATTTCTCTCATTGCATGAATTCATGCGGTGTACTGTAGACTAATCTTGTTCAATACCGTGTTGTTGTCTTCCTTCGTGGTCCCGTGCTTCGTGTGCTAACATTGTCAAAAGTGCACAGTGCCAATTCTCACGAAGAACGAAGCAATGATGTGTAAACGTGATCCGGAATCACCAATATACAGCGACTATACAGCGAAAAATATACTTGGAAGATGGTAATCTTGAATTTGCTGCCTAATTTTCTGGGGTGAGTACATACGACAGCTTTCTATACTAGACTTCCGATGTGGGAAAAATATCTGATGCCGTATTTGTATCGAGTGTTTGTAATTTGTATTTGTTTGCCAGAGAAAAAGATCGATTTATTTGTGAAGAAACATCCATGTTTAAAAAAATTCTCATGATATAAATAAAATTTACAGTATCTAATTTAGTAGTAGATTGCTCGCAATCAACAGCCATTGGCAATGTGAACCTTGACTACATAGAACATTATTTAGAAAATTAAGATGAGTTCAGTTTTGGGTTACAATTTTTAATAAAGGAGCTTCACTGTGGATATTATTAAGTTTGGTGGACACGCGCTCGAATTGTTCAAGTTTGTATCAAGTTTGGTGGACACGCGTTCTTGTCTCCAACGCTTTTGTAATCATAGATCCCTCCACCCGAGTCTAAGTGGGGAGTGAATACTCCACAGAGGACCCGAGGCCACTGAGTCAGAATAAAATGTTCGTGCTGAAATATTAAAGATCGTAAAAAGAGAACTTAGGAATTACAAAGTAAAAATTGACTGAGGTGGGATTCACGGAGCTCAGATTTTCAGAGGGAAGTTGAACTGTCTTCTGCTTAAGGGAGCTTAGGGTTGCAGCAACTGCGATTAGCGCAGCTCGGTATGGCATAGATGGATTAATTGCGATATATCAGCTCGGGTGCGTGCTGTTCGGATTCAGTGTTGGGCTTGTTGGGGTTTCGCGCGGCGAGTCGTGCAGTTGCTGGGTGCCGGGCAGCGCCGGCGCTAGGCATGGCCAGACCGGGCGAACGCCCGGGGCCCCGCAAGTCAAGAAATATTAGTAAAAAATTAAAAAAGAAATTAGATCTCGAGAAAATCGTTATCTTAATTTTATAAATCACGATACGTATGATATTCTTAAAATTTTTAATTATTTATTTACCTTAAAGTCATTACTTATAAGGTAGGACTATGAACGAACATTAACATTAAAGCTAACATTCAAATAGGTTCTACTGAAATTTATATTTATTATTTCACGTATTTAACAAGTGATTTTATTAAACACTAACAAAATACAACAAAAATGTTTAGCGTTTTAAGTTCATCGTGGAAATTGTACTACTTTGACTTAAAACTATTATTTAAAATATATTTTCCAAACGTCTTTCTTACTTCAACGTAATTTTTGTTATTTGTTGGAGTACATTTGTTGGAGCTATCAAATTTTTAACTTATTTTCGGCGAGGGTGACGGGGGAGCTACGTTTGAGCATTGCCTTGGGCCCAACATTGTTTGCTCGCACGTCTGGTGCCGCGCGGGGAGAGAAGAGGATCCGCGGCGAACGCCATCTTCCGGTGCTTGGCCTGCGCTCCGCCCAGCCGCGCTTTATGAGGCGTCCCGCCATTAGCAGCGCCACCGACCGGCGCCGCCTCGCCCCGCCCCGCCCCGCCCCGCCCCGCCCCGACCCGCCCCGACCCGCCCAGCCCCGCCCAGCCCCGCCACGCCCCGCTCCACCCCGCCGCGCCCCGCTCCGCCCTGCCGCGCCCCTCCGCCACCATCTCACCCTGCCCCGTCCCGCCCCGATCCGCCCCGCCTCTCCCCGCCGCACCCCGCCCCGCCCCATTCGCTGGCGCCGCGCCCCTCGCCCCGGGGTCTTCGAACCCTCGCCCCCCCCCCTAGCGAGGACGGCGCGCCACGCCTACGTGACGCCTATGCGAAGTCTGCGTGACGTCTACGCTACTGGGCGCGTACCCGATCCCTTTGCGACAGCTACGCGACGCCTACGAGTCGCCTACACGACACTTACTAGCCGCGTACGGGACGACTACTCGACGCTCACCCGATGCCTTTGCGATGGCTACGAGCCGCCTACGCGATGCCTACCAGACACGACTGCTGGACGCATACCCGATGCCTACCTGACGGCTTTGCGACGCCTAGAAGCCGCCTACGCGACGCGTAGTAGCCGCCTACGGGTCGCCTACTCGACGCCCACCCGATGCCTTTGCGATGGCTACGAGCCGCCTACGCGATGCCTACCAGACACGACTGCTGGACGCATACCCGATGCCTACCTGACGGCTTTGCGACGCCTAGAAGCCGCCTACGCGACGCGTAGTAGCCGCCTACGGGTCGCCTACTCGACGCTCACCCGATGCCTTTGCGATGGCTACGAGCCGCCTACGCGATGCCTACCAGACACGACTGCTGGACGCATACCCGATGCCTACCTGACGGCTTTGCGACGCCTAGAAGCCGCCTACGCGACGCGTAGTAGCCGCCTACGGGTCGCCTACTCGACGCCCACCCGATGCCTTTGCGATGGCTACGAGCCGCCTACGCGATGCCTACCAGACACGACTGCTGGACGCATACCCGATGCCTACCTGACGGCTTTGCGACGCCTAGAAGCCGCCTACGCGACGCGTAGTAGCCGCCTACGGGTCGCCTACTCGACGCCCACCCGATGCCTTTGCGATGGCTACGAGCCGCCTACGCGATGCCTACCAGACACGACTGCTGGACGCATACCCGATGCCTACCTGACGGCTTTGCGACGCCTAGAAGCCGCCTACGCGACGCGTAGTAGCCGCCTACGGGTCGCCTACTCGACGCCCACCCGATGCCTTTGCGATGGCTACGAGCCGCCTACGCGATGCCTACCAGACACGACTGCTGGACGCATACCCGATGCCTACCTGACGGCTTTGCGACGCCTAGAAGCCGCCTACGCGACGCGTAGTAGCCGCCTACGGGTCGCCTACTCGACGCCCACCCGATGCCTTTGCGATGGCTACGAGCCGCCTACGCGATGCCTACCAGACACGACTGCTGGACGCATACCCGATGCCTACCTGACGGCTTTGCGACGCCTAGAAGCCGCCTACGCGACGCGTAGTAGCCGCCTACGGGTCGCCTACTCGACGCCCACCCGATGCCTTTGCGATGGCTACGAGCCGCCTACGCGATGCCTACCAGACACGACTGCTGGACGCATACCCGATGCCTACCTGACGGCTTTGCGACGCCTAGAAGCCGCCTACGCGACGCGTAGTAGCCGCCTACGGGTCGCCTACTCGACGCCCACCCGATGCCTTTGCGATGGCTACGAGCCGCCTACGCGATGCCTACCAGACACGACTGCTGGACGCATACCCGATGCCTACCTGACGGCTTTGCGACGCCTAGAAGCCGCCTACGCGACGCGTAGTAGCCGCCTACGGGTCGCCTACTCGACGCCCACCCGATGCCTTTGCGATGGCTACGAGCCGCCTACGCGATGCCTACCAGACACGACTGCTGGACGCATACCCGATGCCTACCTGACGGCTTTGCGACGCCTAGAAGCCGCCTACGCGACGCGTAGTAGCCGCCTACGGGTCGCCTACTCGACGCCCACCCGATGCCTTTGCGATGGCTACGAGCCGCCTACGCGATGCCTACCAGACACGACTGCTGGACGCATACCCGATGCCTACCTGACGGCTTTGCGACGCCTAGAAGCCGCCTACGCGACGCGTAGTAGCCGCCTACGGGTCGCCTACTCGACGCCCACCCGATGCCTTTGCGATGGCTACGAGCCGCCTACGCGATGCCTACCAGACACGACTGCTGGACGCATACCCGATGCCTACCTGACGGCTTTGCGACGCCTAGAAGCCGCCTACGCGACGCGTAGTAGCCGCCTACGGGTCGCCTACTCGACGCCCACCCGATGCCTTTGCGATGGCTACGAGCCGCCTACGCGATGCCTACCAGACACGACTGCTGGACGCATACCCGATGCCTACCTGACGGCTTTGCGACGCCTAGAAGCCGCCTACGCGACGCGTAGTAGCCGCCTACGGGTCGCCTACTCGACGCCCACCCGATGCCTTTGCGATGGCTACGAGCCGCCTACGCGATGCCTACCAGACACGACTGCTGGACGCATACCCGATGCCTACCTGACGGCTTTGCGACGCCTAGAAGCCGCCTACGCGACGCGTAGTAGCCGCCTACGGGTCGCCTACTCGACGCCCACCCGATGCCTTTGCGATGGCTACGAGCCGCCTACGCGATGCCTACCAGACACGACTGCTGGACGCATACCCGATGCCTACCTGACGGCTTTGCGACGCCTAGAAGCCGCCTACGCGACGCGTAGTAGCCGCCTACGGGTCGCCTACTCGACGCCCACCCGATGCCTTTGCGATGGCTACGAGCCGCCTACGCGATGCCTACCAGACACGACTGCTGGACGCATACCCGATGCCTACCTGACGGCTTTGCGACGCCTAGAAGCCGCCTACGCGACGCGTAGTAGCCGCCTACGGGTCGCCTACTCGACGCCCACCCGATGCCTTTGCGATGGCTACGAGCCGCCTACGCGATGCCTACCAGACACGACTGCTGGACGCATACCCGATGCCTACCTGACGGCTTTGCGACGCCTAGAAGCCGCCTACGCGACGCGTAGTAGCCGCCTACGGGTCGCCTACTCGACGCCCACCCGATGCCTTTGCGATGGCTACGAGCCGCCTACGCGATGCCTACCAGACACGACTGCTGGACGCATACCCGATGCCTACCTGACGGCTTTGCGACGCCTAGAAGCCGCCTACGCGACGCGTAGTAGCCGCCTACGGGTCGCCTACTCGACGCCCACCCGATGCCTTTGCGATGGCTACGAGCCGCCTACGCGATGCCTACCAGACACGACTGCTGGACGCATACCCGATGCCTACCTGACGGCTTTGCGACGCCTAGAAGCCGCCTACGCGACGCGTAGTAGCCGCCTACGGGTCGCCTACTCGACGCCCACCCGATGCCTTTGCGATGGCTACGAGCCGCCTACGCGATGCCTACCAGACACGACTGCTGGACGCATACCCGATGCCTACCTGACGGCTTTGCGACGCCTAGAAGCCGCCTACGCGACGCGTAGTAGCCGCCTACGGGTCGCCTACTCGACGCCCACCCGATGCCTTTGCGATGGCTACGAGCCGCCTACGCGATGCCTACCAGACACGACTGCTGGACGCATACCCGATGCCTACCTGACGGCTTTGCGACGCCTAGAAGCCGCCTACGCGACGCGTAGTAGCCGCCTACGGGTCGCCTACTCGACGCCCACCCGATGCCTTTGCGATGGCTACGAGCCGCCTACGCGATGCCTACCAGACACGACTGCTGGACGCATACCCGATGCCTACCTGACGGCTTTGCGACGCCTAGAAGCCGCCTACGCGACGCGTAGTAGCCGCCTACGGGTCGCCTACTCGACGCCCACCCGATGCCTTTGCGATGGCTACGAGCCGCCTACGCGATGCCTACCAGACACGACTGCTGGACGCATACCCGATGCCTACCTGACGGCTTTGCGACGCCTAGAAGCCGCCTACGCGACGCGTAGTAGCCGCCTACGGGTCGCCTACTCGACGCCCACCCGATGCCTTTGCGATGGCTACGAGCCGCCTACGCGATGCCTACCAGACACGACTGCTGGACGCATACCCGATGCCTACCTGACGGCTTTGCGACGCCTAGAAGCCGCCTACGCGACGCGTAGTAGCCGCCTACGGGTCGCCTACTCGACGCTCAGCCGATGCCTTTGCGACGCCTACAAGCCGCCTTCGAGCGGCCGCCTACGCGACGCCTATGCGACGCTCTTGCGCCGGTCAGAAGCTTCTCGGCCGACAAACGATTGCACCTGACCCATTTCATTGAGATTCCATTTCATCACCGACGGGGGACAGCTTCGCGGTCGAGTGTCGTTGGGAAGGCCACAGGTTTAATCCAGCCGGACGCGCCACAATCCAACCGCAGGCGCCACAGCGTCGCTTCTGCGGCCACAGCAGCGCAGCTTGCGGGCGCGAGGTGAAATTCGAGCTGCAGGTCCCTTCGGTTAGGTGGTTTTGCTCAACGTGGCGTAAAAAGATTCGCTGCGGTGAACGCAACCACATAACCTGTATCGTTTAATGGCTTAATAACGTTTTCCACAATGCTTTCTTTCTAATACGGCGGTAAATGGAAGTATTTATGGACTGTGACGGCGGAGAGTGCTGCAAATTGTAAATTTTCGTGACGTTACGTCGTCTTGGTTTGCATTTGTCCGATCAGAGCTGTCCTCCAATAAATGTTTTGTCATGGGGGAGCATACCAGTTAGCAGCTCTTTGCTGCCACATTTGAAAACAAATTCCTTATATCGTAATCGCATGATATGAATCGTATACAATACACGCAAAACTGAATTTATGTCGTATTTGATGCAATGCTTGAAACAACGTAAAACTGTCCAGTGTCGCTGATAATCGAAGCAAAAAATAGAAATTAAAGGGCACATAGTGATCAATAAGAAATCTTGAGCATTAATAGGAAATGCACAATTCAAAGTAGTAGCACGATGTTTAATTAAAAACGCAGTCGCGTCGTATCATTTCTGTTACTGTGCTGCTTCATCTAGAGTGAGACCTTGTGCAGCACAGCGAAGACCGAGGGCGCACTTCCTTCCTTCGTTCAGGCAATGAGATGCGCACCCCCTGCTCGGACAACACGCAAGGGCAACCGACTGCGGGCTGTAAAACGGGCTTCAACTGCAACTACCTGCTGTAGGGCGATGTTTCCAAGGGTTTCTTGCTTTGAGCGGTATCGTTCCTGCAAACATATTTCCCCGCAGGCGGGGGCGACAGCCATAGGAGTTCCTTGGTGGAGACTGAAAATGTCCACCCGGATGTAGTTTCTCCGAGAAAATAACGTCGAGAGTGCCAAGATGGCTGCGATGAGAAGGCGACGCTAAGTTCCTGATTACTCGGGCACACCCGAAAACCTGCCAGTTGGGCCCCAACCCGCCCATCTTTGGAGCAGGATTGGGAGCTTGACTTGTTCCCAAACCCACATATAAAAGACTTCCACAGAACACGCACCTCCCGTCAGGTTGCTCTAGATTCTGGCGACACTCACGTCGATAGCGTCAAGGTGGGTGCTGAGAGCAGCGAGTTGGAGGGCCCGAGTCACCTGGTCCTAAGCCTGCACGGTTCCCAGTTGGGCACTTGGCTTCGTCGTGGCGGAGCCGAAACTCACGGGTTATTGAGTAGGGATTCGCTCCGACACACTGTAAATTTGCGCCCTCTCGATTAGACTCAAGTTCTACCCCGGTCAGCTAGTAGCTTGAAGAGTGGCCCTACCCAGTCTCTGTTGTCTGGCTTGGAATCCCTAGAGTCAATTCCCTAATCTTCCCCTCTACAAATTACTAGTAACGTAGACAACTAGTTTGCTGATCAGTGCGTAAGCTTTCCATACCCGTTTGTAGGTAAGGAAATAGAAAAACGAACCGTCCCGGAGGCGAGAGTCCTATTTTTATATTCTCGAACTTGAAGGGTTACTCCAACCGCCCAAATAAATATTCATCCCAATGAACGTGTTGTTAAATATGCTCCTACACCTTTTCATTCTACTCAAGAACTCCTGTAAAACTTGTCGTGGTCTATATTAGAAGTACTAAACAATTTAGAATAGCTGTGTCCGTCTACTTGACCTGCTAGTTTAAGCAACATAAATGTCTTTCGAAAAAAGGTTCAGAAAACTTTCGCACGAGTTATGCACTAAGGAAATTATAATGTTTTCTTAGATGTCTGATATTAATTAGAAACGGGATGAGTACTTCGTGAATTTTGAAGAATTCTTTAAAATTAAATATCAGTTCTTTCTTGCAAATATTCAGAGCACAACTAGATTCGTGTGTTGCGAAGTTCAACTGATCAAAAGGAAATGCGAGCCCGTTGTTCCTTTTCTCGCTTTCCGATTTTTCTTTGACGTCGCCACGATTACTAGAGAAAATCCTCATTAAGGTTGAATGCAATCATCCCAACTCTTTCCCTCCTCATTCTTTTGCCGTGGTACACCGTTTTGGATGCCGAAAATTCGCCTTCTGAACTCGAGAATCTTCCGGATCACGAATGTGCACCTTGACCCACCGAAGGGTGACAGAAGAGCTTTTTCCTGTATTCCTACAAGTACAGACATGCGAGATGGAAGCAATATAATTTACATGAATATAAAACATACTTTTGAGAGGTCACGTCGGAAACTGGAAGTAACTGAAAGTATTCATGTAAAGCCTTAGTTATTTGCAGTATCAGCTTGCACTTGGAAGGGTCATAGTCAACAAGAAACTTTTGTATTACGTCGATATGTAGCTTAATAAATAATCATATAATATCTCAAACCGTTTTTTGTTTCACTGAAAAATTGTTAAATCTAGTAGGAAATCTTGGCACACCAAAACTTTTCCTCCTCTTAATGTTATTACTCAACAACTACTTACATATATTTTTTAAATGCACAGTATTATTCAGAGATCTAAAATATAGCGATAAATTACATAGAAAAGAATCTCTGGCTTCGGTGGGAATTTGGGGTAAGTTCGAAAATAAATGTAAACTTTCACAACTTTCAAATTTTCGGAGATTTTAATAAAAACTTACCTATTGGCTATTTATAAACCTTTTTTCTTCAAATCGATGAAAAAAATTGAAAGACAAAATTTGTAGAGATATTCAAGGAAAGTTTGAAAATGGCACAGGAGTTTCATGTAAAGAACCCCCAAAATTAAAATATCTTGATATTTTCCAGAACTGCACAATTAGATCTTACTCCAGGTGTATTTTCCAAGATTCAGCTCAAAGGCTTCTAATCTAAGTTGGGCACGACACATACTTCTATCCATCATACAGACATCCAGATTTTCGGGTTTATCATTGCGTACATCTCTTCTCCATGTGCACCAACCGCAGCCATGCCACAGCTTAAATAATCCTTAAATACGACCTTTATGATCAAAACGTCCTGACCGTATTATTGAAATAGACAATTGGAACAGGCAGAAAAACTAAAAATAGACAAATTGCTGCAAGATTAACATAGCTCAAACGCGTAGAAAAATCCTTCCTCTGCCCATTTCTTTGACTTTCGATCCAGAGCTTTCCGTATCTGTCCATTAGACGACGTCTGCTCGAGGCACGAACCGCGCCTGCAAGTTGATTTCTACGAGGTACAGCTACAGTTTTCTCATAATTGCCAAGCTGACATCTAGAATTACGAAAGTCTCAACAGCTACACAGTCATCCAACGCGACAATTCAGACGTCGACAAAAATAACTTCATTTCCCGTTTTTTGTCTTCCACTCTATTACCCACTCCTTTTCGACCGTAGACCATCACGAAACAAAGTTCTTGTACGACGTTCTCTTCTAGTTTCCAGAACGTGCATGACGATCTCGGAAGAATCAGTGTTTCGTACATAAACAATACTAGCGGAACCCAACAGACGTTCTGTCCTTCTCCCTCTTTCTCCTTCTCTCTTCCTTTCTCTCTCCGTCTCTCTCACAGACTCTCTGTCCTTGTCTCCGTGCCTTACTCTGTCTCTGTGTGTCTCTCTCTGTCTCTGCCTCTCTCTGACCCTCTCATTCACATTTAGTTGCAGATTTTTCACGTATCTGAGCAGGTGGGGTAGTATCGAGAAGCGCCGGACCAGCAAAAATGTAATCAAAAGTTCAGGAAGATCTCATTCTCTAGATTACGCTGTAAAAAACGTTTGTTTGATGCCTTGTTTTAGTTTTTAATACACTAGAACGCTTCGTTTAGAAGAAATATAACAATATTCAAAAATTCTGCTGAGTGTTGGGGGTTGAATTTTGGGGTAGTTTTGTTCTACAGCGCCTTCGCTTTTATACTCAAACTTAATAAAGCACATACTAAACTAAACAGGTAATGTAATGACTATAAGGTTATAAAATCTCTCTTCTTTCTCCACACACCTGTGGTTTCACCCTCTCTCAACCACTCAAAAGCCAAACAGATTCCATCCCACCCAATTATTCAACAGCTATCGGATTTCTCTCCTTCACCTGCACAAAGTCTTCGATTTCCCGACCCGACAAAGTCCTACCCGTGTGTGGAGCATCGTGAACCACCCCTTGACGTCTCCCTCCCACAACGTACACGACAATTGCAAAGGAAGCCGTATATTTTTTTTATCGGGGGCATAAAATACGGGCTATCGCGTCGGCTAAAATTGATTCTCATTCGCAACAAACAGCCGCCCTCCCGGCCGGGGGCGGTGGGGGTGGGGCCGGCAGAAGGTCGGGGCTGGATATAGCGGCGCAAGTGGTTCCCCACCGGCGAAAATACTCTCGCTGCCGTGCGGCCGCGGTGGCCGGCCCCGGCGAGGCCTCCGCGCCCCTGTCGGGCCCTGTCGGCGTACTCACGCCACTCCGCGCTGCATATTTCAAGGTTTACAGCCCTCGTTCGCTGCCGCGCCGGGGGAGCAGCGGCTGCGGCCGCCCCCGTAGCGCGCGCCGCGCCGCGCCGCGCCGCGCCTCTGGTGCTGCCCGGCGCCCTCACGCTGCCCGTCTTTTGGCTCTCGCCCCTTCTCCATTCCTCATTCCTCTGCCTCATCCCTCTTACCTTTTTACCTATCCCATTCCCCCGCCTCCATTCCCATTCCTGCCCCCCCCCGTTTTCTGTTCCAATTCCAGTCCTCCTTTCTCGTTTCTCTTGCGTTGCTTCCCCGGTCGTCCCGCCACCTTCGGGCCCCTTCCCACGGCGCGACCGCCGTGGGAACTCGTCTCCTATTCCCAATATTACGTCCCCTACTCGCCGTCATCCGCTCGTCTACTCCCACTACCCCCCCTCTCGTCTATTTCTCCCCCCAATTCCGGGATTCTTAACATCCTTAATCCTTATTACTCCTAGTCCCCGTCTCCTGTTGTCCGGCTCGAACTTTGTTTTAAGCATCGTCTCATGTTCATTGCCACAATGAACTTCTCACACTTTTCTCCACATGAGTGTTCCAAGAATATATTAGGTTCCCGATTTACTGTTGAGAAAGAGAAATTAAATGTGAAATTTTCATCTTTAATTATCGCCGTCTTTTCAAATTGAACTAAAATTTACTGTCTACGGGAAATATATCTTAATTAATTGTAAAAAATATTCCGAGATTCTATGAGAAATGTGAATCCCTTTTGTGTGATTATTAAATTTTAAACTACGTTATTCTGTGAAAACTGATTTTTTCTTTGTTCTTATGTTCATAAACATACGTTATTCAACACTATTACCTTTCCTAAGATATTACTTCATGCATGTTACTTCTGCCGTCTGGTTTTTGAGCTTCACACTGCTGTTAACCGACACTGATGTTCATTTCATATCAAGTAGTTTTCGTCAACCAGTTCTGCTATTCTCAAACATTTATTATAATTTCTAAAATTTGACGATTCAGACCCTAAACACATTTTCGGTTTCGTTTTACTCCTATATCTCTAATATTTGAAATTGTTATATTTTTTAATAACATTTAAGCATTTTGGACAAGCACAATAACAAAAAATGTTTACCTTATTTCCCAGAATTACGTCTGTGTTAAGTTCCTTTATAAAACTTCCTCTTCTGAAAAGCTTTTCGCAACAAGAAAGTCTTTCTCCCTTCGTCTCCGGGCGAAGAGACAAGCCAAGTGACATTAATTTTCTGAGCAGAGATATTCCTGAAGCTTCGTCTTCACTGCAGGAAACTTCTGAGAAATCCAGTTCTCTTGTGTTTTACTTGACATATGAGGCCATATTTTCTAAGAATGGAGGAAAGACGTAGACGCGATTTTTGATTGAAGTTTTTTATTTCTAAATTTTATTTTGTGGTTTTCCTTGAATATGCTGTGGAGGTTTATAATACATCTGGGTAGGTTTCGTATTTTACAGTTAGAATAATGTTCAGGTCTATTTTTTTCGAAAACATCGTCGTTTAAACCTTCATTATAATAATAACATTAGAAATAAAGGAAAAACTTGCTTCAAGAGGGTGACAAATGTAATCTTCGGTTGATGGTTTACTTAGTAAATTCTATCAAAATAAATCTTCCTGGGGATTGTCAAGATAGACCTCATAGTAAAAAGTGATAAAACAGAAGTTCCAAACTTTGTTAAAATCAGGGCTTTTAGTAATATAATACAAATAAAAAATTGAGAAAACTACTGACGTGAGTGGTAAGTGTTCTCAATAAAGAAGAGAATTTCAGGATAGTTCTCGATAAGGAAATCGTATCTCAGACATCCTTTGACAGTATAATAGCTTTATTTTATAATTTAAACGTTCATTTACAATCTTTTCTCAATGTGAATAATAAATTTTGTTGACTTCCATAACTAGAATGACAGGTAGAGCTACTCATTAGTAGCACTTCTGTAATTATTGTCAAGAAGATTAGCGTTCTATACGTTTTAATACCTAACAAGTTTACTTTTAAATACCCAAAATACATTTAATGGGAGTGGAACGAACACTGCTTCTTGTATCATTCTGCCTTACAACTAATTCAGACGAAAGGGACAACAAGTAGTAGATTCAATCTGCAAATGCTCTTTGGTTTTTCTAACGACCATTGATATTTAGAAGGCAATATTTTGTTGTTTGCTACCTCGCCAAGCAACTCATACCAAGGATTAATTTCTTAAAGAACTTTGAGAATGACCAGATTACGGAACTCCGAAAAAATATTGGAATATTAAACATACGTATTCAAAATTATTATGAACTCTACTAAAACCGATATTTTTTTAAAAAATGATACGAAAACTTTTTAAATTTTATTAATGAATATAAAATTTTCTTGCAAAACTTATTGGGACCCTTATCCAGCGGCGATGCTAAGCGTGTGCTTCGACTGTTTATGTATTAAACCGCCCCTGGATCTTTCGTATACTATTCCAGACGGCAAACGGTAAAGTAAAAATGCTCCGGGGAAATGATTTTTTACTGCCCGTGGTTATAGTCAGAATAAAACAACTTCTCTCTGTGAGTTCATGTAGTAGTATAAACCGGGAGAGTGTTCATACAATCGTGCACTTTGAAAATATACGCACGAGTCTCTGAAGGCGACATTTACATACTCGGTCTCTGACGATATTGTCCAACAACGACGACAGAATGAAAAATTAGATTTACTCTTTTCTCAGGCACATACGATTTTCAAAGCAAGGAAGTCCATCTGTTGGAGTCTGTTCTACATCTTAGAATTTGTATGATTTCAAAAATACACCGTATTTTGTTTCGTTTCTACCCTGATTGCAGGGGAAATATTTTGTGTTTATTTACAGATGTTTTGGTTTAGGAATTTCCATTTTAAAAGACAAAAGTAAATAGTTGCAGTATGGGCAAAATTATCAAGTTCACAAGTGGTTTCGAAAATTTGAATCATACCGTGAGTCTGAAAATTGACTCAAGTAAATTTTAAATGCTGGTGATCACTATCTCAAAACTGTAAAATTTTAAGATCATTGAAATAAAAAAAATTTAAAAAAATTATCTGTAAAACTTCCTATTAGTGAGTGCTTTGCCAATTTATGCCGCCTCTTACTCTTATGGTATATAGGTTATTTTAATCTATTCCTATATGATCCCTGTTTCATCGCAGTTTCTATTTCGCTCTTCATGTTTTCCACTGTCAGCTACATCTATTACATTTATTTCCTGGCACGCAATCTAGAAGCCTTTTCGGCCAACTATCTTCGTTCTAGTTTTTTTTCCTTCATAGAAAGCCCATACATCCTAGTTTTTTTTAATACGCAATTCAAAATACTTCTGCGACTGTAACCACTCTATTCTTTATATCGTTATTTTATAGATAGATAAATAAATAATATTTTGTCTATTACCATTAGACCACTATACTGTCTTCAGAAGTTTATTTACAATACAGTTTGGATTCTTCGGTGTTTAAAAACCCGTACTTCAGAGACACAGATATGTGCCAGTATTTTATAATGTTGACCACAAACATATAATTTACATAATAATTCCGAGGAGACCTAATCATCCCTATGTTATTATTAACTATATTGTATAATAATTAAATAAATTAAAATGTATTTATGTTTCTTTGGATGATGTGGTATGACAGAGCAGATATTACATCGCGACAATATCATCTGAAATATTTGACGTATCTGACGTATTTGAAAGAGGAAGTTAATATTCAGATTTTGCCAAAGGACGTCTTTTTGACGTTTCTTGACGTCATAGCTATAGGGAATGACGAGGACTGATTTACGTCCCTTGCGAAGGGAATAATGGAACTTACGAAACTCTAAAATCCATTGGAATTGAAACAATACATTCTATTAATACCATTGAAACCATGATAATCCTTTCCTGAATGCTGCAAAGGAATCGTATTGCGTGTAAATGCCGTAGCAGCGCAATGGAAGAGGTGGAGACGGAGGGTTCGGGTTGAAGCAGATTAAAGCGACGCCAGGGCCCGCGCGAACATGTGGCTCCGAGATAAGATAGCGCCACCTCCGCAACCAGCCCCTCCCCCTCCCCTCCTTCCCCTCCCCCACCTCCTCCCCCGCCACCGCCACGCACTCACGCGGCCGCGGCGACCTGCTGCCCTAAAGCGCATCGCAGCAAAGCACATACAAATATGAAAATAAAAACACTAGTAAATAAATACTTTTTTTTAAATTTACGTCAAAATGTTAAATGCTGCATCTGTCGTGCTACGGGGAGAAGGGCATTCTGTGCACGTTTTCTTAACTCTCGAATCCCAACCCAAAGATATATATATATATATATATATATATATATATATATATATATATATATATATATATATTGTGGCGTCGTCGGGTGCGAGTAACTCACAGACACGGAGTTGTTTATACAGTTTTATTACAAGATATTTACAGTATATACATACTCCCTGGAAACACGCTGCACTCCCAACACAGCATACCTCTGAGGCATTCCCGCCCCAGACTGACACAAACCCCAGCGGCTTGGCGCCGCTCCCAGTCTGTGTCCCGTGGCGATCGCCACACCTCGCAGCCTAAGCTGGCGATAACCCCTGGCGGGTGACAAGTGCCTGCCGCACTCCGATCCGGTTCAGACTCGAATGAATTCGGCTCTTTACTTTTCCAGTCGCCTCGCGAGGGGTCACGTGACAGACATCACATGACGGCGGCGTTTTCTCATCCAGGAATGTGGTCTGTTAGCAATTTGGAAGTCCATCTGCGCCGCAGCTGGACGCACCAATCAATTTCCTTTGCAACAGTAGACACCGCATTCCGAGACACGCCCCGTCCCCGGGCCCCCGAGGCGGGCCGCCTGCGGCGACTTCCGCTCGCCGTCAATGGTCTGCCCCCTAGGACCGGCCTCCTCCCCCTCGCTGGCGTCCGACATGTGTGACCGTCTGACCCTTCGGCGACGTTACAATGAGGCGGGGCCGCCTGGGCGGCCTTGCGACATGTGCTGTCCATCTGACCCCTTGGCGACGTTACAATCTCTCCCATACTTGGGGTGGAATTTTTTTTCGCAGACTTTTCAATCACAGAGAAAAAATTTCCAAGATTGTACGCCGACCTATCCGTAATACATTACGGTATTACACTTATGCTCCCTTGGTACTTCTTATTTCCCAATTTCGTATTATACTTGTACCTTTACACAAAACCTTGATGTTAATTTGAAACAACCATCATTAATGATTTTTCCCCAAAATAGCTCAGCTAGAATCATTAACTCAGAATTTAACCAAGTTGCCCTCCAAATGTTCAGAATTACATTTAATTTTTTTGTGATTATAACCTTGGGCAACAAATATCACAACCCTCACAGCCGTACACTGTCTATCACAAACCCTAAATCTTAAAATTAAAAAGACATTTTATATACAATCATTACACTCTTAACAATAGTATTTACAATTTTATACATTTGCACCGTTTTTGTACATTTTGGCTCCACTGTCGTGGTGCCCCCTTGCACTCCTCTAGATTACTCCAGGCTAGTACATGCGACTCAGTGCATCCACATTTACATGCTCTGTACCTTTTTTATGCATGATGGTGATGTCGTATTGTTGCAATAACAGCGACCAGCGCATCAATCTGGGATTATTTCCTGCAGAATTTTTTAACCAGACCAGCGGATTATGGTCTGTCTCAATTTTTATTGCTACCTGTCCATCCAAATAATATCTGAGCTTTTGAAGACCCCATATTATCCCCAGACACTCTTTTTCCGATGTAGCATATTTGGATTCCGCCGGTGTAAGCTTCCTACTTATATAGAGTACCAGATGCTCGTCTCCGGCATCGTCTTTTTGAGCTAAAATTATTCCCAACCCTCTATCGGACGCATCTGATTGTAGTATAAAGCTTTTAGAAAAGTCCGGTGCTTTCACCACTGGGTCGCCGCAGAGCGCCTCTCTCAATCGGCAGAATGCTTTTTGGCATTCATCTGTCCACGTTACTTTTCCTTGCCGCTCTCGCCCGCGTAACAGGTCTGTTAAAGGTGCCGCCTTCTCCGCGAACCCGTGAATGAATTTGCGGTAATACCCAGAAAGACCTAAAAATGCGCGCACCTGCTTTTTCGTTTTCGGGACGGGAAAGTCTCGGATTGCCTTCACCTTCGCGTCTACTGGTCTGAGCTCGCCATTTCCGACCACATATCCCAAATATTGCACATGTGTTTGTGCATACTTGCATTTCGCGGGTTGGACAGTGAGTTTTGCCTGCTGCAAAATTCCAAATACTGTGTCGAGATGACGCACATGTTCCTGCCATGTATTGCTAAATACTGCAATATCATCCAGGTAAGGCAAAGCGAACTCTTGACATTCCCGTAAAAGCGATGCCATCATCCGACTGCATTGATACGGCCCATTACGTATTCCAAATGGTAGACGCAACGGCCTGTATGTGCCGAAACTCGTAACAAATGCAGCCTATCTCTGTGCCCTGGCGGTGAGACCTATCTGCCAGTAGCACTTGGCCAAATCGAGTGTTGTAATAATCTTTGCTGCCGCAACGGTCTCGATTCTTTCGTCCATATTGTAACCGAACCGATTACCTGTGGAATCGGTTGGCCGCCCTGCCACTAGCTCAGATCGGTGATGGAAGGAACTGTTATGCAGTACAATAGGAACACAAAATAAATAACACTTGTTCACTGGTAAAATGATTCAATTTATTTCTGGGCAAGGATGACAATAAAAAAAAATGCACCAGAGAAATTTAAATTATAAACTAACAATGGAAAAAAAATTGAAGAGATCGATTAAAAAAAGAAAGGAAAGAACATTAGGCGTTAGTAATCAGTAAAGCTTATGACTAGGAAGAAAATCAACTTGTTATAACTAATATTTACATGAGTTACAGGATGACAATTTAACGCGCCTGAGCGCGACACTGCATTACATAAGTCTTGGAGTTGAATGACCCTCGGGTTGTTCAACCCTGTAGAGTTCTTTGTGAGCCCGGGCGGACCCTCGGCGTCTGGAAGGAGGGCGGCGGCCTTGGGGCAAGGACGCGACCGCGGCGGTCCCACACACACCCTCTCGGCGCGTGCGTCAGCTGGACGACCCTCTGGCGAGGCCGTTACCACTGGCAGCGATGGCTGGGCGATCTAGCAGCGATGTCTAGGCGACTAGAAGTTCTTGAAGATTCTGGCAGAACTGGTTGATACTGGTTGATACTGGTTGATACTGGTAGAAGTCGGGCGATCTCTATCTCCGGAACGTAGTAATCAGCCTAATGTCTCTTTAATTTTTATAACATAACTTCGGAAAGTCTAGCGACAAATAATTCCCACCCCAGAGAAATAATTTTTCTCTACCCCCTTTTTAAACGCCACAGAGGTCTACTTGCCTCTCCCCGACGAATAAATACCACCCCAGAGAATTAATTTTCTCAATTGTTGTCAGCTAGTAGCTTTAGCTCCTTCCGAAATCTTTCTAAATCTTTCAGAGACAAACTGGCCTCTCCTCGACGAATAATTTCCTCCCAGAGAAGTAATTCTCTCACGACTCCCGTCAGCCCAAAACTTAAATCAAATCAGATAATTTCTGCGTCAAAAAAAATTGAAGTCCAGTAGAGGTGAACTTGCCTCTAACCGAATAATATTCCCCCCCCAAGAGAAACTTCTGCCCCGACTGTTCCGTCTAAAAATCAAATCCCTTCTGCCGTTCTCTCCGTCGAAATCGCTCCAAGTTAACTCTCCCCCCCGCCCCAATTTCTGACGTGCTCTAGTTCCCTTTAATAGCAGTGTCGCTATTGGTCAGGAGTTGTGTCGCAGTGAAATATTTTAACCCAATCGCAGCGTGAGAAGCGAAGGAAATTTCCACTCTTTGTGTGGGCTGCGAGCATGCAGGGTTGTTCTCGAACCTTCTAGAACTCTGGCCCTTGCTTGCGTAAGGGGGGCGCGTTTGATGACGGAAGTATTGCTCTGGGCTCCCCCGAAAGTGAACGGTCTCGAAATCTGCAGCTGGCCGTGCGCACGTGCACAGTATCTGTCGACGGTAGTCCTCTAAACGGCCTGCTTAATGGGGAGGAGGCGGTAATAGCCTGTCGCGACAAGTGAGACTACGCGTGCATTGCAATCTATTTAAACTCTCGGTAGAATTCTGGGTGGTCCGAGTTCGTTATATTTAATTTTTCTAGCATGAATTTCGTTTCAAAAAGTATGACGAAATCGGTTTCGCTACAATATTTGGCAATGGGTAGTACTCCGTTTTAATGATTTGGTTTAGGCGCCTGTAATCAATACATGGCCGCGGTTTCTTGCCCGGCGCCTCAACCAGAATCATTGGCGACGTAAAATCAGATTCGCCTACTTCGATAATGCCCTCCTTAAGCATTTTCGTGATTTCGTCTCTTAAAATTTTTGTTTGTCTCGGTGACATCCTATACGGCGCACTCCTAACTGTTTGCGTGTGATCCGTGAGTTCTACGTCCATTGTTACGACGTCAGTTAATCCTGGTTTTTCCGAAAATATGTTTTTATATTTGAAAATTACATCTTTCAAGGCTGCCCGAAATTCCGGCTCCACATGGGTGTCGTCAAGCAATGACTCGATGTCAAAATCACTTGAGTCTAATTTCAACGCGTACCGATCCAGCTCGTCTTCTTCCTCCGCCGTCCCTTCCGAAGTGATACCGAGGAAGTTAACGTATTCGGTCCGTTGGTGGTACCGCTTTAACATATTTACGTGGTACACCTTTGCCTCTTTTTTCCCTGGCATTTGTACTACGTAATTAGTTTCCGAAATCTGTTCTTTAATTTCGCCCGGACCGACCCACTGAATTGCCAACTTCTGTGTTTTGTTCGGAGCCAAAACTAGCACCTTGTCTCCCGTCGCAAACGTCCTGCGAATGGCCCTCCGGTCGTACCAAACCTTACGTTTCTCTTGTTCGGACGCCATTCGCTGATGTGCTAACTCCCGGGTTTGTTTTAGTCTGTTTATTAATTTAAAGACATGTTCGACCACCGGACTCGTCTGCTCTTCTGCACCAGCCAAGTGCTCATACATAAGCGTGATGGGAGTACGCAGGTTTATGCCGTAGACTAGTTCGGCCGGTGAGAATCCCAGACTTTCATGTACCGTGGTTCGCAGGGCGAACATAATAGCTGGGAGCTGTTTCTCCCACTCTGTCCCGGCCTCTAGGCAAAGCACCTTTATAAGTCTATTCATGGTACGGTGTACCCTCTCGATTGCGTTACTCTGCGGGTGGTACGGTGAACTGTGGATTAAGCGGATGCCGAATCGCTCCGCAAATTCCGTCGTCAACGCGCTCGTGAAGCATGTCCCTTGGTCGGTTTGTAGTTCCCGCGGAAATCCTATCCTACTAAATAATTCTAATAAGGCTTCGATGACTGTTGCTGACGACAAATCTTTTATCGCTTTAGCTTCGGGAAATCTGGACGCGAGACACATTGCGGTGAGGATGTACTTGTTGCCGGCTTCTGACTCTGGAAAGGGCCCGCACGCATCGATATTAATCTTTGCAAATACTTCTGAGACGACAGGTACGAGTTTCAGCGGCGATTTCTTTTTGTCCCCTGCGCGTCCTACCCTCTGGCAGCTGTCGCAGGTGCGCACGTAAGTCTCCATGTCTTTAAAGCAATTTGGCCAGTAAAAATACTTGGCCATGGAGTCCTTACTCTTTGTGACCCCCAGATGTGCATTCGCCGTTTCGTGACAGACCTTTAGCACCGCACTACGATAGATCTCCGGCATTACAATCATTTCGTAGCAGTCGCCGCGTTTACTCTGCCTGGCCCGGAACAACAATCCGCCTTTTTCGAAATAGTCATTTTTTTCTGAGCCGACTCCTCTGGCTAGCTCCGTTAACTTTTTTATCTCCTCGTCTTCCTGTTGCGCTATAGCTAATGACTGTTTGTCGATTTTTAAAAGATTTATTATGCCCGCACCTAATTCGGACGCGCCCCTTTCCTCATCTGCGCCCACCAACAATTCCTCCGTTCCGCCCGTGACATTAGTGGACGCTGAGGGCGACGGCTCACGCCTTTGTCGGTCCGGCGAAGTTGTACGCGTCCTTCCGTGAATTTGTGACCTGGTCTGCACAGCACATGCTAGTTGTGGTTCAACAAACCCCCTTTTAACCTCATCCATCAAGGTAGCCGTACGGTTACTTAACAAATAGTAATCAAGCTGGCAATTACTATTCGCTACGGCTGCCTTTGTAACGAACCTGCCGAAGGGCCCTTCTAACGTGACGCGTGCCACCGGCAGATTCTTTGGTTCTGCATCTAGTGGTTGCATCACCCAAACGTATTCCCCGGTCAATTGGTCATCCGTCACATGCTTGCCGCTTACAATATCATAAGTAGCACCTGAATCTCGAAGTAATTTCACGGCAAAATTATTGACCTTTCCGACGCATGTGAATGGTTTTAACAATGCTTGACCTTGCGTTTCGGCTACGTGATATATTTTTTCCACGCTCTTCCGATCCGGACATTGCCTACGAAAGTGCCCCGCTTCTCCACACTTAAAGCAAGTGGCCGCCTTAGGCCTTTCAAATTCAGCTGTGTGATTCACCTTCGATTCGGGCTGTTTAGTAACTCGCGGCGCACCTTCAGTCGCCGGGTCCACCTTTCTTATCTGCGTTTTCTCGTTGCCCGTAAATCTAGAGAAACTACGTTTCCAGCCTGCCCGGTTGTTTTCATAGCTATCGAGTTTCTTTGCTAGCTCGAGTGACGCGGCAAGATCTCCCCACTCATCAATAAAATGGTCGCGCATTTCTGCCGGTACTCTTCGCTTTAATTGATCCGTAACCATTAAATCTAGGAGCTCGTGGAATTCCGTAATCTTAAGCCCCGCGACCCATTCCTTGCAATAGTTACTTAATTCCCGGGCATATACGCTCCACGTGGTTCACGCCCGTCTTTGGTGCGATGCGAATAACTGTCGAAATCTTTCGGCGTTAAATTTAAACATTTCTAACAGCCGCCTTTTTGCTTCCTCGTATTCAACGCCACCCGCTCCCGAATCCAGCATCAACCATGAATTTACTTGATTAGGCAACAGTGCCATGAGATTTGTCACCCATTCAGTTTCAGATATACCTAGTTGCCCTACCTGTGCTTCGAACACACTAAGGAACATTGTAATATCATCATTTTCGCCTTTAAACCGATCCATGACGTTTTTAATTTGCACGGTTGCCTTCGTTGCGGTACCGGTACTACCTATCGATTCCCGTGTCGAGGTGGTCGTCGTCATACGCAACCTTTCTATCTCGTGCTGTCTATCGCGTTCGCGCTCCTCTCTCTCGCGTTCGCGCTCCTGTCTCTCGCGTTCGCGCTCCTGTCTCTCCCGTTCGCGCTCGCGTTCCTCAATGAGAATTTCCTTGGTCGCATTAGCGAGTTCCCGCACAACATCCTCCTCATATTGCGCGCTATCGACAATTATTTGTTTTAGTGCAACAACCGTTTCATCACCAGCAAGCGTTTCCCCCATCTCTTTGGCCACTCGAACCAACACCTCCTTCCTGAATCCCGCAAGATACGCCATACTGCCTGAATTAATCCTAGCGAGTACAAAAAGACACACTTACGTACAGGGAGCCCACGGTGCCGCTTGCGCTCTGGTGAGTTGGTTGAGTCGTGGACACGTGTAGACGTCGGTCCTTCCTTCCTTCCTTCCAGACCTGGACCAGTCTTCGTTCTTGATGCTCCCGTTGGTGCCGCACGATTTAATGTTTCCTCGCGCGTCACTAGTTCACCAAAAGCTCCAGCTCAGTTCTGTTACTGCGGCACCTATCATTGCTTGCATACGTAACCGCACTATTAACAATTTCGACACTTGCTGCCGTATTCAGTGTTAATTCTCACTGCTCTGCGTGAATTACTACACTCACTATCGCGTGGATGTCCAATGTCACTGCTACCATTTACTGTTTGAATGGCTGCCACCGCGTGAAGGTGCGTTGTAACCGCTGCCACCATTTAATGTTTGAATGGCTGCCACCGCGTGAAAGTTCGTTGTAACCGCTGCCACCATTTAATGTTTGAATGGCTGCCACCGCGTGATAGTTCGTTGTAACCGCTGCCACCATTTAATGTTTGAATGGCTGCCACCGCGTGATTGTTCGTTGTAACCGCTGCCACCATTTAATGTTTCCTCGTCTGTGGCGTCGTCGGGTGCGAGTAACTCACAGACACGGAGTTGTTTATACAGTTTTATTACAAGATATTTACAGTATATACATACTCCCTGGAAACACGCTGCACTCCCAACACAGCATACCTCTGAGGCATTCCCGCCCCAGACTGACACAAACCCCAGCGGCTTGGCGCCGCTCCCAGTCTGTGTCCCGTGGCGATCGCCACACCTCGCAGCCTAAGCTGGCGATAACCCCTGGCGGGTGACAAGTGCCTGCCGCACTCCGATCCGGTTCAGACTCGAATGAATTCGGCTCGTTACTTTTCCAGTCGCCTCGCGAGGGGTCACGTGACAGACATCACATGACGGCGGCGTTTTCTCATCCCGGAATGTGGTCTGTTAGCAATTTGGAAGTCCATCTGCGCCGCAGCTGGACGCACCAATCAATTTCCTTTGCAACAGTAGACACCGCATTCCGAGACACGCCCCGTCCCCGGGCCCCCGAGGCGGGCCGCCTGCGGCGACTTCCGCTCGCCGTCAATGGTCTGCCCCCTAGGACCGGCCTCCTCCCCCTCGCTGGCGTCCGACATGTGTGACCGTCTGACCCTTCGGCGACGTTACAATATATATGTATATGTATATATATGTATATGTATATATATGAATATGTATATATATATGTATATGTATATATATACATATATATATATATATATACATATACATATATATATATATATATATATATATATATATATATGTATATGTATATGTATATATATATGTATATGTATATATATATATATATATATATACATATATATATATATATATATATATATATATATATATATATTGAATAAAGAAAGAAATGAACATTATTGGCAAGAATTGTTAACAAAATATTCGCTCCGATGCTATAAAATATATTTTCAAAGGTAACTCAGTTATAGATTTGGGCCCTTATCCCTTATCATGTCCTTAGAGAATGAATAATACTTCCTGACGCGACAACATGGAGAACGATAATTTAAATAACTATATTTCCCACTGAATTCTAAAAGATGCGCACAGTTGATGTTACATTACATGACTACGTGAGTAAATGAATAAAGAAGAAAGAAAAAGTGAAAAATAAAGATATTAAAAATTGAACACACGGAAGAAAAAATATAACAAGGAAATTGAAAATGTAAAAATTCAAGAAAAACAACAACATTCAACAAAATTAAAAATGAACTAAAAATACACAAGTACACTACACTCTCGCTAATTCGGCTACTTCTTGCACATATGGGTGCCGGACTTGTGGAAATTCCGGGCAATTAGGAGTTTTTTAAATTGGTTTAACACATACTGTACGTTCATTTACATATAAAATTTGTTATTAGAACATTGCTACTCTCAGCAAAGGCTTTCAGCCAAGAACCTTGATATAATTTATCCAAAGTTTCGAGTTTCTGCTTGAGGTCTAGCTTGAGGACTGCTTCCATTTAGAACAGAACGTAGAAAATCAGTTTATAAGAGTTCACACGTGGTTGCTTTACGCAACTCTCGAAAAAAAGCTCTGTTATAACAAGAGATTTACCACATCCGGAAATCTAGTGTTTCGTTGCATAGCATGAAGTTTTTCTTAGCGTATAACAATTTTGAACTTTTGAGCACGTACAGTTTGAATTGTGGAAATAGTCATGCGGTGTTGTTGACTTAATTACATGCGGAAATAAGTCATCTTCGTAATCATATTCATCAGGTAACAGTATCAACAGCTCACTACAAAAAATTCACGTATAATACATGTACATTATTTTACAACACTTTGAAAAATGACATTAAACGATTAAATTCGATACAAAAGTTGAAGTCCCAAGTAAAATCTTTTCTGCTGCACAACTGTTTCTATCCAATTAAAGACTATACCGAGCATCCAAAAGGAAAGTAATATTAATTTTAACAATGACATTTAATGTATTAGATATCATTTGGATTTTATCAGGGAAATTAAGTAAAGAATTGTAAAGAACCTGTAACAAGTATTGTACTTCAGCTTCTGGGTCAATGACCCCCATCTCGATCAGCTCTTCGTCCAGTTTCCCTGATCCTCGAGCGAATGCTGAGATGGCCCCTTGTTTTGCTTCTGGACATAAATGTAACTTCTAATTAACTTCTCCCCATAGCACGTCACACACAGTTCTTAACTGTTTGTGACGTAAACAAGTAAATAAATAACTTAATATTGAGTAGATGGAGATGACTTCTTTTATTTCTTCATGCCGAGTTCGAGTTCCGCACGCCCAGAGGCTCGAACGTGGTATAGGCACAGGTGCTTCACGGTGTGGAAAAAGTTCTTTTTTCTTTTTTTTTTTCTTCGTTAATCGGCCAACTAGGACCACGCATGCAAGCATCCTGCATTTACCGTGGCTCAGTTTTTATTTATTATCACGGTGGCAGGTGCTTGCGACAATTTTTGGGGGGGGACTAGCATTTTAGCTGGATCCGATTTTTATCCCCCACGGTTGTTAGCCCTGGGGGTATGGAAGATGAAATGATGATATGATGATAATGGGGGTGAAAGGACAACACATACAGACATACACAAATACACAAATACATCCATGCCCGAGGCGGGACTCGAACCCGCGATCTTCTGGTCCGAAACCTCTCCGACACTACTGCCTTAGCGATCTCGGCCAGGAAAAAGTCTTTATTAGTACATTAATATCGATTCCTCACTTTCGAAACTGATAAGATCCAAAACACGGGTATCGATAGTTTTGATTATTGGAATCGCTTTCCGAATCTATTGCTTCAAAGGCGGGTAAGTCCCCACTCTCGCCTGTCTGTCCGCAGGGCGATAAGCACTGCTCCGCGTTCCTGTCAGTGACGAGCCGTGTTTCCTTGGTTCTTCTTATCTCCGCTCGGCGCATGGTATGTACTCAGTGTGCCCAGTCTCTATCTAAAACACACGTCCTCTCGTAATTCATAAACACGTCAACAGGCGCGGGACCAGACGAATGTCGATGTGTTTACCCTGCACTTACATCCTATCTCGTTAGCGGTGCTCTAAAGGGCTTTATGTGATTTTGAACATACGTACATGTCAGATGTGTGATATGGGAGTGGATGCTCTTGGACGGTACGTGAACAACTGATTTGAAGGGTACCTGATCAACTGATCTGAAGAAATGAACCACTTTACAACGAAGTTTGGGTGTGCCCTGAAATGCAATGTTATTTCTTATCAATTCACAGACACTAACACTTTGCTGTGGTGGGTTATAAAGTTGAATTGTATTCGACGTTCTTCTAATTATTTACTTGGCTATCCGTCCCGGACAGCCAAGTAAATACTGACTATTGCTGTGGAAGCCTACGCTCTTTCTTCTAATTATATTCTGCGTAAATTTAAGAAAATGATTTCAGTAAATGAAAAATCCTTAATAGTTTTCTCCAAAGATTCCCATTTCCTTGAATCGACCTCTTTTGAAAGAATTGTTAACGTTATCGACCCCCTGGTATTTTTTATACATAGACCGATATACAACATTCAACATTCTCGTCACGCAAATAATTTCATTTGAACATTGTATTGAAGACACTTTCGCCTCTGAGAAGCAAAATTACTAATCTTCATTGTTGTGCAAAGGTTACAAAATACAGACTATATTCAGCATTTTGAAGAATTAGCCGATTTCATTCTCTCTTTTCAATATATGTCCTTTCTGTTTAAGAGTCATGTTTTACAGGAGTTTCAAATGTATATTTTTTTTAAAAACATTTGGAGACGATCCCACTCATTAGGTTAATTCTTTCATTCATGTGATGTTAAAAATGAAATAAAATTATGTAAAGTTCCTCTTCAATGTTAACTTCAATTTATTTATAAATTTACCAAATATTCACGGTGGGCGGAGTATATCCTTACGATATTTTACGAACATTTTTTTACTTGGCTAAATTTATTTGCATAAGCTGAAGATAATAAAAGAGATTGGAGATGATTTTGTGGTTGAAATATTGGTTATGGGGTTAAATTTGTAATTACCTGTGAATCTGTGTTCGAAGTAAATCAATGAGCTTTAATAATGCAATGTGGGAATTTATTTTCTATTACTTATATTACTTTTTCCAAATGCGTGAGGTCAGTATTGCATCAGAGGGCAGACATAAGTCACAAACGCTCAAATTATTTACTTGTATGTTAGTGATCTACATTGAATCTGAATTGGAGAAAATTTGAAATTGATTAGCGGATATAATTTTTTTAAAAATTGTTGCTTAGATTTTATTAGCGTTTGCCTGAATATGAGATAACCTCTTTGGTTTTCTATCCCACAGAACCTCAATATATTTTACGGTTATAGTATTTTTTGTCCGTGACACATTACAGTCAATGGGTTTAGTGGGTTCATATTCGGCTATTGACCCCCACTCGTCCCGCGAATCGTCCTTGCCCCCCCCCCTTGATATTTCATCAAACCAACGGGATGGAAATCGACCCCGTTGGGAACCCCTGGTTTAGCCAGATAATATTAACCCATTGATGCTCGAATCAATCTCGCCGCACACTCAATGTCGCGCGCTTTCGTTGTCCTATTTCCTAGCGCGCAGCGTCATGTTGGAGATACCTGGTTAATAACGCGAAATACTAATTAAATTCGTGAATTAGCCGCATTTCGGACGTAAGCAATAACACCTTGATATACCCACAAAAAGTAGGCGGTATTACCTTTAATGAAATGTTTTCTCATTCAAAATCCAAAGCAATATTAGAATTATATTTCTGTTTGTTAATACATATTTCATGGCAGATAAGATCTTTCTGGCTCCTCATTCGCTTTAAATATGGAGGCTACAATCTCAGGGACGAATCAAACTACATTTTAGGTTTAAAAAAGCTGTTATTGTACATTTAACCTCTCTTTGACTTTGTGTTACACCCTGGTATATTTTATACCGGTATATTATGTACCACCATATTCAGCCAGCGTCGGTAGCCTAATTGCTTAACTACGCTCCGTGAATTTTCTGAGGTTGAACAATTCGAGATTTCATGGGTTCCTAGATGGACGACCGTCTGGGAACCCAGGGATCTAACGGCGCCAAGATCTGGCTGAAGGGATTAATGGCAATGACTGACTGCGACTGACTTATTTAATGGAATCTTTCTCCGCGTTCGACGCCAGAAAATGGTTTGGAGAACCATTGGGTTGTTACAAAAAAATTAAGTCACTAACACTGGCGTGCACACAGGGAGGTTCACGCCTCTCCCCCTGAAAATTTCGAAAAGGGCTCCGAAGTCCTTTTCTAATAAAACATTTATTTCCGAAAATATAATTAATTACTTGTTTTCCTCTTTTCAAGCGGACAATTTGGGGAATTGATACACATTTGGAAAAGTGTTTCTGCAAATCACCTGGCAACTCTACAAATTATTTAACATAAAATCAATTGCATTTATTAATAAATTATAATGATTAATTTTGTAATTAGAAAAGATATAATTTGATCATCCGTGTAGAACGTTTTGTTTATTTCTCCGTAAAATATGCCGTGTGTAAATAAAAAACAAATTAAATAGAAAAGGGAGCTTAGTCGTTGAGTTTCTTTTGTTTTAGCCTGCCCCTGCCCATAGCCTTCAATATATTGCAATATAATAAATAAATATCTAAATATAAGATAATGCAATATAATAAATATAAAATATAATAATATAAAAATAAATATAAAAAATAATATAATAAATAAATATCGATGTACAGGTATTTTCAGAAATATTTCCAGGCATAAGTAGAATTCTTCTCTCTTACATGCGATGTTGTAATATAAATAAAGTGCCTTTTCATTATCTTCCCTTTAAAAATGTAAAATAATCTTTCTCTTTTCACCAAATTAACATCAGTCGTCTGCGATTACATAACAAGAATTCATAGTATGAATGTTTATGTAATTACGTCACGATAGATGAAAGTTACGCAATAGAAGTACAATGACATTGAAGACAATAAGTCTAAATTCCAGTTATCGTTCTCAGAAAAAGGTGTTATCTTTGAAGATTTATGACATTTTAATCTACAAGTGAATTTCTGTGAAATCGGATAAAGATGTTAAGTTCAGAACCAGAGGAAATATTAAGTTTTTTCTACTTTCTTCTGCCACGTCCTGTACCTACCAGCGTTTCTGTCACACAACTGGAATTAAGTTTGAACCTTCTTGAATGCAAAAATTATATGAGAAGTGTTACTTTATTGAGCACAGGACGAAAACACAAAATTATAATAATGTAACACAAAGTGCACACCAAAATAAAACGTAAAAAATAAAAGCGAAGCAGCAATTATGAAGTAATGGTTTATTCGGAATCCTCTTCGCGCGAAAGTAAATTGAGCCGCAACAAATGATATTTATTACAAGTTTTTTTTAATGTTTTCTTTAAATTGAAGTAAAAACAATTCTTCCAAAGTTAGGAGGGGAGGTAAATTCGGCTGTTCCATGTAGTAGATTTACTGCATGTAAAAGATCTCCAAGCCTAAATGAAACATCTGTGTAAAATTCAATCCGCCTGTTTCATCGCCAGAATATTAGCCCGCCAGCAGGCCGTCAGAATTGCTGTGCACTCGCTGTTCACAGATGGCGTTAATGGCCTCCCGAGTTAAAAAGAGGGCGTAGGGTATGCGCGTAAAGTTGCAGTGATATCTAGGCTGTGACGAAATAAAGAGAAATACAAAAAGCACTCTCTTTGTGTTTCTGATGGCAAAATGACATAGGAATTATTTGTTGCTAATGTTATCATGTACACGTTGCTGTGCTTCCTTACCACCTGAATGACACAATCTGTTTACCATATGACTGCATGTGCAGCGTTCCTCGGTCAAGAAGTGAACCCTTGAGATGAAAATTGTCTTAGGATACAATACGAAAGCGCGATTATGCTATCTGTACTTGGGTTTTTATTTCTTGGCGCACGAGTCCTTGCCCTCACGATGCAATATCTCACAGTATTTCGCGTCTTTCACAGTCGTGCCGCTAGACGTCGCATTATCGCGACCGTATCGAGCAGTGCTGGCGATTCCATCGTAAAGACAAGGCCTCGCGCGCCAAAAAATGAAAACACAAATTTAGTCCATAAAATACGATCTTTCTTTCTCAAGTCGGGCGAGTGCCCGCTTCCACCACTTTAATGATCTAACGAAGTCAGTATCATTCATGAGAAATTAGAGAATTTTGTTCGTTTTGCAATAATGTAACAAGAGTAACTATAAAGCGTGATATTCTTCTGAATTCATTTTAGTTGAAGAATTGCATACATTACAATTGCTTATTATGTGCATCAGTACTTCCTTCTTTATCATGCGCACACAGTACCATAAGCCCGGCCAAATGGTAAGTCAGGAGAAACAAACACCAAACACGGAAGGGTCCAGCGCAGCATTTCCATTTAAATCAGTCGTGGGCGTGCCACAAGGCTCAACATGTTGCGTCCCACTTGCGCGCGCTGGCGACCTGCAAACAGCTGCTTGGGCATGCAGGTATGCGTCGCGTCGGAAGAAAGAACAGCCTCGTTGCACGTGACGTCAGAGGCCGTGTTTGCTGGCCGGCGCTCGTTCCGGGTGTTGCAGCCGACGGCCGCTGCGCTGCAGAGCGCTTGCCGAACTGGCTCCGCCCTCAGTGGGTCGCTTGATTCATTGAATTGAATTGAATTGAATTAATGCCTTTACGTGGCCAGACTCAGGCCATTAGGCCTGCTCTTCCGTCTGACCACGCAAATTTCGCTACGCTCCTTTCATCAACTAGCAGAGAAAGGAGGTATTTCTTGGGCGAGAAACAGGCGATTTGAATTTAGCTCAGAGGCGTCATTTAGGCTTGAGGATCTTTTACATGCAAGTAAATCTACTAACATGGGACAGACGGCTTTACTTCCCCTCCGAAGGAAGGCGTACGAAGGATTTTTTCGCCCTGAAAAATCCACGGCTTCGATCGGTTTGAACCCGCCAACATGGATACAACAGTCCGAAACGCTAACCGTTACACCATCGCCGCCGCCATTCATTGGGTGGCGCCATTCATTGGCACATCAACGGCTGCTAATGTAATTCGACTGCTAAGGTAATTAGACCCGTAAGTGTAGGACATGTTTTTATTGCGGGAGGTGACGGTGATCTTCCCCTGTTGGATGGCGAGATCCGTCACCACCAACCGAAAAAAAAGGACCGTTGGAGTATACCAGATCCATGATGCTGTAACAAGGAAAGTTGTTACAGTATCATGGATATGATATACTCCAACGATTCTTTTTTTTTCAGTTCACCTATCCGTCGGCTTGTGAGTTTTCCCTAACCAAATATCTCCCACCAATGGGGCACCGCCCCCCCCCCCAGGATTTAGGTCTAAGCTCCCAAGTGGTGTCCCGGCATATGTGGTAGCGTAGTATATGTAAGTGCGAGTATAAGTGAGATATGATAAAGGGACCAGGAAGAAGAAGAAAAATATCGCGCCGTTCTTGTCCCATTTGCTCCGGCATTCGCTCCGGCCTTCGATTGGGGAAACCACGGAAAAATGACGATCAGAGCAGCCGGACGCTAGAATTCTTCTCCAGACAGCGGTTGAATTCGAGTCAGCTGTGTAGCTAGTGTCGAAAATCCTGCCATAGCATTCTCGTGGGACACGAGACTCAAAACTTTAGATCGTAGGCTCTCAGTGGTCAACTGATGCTCAGAGAGGGGGAGGCGCAATAGATGTACTAATTCTGCAACCAATAATATCGAATTCATCCAACATGAACAGATTCTTATCTCTCGAAAACCAATTGAAATTCCTGGATACTTGGCTGTCCGGGGTGAGCCGCGTCTCTTTCGGTTGAGCTGACGTGTCGGCCTTCTTCAGAGCTACACTGCTGGGGAACAATTTAAATGATTTAAATGATATAAAATCTATGAAAGATTGCACGGTGAAATGTTCATGAGATTTGTAATGTTTGTAGAGTTTGTATAGTTGTTAAGTTCTGTAATGTTAAGTTAGTGTATTCTGCCACCAAGTTCTCACACTTAATTGCAGAATTATTAATAAATCTAAACCCCTGGTCTCCGCTGCGGCGGCGCCCGTGCGCGCCGCTTGGGAGTCACGTGAGGGCGGCGGGGGGGGGGAGGGGGCAGAGTTGAAGAACCTGGGCACGGGCGTGCGCGACGCGGTGCGACGCGGTGCGGTGCGGTGACGCAACGTGCGCGCGCGAGTAGCAGCCGTGTACGTGGAGGCAGCGCACGGGCCAACGTAGCAGCCCACGCGCGTAGTCGCGACGTTTGGCTTTTGACGCACGCCGCCCCCCCCCCTCCCCCCCCCCCCTCCCGCGCCCTGACGTCACAATCGCCGGCGTCACTGATTCGTACTCGCAGGGGCTTCGGCGGAGGCGGCGCCGACTTCGCAGGTGCCCCGGGCCGCAGACCCGGTCTACCACTTCGGGGAGGTTGTAGGGGTTCTTTGCTTTAGTCTCAAGGTTCCAATAATTATTCTCAACGCGTTTTCGTCGAGTATATTTATCAATATTTGCAAAAGATATAAATAATCTACGTTGAATAAAAGATATCTTTACTTTAGTCTACAGGTTCAAATAATTATACTCAACACGTATTCATCGTCTATATTTATCCGTATTTGCCATTGATATGAATAATCTATGTTGAAACAAAGGGATCTTTGCTTTAGTCTACAGGTTCCAATAATTATTCTCAACGCGTGTTCATCGACTATATTGATCCGTATTCGCAATAGATATGAATAATCCATGTTGAATAAAAGGAATCTTTGCTTAGTCTCCAGGTTCAAATAATTATTCTCAACGCGTGTTTATCGACTATATTTATCAATATTTGCAATAGATATGAATTATCTATGCTAAAAAAAGGGATCGGTAGACGCAATCGGTAGGTAAAATAATCGGTAGACCAAAAAAAAAGAATGTGCGTATGTGTGTCGCAGACAGACACAAAAACTAGTCGACACATTTCGCTAAAATTTTCACAACTATTA
Organism: Gryllus longicercus; assembly: GCA_038098605.1. Classification (NCBI taxonomy): domain Eukaryota; kingdom Metazoa; phylum Arthropoda; class Insecta; order Orthoptera; family Gryllidae; genus Gryllus; species Gryllus longicercus. Next base: position 233,860 of record JAZDUA010000326.1, on the reverse strand, counting down.
GTAATGAGAGTGTTTAAGGAGTGGTTTAAGTTAAGTAGGACACGTGACGGCGCTGTTGATGATGATTTATTCGTTTATAACGACTCAGGCGCTCTTGAACTCTACGCAACTCGCAACACACTCAAGGATCAAGGTCTTCATTGCATACAAGTATTCTGTACCTGCGATTGTGAAATATCGGTCGGTATTGTTACTTGATCATTGGACAAGAAAATCAGATTTTTCCAAGATAGTGTCATACTGAACGCATGCCCACATTTATGGGAGAACGTTTTAACAATATGATATCTGAAAACCATGTCGAGATCAGGACATGGAACAAACTCATACTTGCGAGAAAGTCTTTCACCTATTGGAATATTTGCGCAGCGTAGCGTAAAACGTTATTAACAATCACTGATCAGTAATGTGTGTTGTAATAGGGAAGCGTTGCTGGGAATACTAGTAATATTTTTATAACAATTAATGCGTCCACATTACATGGAAAATAAAAGCATGTTTGGCAAAATTTCCGTTAAGAGTACGAGAATAAAGTAAAAGCCCAATTTTATTATCTGATCAGAGGATATACAAATTGCTCAGTTACCGTGTTCTAGCGGTGAAAAGAAAATATCTTGCACAGTATTTTTTGTTGTGACTCAATTTTGAACTCGGATTTTCTCAGTGTCATGTTTCGTGCACTTATATCCTTTGTGCTCTAAGCCCTTCAATTTCTATTTTGAATTTGAATTATTTAATTTCGGAAGTTGTACACAATTAATCTCCTCTTTATCTTATGATAGTTTGATGCCTACTGGGGTCGGTACAAGGAAGGTTCCTCAAGAACGAAGGATCGTGTCGATCTCCAAGGGGTTCTCATGATATTGTGTAAATCCTTCATTGCTGTTTAGAGATTCCAATAATTATTCTCATCGCTTTTTTATTATTTTAAATTTTGTTTTCTATCGGTTATTCAATTTTATGTGACTAAAAGTAAGTTTGTAAAAATACGTTATAAATTTAATATTTTTCTAACGAAAATCGAGCAAAATAAAATTGGTATTTAAGTTTTGATAGTTGCTAAAACTGTTTGCTGATTTACTTAAATCCGAATTGTAACTTAATTCTCTCAATTCCATTTCTAAGGAAAGATTTACGTAAGTGACAAAAACATAATTCAAAATTCACATGTTTAATATTTTATAATTGTTCATATATCCCCCTGTTGAAAAAAAAATGAACCCCGCAGAATTCAGTTAAAAAGATCATCACCTTAACTGCAGCTTAAGTGGCTCAAGGCGTCAACAGATGTCACTTAGGTAGCTCAAGGCGTCATGATTACTTTCGACACTAGCTGCATAGCTAGAATGAATTCAACTGGTGACTAGAGAAGAATTCTAGCGGCCGGCTGCTCTGATAGGTAGTGTGCTACCTTCGGTAGTTCTCCATCGTTTCCCCCCGCACACCAGGCGAATGCCAGAGCAGTATTCTAACAAAAGGACCACGGACCTCAGTCGATCTTTCCTTACTTGCACTTACACTTACATTGACTACGCTATCACACATGCCGGGAGACCAGTCGGGAGCTTAGAACGTGTCCCTGCTGGGGCGGTGCTCAGCTGGTGGGAGATACCTGGTTGAGGAAAACCTCCTAGTGGACGTGGAGGTCGGCGTCAAATCTAACCATCCAGTTGGGAAGATCACCGCCTCTCAAAGAAAAATATGGACGACGCTTACTGGACTAATTACCTTTGTAGTTGATGCGCCCGCAAACCCAAAGTAATCTATCAAGTAATCTCAAGTAATCAATCTAGTAATCAAGTAGTCTATCAAGTAATCAAAGTAATCTATCAGCGGCGGCGATGGTGTGACGGTTAGCGTACCGGACTGTTATACCCAAACTCGCGGGTTCAAACCCGATCGAAGCCGTGGATTTTTAGGGCGACAAAATCCTTCGTACGCCTTCCTTCGGAGGGGAAGTAAAGCCGGCTGTCCCATGTTAGTAGATTTACTTGCATGTAAAAGATCCTCAAGCCTAAATGACGCCTCTGAGCTAAATTCAAAATCGCCCTGCCCAAGAAATACCTCCTTTCTCTGCTAGTTGATGAAAGGAGCGAAGCGAAATTTGAGGGGTCAGGCGGAAGACCGTGCCTGATGGCCCGAGTCTCGCCACGTAAAATAAGGCATTAATTCAATTCAATTCAATATCAATTATTTATGTGGGTCTCGAACCCGCAGCTTCCTGCATCGAACACGAGCGCTGCCTTGAGAGTCCAGGAACGAAAGAAACCACGGCGCTATCAATGTCCATATGGCAATTTCAAAATCAAAGCCGAGGCATGAAGCAGTATCAAAGTATCTCAAAAGGACCACCATAGTTTTTCCAAAAATGACAAACCTGATGTTGGATAGATGCAGTGGCGCAGTGGTGTATGTAGCGATTGAGTGGTTCTGTAGGAAGTTCTCAGGCGAGAAAGCAGTACAGTGCTTATGTTGCGCGGATCAGTCGGAGATGGATGAACAAGCCTCCAGAGAAACTCGAACTAGTGATACTAGACAAATGGGTCTGGTTGCGATCGGTTAATGCCGTTAATCCAGACTCGATGCGTCACAGAAGCCAAGAGATCAGTTGTCAATTACATAACACATAATTGGATAATTTGCTAATGCCCTGTCTTTTTTTTTTTTTTTTTTTTTTTTCTACCTTCGGAGATGCCACACTCTATAAATACGCCACGGAACATTGGCTGGCCTCGTTGCCTACTTCCACAGCATCAGTAGAGTTCCGTTGCAGATAGCTTCAACTTATCATTAGGCACACTCACTTCTCCAGTGCACTAGCCATACAGGCTCTCTCAGAGTCAGCAGAAGCAAGATGTTCTGAAAGTACCGTGAACCAGGATCACTTTGTGTCACCGATCCCTTTAGAAAACTATTGCCTTAAATGATATATTGCCTCTACCAGAGGTGTTGGTGGCTACATAATGTACCTGATGAGTGGTTCTTTCTATTTCACCATTTACGAACCCCATTTTCATTCCTGTATTCCCGCATTTTTAGTTCTTAAATTTACATCAATTGACATGTTGCTCATGTTGCTCAAAAATTGTGTTGCATCTCGGAGTACAGTCTTTAAGACGAATAAATTAACGGCGCTATTTTACAGCATTATTCATTAATCTCGTGCTGTGTGACTTCCGTAGATGTTTTTGTATTTGAAAGAGAAATAAAGTGATGGAAAACGAAGGGATATCTTTGTGGCAATAGCTCTTGAATATTAAATGCGATATTTTCAAACTTTTGACACTAATCTGAAAATTGGTTAAATTATACATTTATTTTCTTGTGTAAACGGGACATTGTGTGATAATTAATGCTGTGATGATGTCCTCAGTAATAGAACTAACAATTCATATCTTCTTAATTCATAAAAGTGGGAGTATTTGTAATGGTACAGTAAGAAGGAGAACTGTTTCCTGGAAGTGCCATTGAAAGTGATTCGGAGTGGGTAAATGTCTTGCAGAAAGCCAAGGGGTTTTGTAAATGGCCACAGAATAGGAATGCAGTTTTTTAGAAATATGAAGATATTATCCAGAAAATTCAAAATCCAAAGTTGAAATCCAAAAGAGGACTCTTTGCTATTCCAGGGTTAAAGAGCTTTTGGGAGAAATAATACGTTTTGTAATATGTCAAAATTCAAATGTCAAAAATCAATGTCAAAAGTCTTACGTAATGACTTAAAAAATATTCATTAAATAATTTTTTAAATTTTGTGATTCTGTTTGTCTCATTCCTTCTTACAAAGTAATAATGAAGAAGGGGTAAAATTATGTCACGCATCGCGCAGCTTTGAACGACCCGCACTAAGTGTAGTGGCATAAAATCACCTCATCCTCTGAGATGACTTTATGTCAAATTTAGGTAACAGTTATTGTTCTAAGACATTTATTTCAATAATTATTATTACACAAAAATAGTCAAAGCATGTTTTAAAATTTCCTGTAGTGCTACAACTTAGTTAATTACGTGAAAAATAAAGAAGTTATTTACTAAAATCATCCCAAAGTGGCACAAACCCATCCCAAGGTTTACTGTATCTGCGTTCACTAGAACCTCCCTGAAACCGGAAAATAACTACGAGTATTAGTCTTTCTTTGTGAATGATACTATTGGAAAAGAGAGAAGGGTGTACTTCTCTATGTTTTTCCGAATTACCCTTTTTTACTTCCTGTTTGCTATGTACAGTACTTTCCTGCTCCAAATGGTTCATCCATGTCTTCCTCTCACATCTTCATCGTCGCTTCTCTGAAGTTAACCCCATTTTTTCGTCTAACAGCCCCTCTCAACTTGAGTACGGCGAATTTGGTGGACTCTCTTTGCATTTACTGCAAAAAGCGCAATGAAGATGTCTTTCATGGAATAGTACTTCAGACGCCAAGAAAAAGATAGATTTAATTAAGGGAATCATTGTGAGAATAATGATCCATACTATTTTCATTTTCTTCTTTTATCCTTTTCTTTTTTCCGTTTTTCGCAGAAAACATTATAGTCAGAGTTTATTTTTAGCACTGTTTACTTACTGAAATGATTGTGCAGCATAAAACTGTTTCAGAATATTAGTGAAAGGACAACTAATTTGATGCAAGAGGGAGTGTATACCGCCTCTTCACAAGATTGTTAGAACGGTATAATCAACTAGGCGAATTGCTTATTGAACACATGCGAATTACTTCGCTTTATTGTTTTTGATGTGTTGTTAAGATGTCGGCTTCTCGTTCGGTGAACTAATTGTGGTCAGGTTAGCACTCCTTCCTTAGAGAATTCATTCAATTATAATTTTATTTTCTTTATATATTTATGATCACAGATATGCGAAAGACAAAACGACAAAGCTGTTATTAGTCACACTTTGGCGTATAACCAGTAATAGTGTTGCTACTGCGTTTAAAATTAGTTGGCATCTCTCCAGGTTAACTGCTTTATCTATAAAAGCATACCGACGATATTCTGGAAGCTTTGGAGAATATTTAATGACAATTCTTTGAACATCGATGAGGAGAAATTAATACATCCCCAAAAGGTTTAATAGCCACCTAATATCGTTAAGAGAATTTGTCAGGAGTCGTTAATTTAACTGAGATTAACATGCCAGAGCATAGCAAGATAAAATCAGGAATCGATTAAAAACACTGAACGATACGAGATCTTTCCTTGACAATACAGTGCTGAGCGAAACACTAATTTGGTTAGTTTGTTTACTGACACACGATTTCATCAATATTTTGGAATATATGAAAGAGTAATTAAGCGCTCAACATACACATGTACTTTAATTTAAGCCCTTCATTTCCTATGTTCAATATTGCGCATTTATAATTTAATTATCTTTGCACTTATCTCTTTCACTAGTAAGAGTAAAAAATGTATAATAGAGAAATGAAGATCTCGTCGTTATAAGAAATTTAATTAATGTCCATCATTATGTTTCCATTAACCTAGAATGCCAATTAATGATATTAATCAATAAATTGAAGAATTAAAGCTGTCGGGAATCTATTACCATGTGGTGCGAAGCCTTTTGGAATAGATTCCATATCGTTCCGAATTTACAGCCCAAAAGTCCAAGAGATGGAGAATTATTTTTATTGGTACAAATAACATCAGTGAACTAATTTAATATAATAGTCATAACTCAAAAATCGTTGTTTGACGGAAAATATGTTTGAAGTTTAAGATTTGCCTTTACTAGAAAGAAGTTCAAATATATCGCATCCACAAATGTTGATTATGCATCTCCAGATGTGACGCTCAGACTGTTAAAGGTATCGATCAATAAAAATTAACAAAAAAGTATTTTAGTTTTAAAGGTATTGTATTTAACGAACGGCATTCCAGATGAATAAAGAATCAGAACACAAAGACAAAGCCGTTTGTCTGAATTGTTACCGTCTTGCGATAGAAACCTATATCCAAAGTCGTGTCTCGCTTCAACCTAAATAAACATTTCTGATCGCTCTAATCGGCCCTAACTTTTCCCGAAAACACCGATGCATTCCGACTGCAGAGGGAGGCCAACATCGTCTGTGCTGCTTGTGAACTACAAAGTAGGTAATGCGTACTGTAGTTACCTCTGTAGTTATCATCCAGGAAAAATGAATCGATTCATTGTAATATTTTTGGAACACTGAACTGTTACGAGTACCAACCAGACTGGAATTAAAAGTTACTGTGGAATTAAACCAGCGTGCGGTAATGAGGAACAATCGAAGAGAATTGCAGAAAAATGAGTAGCGTATGAGTGCTACTCAACGTAAAGGTATTGTAAAATATATATTTTTCAAATGTGGCTAACCACGGTTTGTTGGTATTGTTATTTATTTGCAGTAGTAAAAGGGTGGGGAACGTATTCTTATGTAGCTCATGATGACATGCGCTGATTAATGAATACTTCGCCTACATACGTCACCTACAATTCTACTACTTTTACTATATTTGATTAAAATAAATCAAAAAATCAAATCATAAATCAATCAGGCTATTTGAAGATGCAAAAACCTATTTTTTTTATTCGAACGCTGCCATCTCTCCTTATGTTCGAGCTGTGGTGTTGCATTCGTGGCGATAGTCTTTGAAGGGTGATCTAACTATTTGAAATTTCATGAGAATAAACTCGTTTTAAGGTAAGTAAACTGTGAAAAGTAATCTGGAGATCAAATACAAGTCATAGAGGATGGACAAGGTCTTTTTAATACGGCGTTTCATCTGTGGGTCTCGCTTCCGAACAACAACCATTATCGCGCCGTCGCCTGTTTAACCGAATTGCCCCGACGCTGCGATATCGCATCGACGGAACTTGTCCCTTCTTCTCGGAAGCTTGTTTACGAGGCGAGTGCGACGTTGCGTAACTGCTAGTGATTTTCCAAAGGATTACGAGAGCTCTGGCGTCCACCAGTCTTCTAAGTAACACAAATCAACCTCCATTAAACGTGGTTTAGCAGCGGGGGACCTAATGATTCGGCATTGGGGACGGCGGGATGGGGCGGGCCCGGGTGGGGAGGGGCGATGGGAAAGCGGGTAGGCGGGTCCGAGGACGTGTTCGGTGGCAGGGATTGACTTATTTCGTGCATGTTTCCAGGAGCGATCCCACTTTATTTTTTTCCATTTTGAAAGTATTGTTAGTGTCATTTTCTCTATGTTTTACTTTTCCTTTTCTCTTTTTCAATCCTATTTTTATCTCTTCATCGTTTTCATTTCCTCTCTTCTCGTGCGTCATCTTCTCATTCTTGTTCTCATGTTCCTTTTTTAATCTTCATCATGTCTTCCCCCTTCTTCGCTTCTTCCTTTCTTCTTCGCATATTCTGCCTTTTTCTATTCTTGGTATCTTTTTGTCCCATTCTTTGTCGATTTTTCGCTTCTTTCGTAACTTTTTGTCTCTTCATTCCTTTTTCTTTTTCGTCTTTTTCTCCTTCTGCTTTTCTGTAAGTCACATTTATGTCGAGTCTCAGATGTGAAGCTGCCCTTTCCTCCCTTTTTTTCATTTTGTATTTTCTGCCAGTTTCACCTCACACGTGCAACAATTTTTTCTTGGAATTACCCTTTCAAACAAATCCATCGTCTGACATCTTGTAACATTTCGGGATCACACCTCAATTCTTCGTTGTGTAGGAGTGATTTATAAATATTTTTCCACTCCTCACCCTTTGACGTGTATAGAAGCAGCGTTTTCGAGGCTCGTCCTAATCCTCACTGGCTGAGTTGGTTCAGCATTACCGCTGTCTCTGCAGCGATGCAGACCGAAAAATCCTACGGTTCCAGGATTTTGTACACTAAATACACAACTAGGTCGGATTCAGCCGCTGTCTGGAGAAGAATTATATCGGCCGGCTGCTCTGGTCGGTAGTTTTCAGTAATTTCTCCGATCAACACCACGCAAATGCCGGAGCAGTACCCTAGAAGAGGGGTCACGTACCGCGCGCGATGTTTGCTTTTTCTTCCTTGTCCTTCCAATCGTTTCTTCTTGCTCTCTCCCTCAGTCGCTGCCTGGAAGAGAATTGCATCGACCGGAGGCTCCGATCGGTAGTTTTCCGTACTTTCTCCGATCAATAACTGACGAATGCTGAAGCAGTACCTTAACAAACGGGCCATGGACCGCGCGCGATCATTCCTTTCTCTTCCTTGTCCTATCCTCTCTTCTTGCTTACTCCCACATTTACATGCACTACATCACCACACATGTCGGGAACATGATTTGTCCTGGTTGGGGTGGTGTCTCGTTGGGGGAGATACCTGACAAGTAACTTCACCGCAAGCCATGTAGGTCGAGGCTGGATATCACCATCCAGCACGTGGTCTGACAATTGGGTTTGCGGCAGCGATAATGGTGGTGGTGTGTATCTTGAGTTGTGTTATTCGACGGCTTTCAGACGACCGCGAACGAGTGTCCAGTGGACTATCGCAAACTGTTCTCGCCGCGCCGCGTGGTTTGGCTGAGCACACGTCCAACTCCCCCGCTCTCCGCTACTGCAATGGTGCTCCGGTCCTTTTGGCGCAGAACCTATTATGTTTCTCAGGGACCTCTGCGAAATTGGTTCGTAAATGCGTATATTGTACTCGCACTAGTCGGTTGCGCACAGTCATATTGCGGTACTATCTCAGTGCGAGTGAAATGAAACACAATGTAGAAAATCCAATGAAATGCAAATGGAATTAACAAAAGGAAGTATCAACAGGTCAGAGAAATAAATAAATTAGTTAATGCGTACCAAACATATACAAACATCCATACGAAACGCAAAATTATCGAATACACATCAAACATCTCAAAATCACGTTTTGTGCCTCCGGATCGCTTTCCTTCTCTCCCTTTCTCTTTCCTCTTCCCCTTCCTCTATTACATCCTTCGCCATCATCGGCCCCTTTCACTCTCCCCGTCCAGTCCCATGACTCCTCTCCCTTCCCTCTCCTCCCCTCCCCTTCCCTACCCCAGCCTCACTTCTCCTCTCCCTCTTTCTTCGCGGCCTTCAACAATCGAACACCACTGACTCCCAGATTCCAATTGAGAGCCACTTCTAGACTCCGGACGGTTGCGCCGCGTCGCCGTCTCTGCCTCCCCTCCCTTCCCTGCGATGCGCCGGGGTGGGGGAAAAGGAGGGGAGTCCGCGGAACGTTGTATTGTCATGCTTTGGCCACTGCGTAGCACGTTGACGCGCGAGCAGGCCACTACTAGGACAAGAGGCAATCGTTTTTCCGACGGTTTCGAGAATTCTCTGATCGATTATTATGTGTTTCCGTAAGCGTCAGCTGCCAACGCGTTTGTTCCTTAAGTAAAGTGCAGGTTAAATCTTGGGCGGAGTTCCTCTCCCGATGGAAAGTTATATCCGGCGCCCGCCTACACGTCGACTAGCGGGATTCCCCCCTCTTGTTATCTCCACAGCGTGACACCGCTCCAGCCGGAACAAGTTGTTAACTCCAGACTTCTCTCCCTGCATACTATAGCGTCGTTAACACGAGGGCCAGAACTGTTACGTCGGTGAAAGTGCGCTGCGGGCGAGGAAGGGGTTGAGCCTTAACTTCTGGGATTTTGCGCTCTGGCAGTTGACGCAGACAGCGTGGCAGAGCCAAAAATAACCTTAGGCTGTAAACTCCTAGGAACTGGCAAGCGAGCCTCGCTTGCGACAGCGGGCGAGCCTATCTAGGGAATTTGTGAGGTGGGGGTGTAGCCCTCAACTATTTAACGCGGTGCCATCTGCGCCCGCGTTCTCATTCAGTTTACATCAGAGAGCCTAGTACGCGTAGGTACAAGGAGCGTAGGAGTGTGGGCGAGATGTCCGGAGTGTAAGGGCCAGACGATCTCGGGTGCTTCGTGCACACGGTCCGCCAGACGGCGACCGGTTTAAATTTTGGCATCTGGCCATGTGACGGTAATTGTCACGGGACGGAAGTCCGACAGCTCGCATCACCGTGGCTTTTTTTCTGCGGTAAAGCAGGGTACTGGAAGGAAAAGGTTGCCGGAGTGTTTAAATTTAGCAATTTATTGTAACTAGTCTGTAACTTTTCAATATACTATTTTTATTTTTGTTATTTGAATTTGTTCTCATTTCACTACGTCACAATACGTATTAGTTGTGTAGTCCATGGAAATATGTGTATGTGTATAAAGTGGGACAATGAAGGGGAAGGGAAAATCGCGGACGATCCGTGCTCGGCTTATTACGATTCCGCTCCGGCTTTAGCTGGGCATTGATCGAAGGAACCACGGAAACTACGGAGCAGAACTGCACTCTAGAATACTTCTCTGGTAATAGGTAACGGGTTAATCTTGCATCTTTTGGGACAGATATTAGTCATGTCTGTAATCCTAAATAATAGTTTCGTCTTTCAACGCATCTCGGATGTTGTGAAAACAATTAAAAACTGTTCTCATGCATTCAGGGTTGGCCAAAAACACATCAAAATCGTATTTTAGTATCTCTCGTTACAGAAACCCTTGCGGTGTATTTTTTTTATTTTTGTTTATTTTTTTATTTTTGTTTTTTCTTCGAAGGTAGTAGCAGTACTTAATCAGTTTGAGGACATATTCAAGCTTTGAAATACATTCAACTTTCCATTTCATTAATTTGATCTCATTTTATGCAAATAATAGAATTAACGATCACGTTCTAATTGTGTTACAATGAACATTGGTTCTATTCATACAATATATTCTCATTACCACCAATTCACTTAACACGGACAAATGCTGGGTTTGTATTGAATATCCGTATTTATATATTTTCTTGTCAGAATACAAAATTGGTTCGTGTCATATATGTTTAACACTGAGATCACACGACCTTTTATAACACGAACACATGTCACGTTTTTCGAACCATTAAAATTCGTGTTAACGAGGTTTCACTGTATAACGAACAACAAATTATTGTCATGTGTTAATACCATTCTGGAAAGACTGTACACTGAAATCTGAGAGAGCTGTAACAGCATGCCAAAAAGGCGGATAAAACACGAACAATATATTAACCGCAGAATCTGATTGACTCGGTTCATGTGGCAGAGAGCGACAGGGAATTGCGAATTGGAAATCGATGGTAGCCATTCAGATATTAACTTGACCTCCTCAAATCGCCGTGCGCATCCAGTTGGCATTGACTGCGTCAATATGTAACATGTATCAGGTATCTTTGTATAGCGTAAGGGCTCGAGATTGCCGAGCTCCCCACATGCAACATGAGAGCGCGTTGTACCTAGTATGCGAGATACCGGATTTCAGGTTTCTGCAAACCGTTCGTCACATATTTATGTTACATGGTTTTAGTAGAGATGAATTCTGGAGTGGAAGGATGAAAATTATCGGTAATTGTCTCACTAACTTACGTAGTACTTGCGTAGTAAAGAGAGAGTACTGAAATGCTGCAGCGGAGAGTGGACATTATTCTTAAGGAAAATTTATTCTCTTGTATTGTGGGGAATTGATATCGAAAATGTAGATACATCTTGTTGCTGTAAGTAGTAAAAAATTCATTTAACACATGGTGCGGTTAGATTCCACTTTTTTGGTTTTTGATCTCGAAAAATTATTTACTGCATGTCGTCTGTACGTCAGTCTCTCCGTCTGTTCTTAGAATCCACTCCAAAATCTTCGTTATTTTTTCTCGAATAGTGCAAAATATTCACACAAAAAATTCGCGAGTGAGATATTCGTTGAACCCTCTGAATTTTACGAAAATTGCAAAATTTTATAAATAAAGCAAGAAAAAATGTGCTTGTAACAAATCTAATTTTATCAGTTAAAGCAGGTTTGTTTGTAAAACGTAAAGAACCCTTTTACGTTTTAGATAGGCAGCTGAAAGGATACGGACACGATATATTCGATTTTTCCCCTCAAGAACACCCGTGGCAAAACAAGCGTTAGAAATTTCGAAAATTAAAACTTCTAGCGCAACCTCGATGATGAATACGCAATATTACTCATCTTCGTTGATCGTACATTTCCAATTAAAAGGAATTAGACGCCATATATTTTTATGCCATGACTCGGTTCCAAAAACGTACGGACGTCGTATATCACGAGTGTATCGATAGTATCGATATGAAGATAACGATAGGTCATTGGAGCGATTTATCGCCGGCGCTGGCACAGCTTTCGGGCACTCGACCAGCGCGGTGCGGCGAGGCGTGGTGGAGGAGAAGCCGCTGCCGGAGTGACGTCGACCAGGACAGTGGCCCACCCCCGCCTCACCTCTACCCTCAGCCCTGTCTGCGCCCTGGCCCTCGCCCTCACCCTCGCCCTCGCCCTCGCCCTTGCCCTTGCCTTGGCCCTCGCCCTGGCCGTCGCCCTCGCCCTCGCGCTCGCCCTCGCCCTCGCGCTCGCCCTCGCCCTCGCCCTCGCCCTCGCCCTCGCCCTCGCCCTCGCCCACGCCCTCGCCCTCGCCCTCGCCCTCACTCTCGCCCTCACTCTCGCCCTCACTCTCGCTCTCGCTCTCGCCCTCGCCATCGCTCTTTCCCTCGCCTTCGATTTCGCTCTCTCCCTTGCCCTCGCCTTCGCCTGCGCTCTCACCCTCGCTGTCGCCCTCGCCTGACCCTTCGTCTTCACCTTCGCCATCGCCTTCGCCCTCGCTTCTCCAACAGGTCCACGATCTTGACTCGCCACTAAACACTCCGTCAGAATTGCCGCAAATCATTTTGGCCAGTATCGATAGCGACATGCCGCAAGACTCACCGGCTGTCACGCACCCACACTCGCCAGTAGGCGTCCCATTGGACTTGTAGTATGCCTTTCTTTTAATCTTGCCCCCAGTTTTCCCGCGAGACAATAATAATGATATGTAATAAGGGATGTTAGTGAATATTGATGCACTATCTCCATCACCAAGGAAAGCTATCACTAGCACCACAGCTGTCACCATCGCCACTATTTTAATACGTGATTTTAGTAGATCATTCACTGTTTATGAGCGGCGTGTGATATCCATTTCTTAAATGATACACTTATTCTGTTTACTTTTTTCCACGGATAAACCACTTCGTTAATGTAGACTTCTGCAAACTCATAATGGTTACCATAATGGTTACCCATAATGGTTACCGAACACAAATAAAACAGAAATGCGGACTCCGTGCAAATACGAATGATGATGACATGGAGTATTTATCATGTTGTATGCAAACTATTTCTGTCAAGCGATATAGAATTTTTGAAGAGATTTCTTTTTAAGCAACATAATCTTTTCATTCTTTTTTTTCTTTGCTTTATGTTCTACATTGTTCTCCGCCAAATCCTCTTCTAAGTACAGGTGAGTTTTGGGCACAACCAATCAATCTTTATAAATAACGTCTCTAAAGAAAGAGAACTTCACCGAGACTTGACAAATTCCACTGTATGAAGGATTTATTGAAAAAATAATGAAGGATTTGTTGAAAGAAAAAAATACATCTAAAAATGCATATCAAATGCAACCCGCAACACCCGAGCAGTGTTTCTGAAATCTATTTAGCTATATAAACTCCAAAACAAAGCGTTGTAGGGCCTCAAAACCTGGAAGTTTGAGGCCAAAGGCCTCAAAGGGCCAAGGGACTCGAAGAAACATTTCTCATGCAGTAATCTACATCATGTGATCTTCTTGGGCGTTCTATTACATTTTTACTGGTTGGGAACTTCTCGATTCTACCCCCCCCCCCCCCCCCCTGTTCAGAGACGTGCAAAATCCGCAACTGTATGTGAAATGAAACTAATTACTTGATATTCTATGCGATTAATCTGCACGGGTGAACCGTTCTGTTTAGTAATTCGGCTAAGTAAGAATAGTGTGCATTGACAAAGGTGTATTGTAATATTATGTTAAAAATACGTTCAGTTAGTATAATTACAAGGAGACATGTAGAACAAGAGACTGATAATGATTGTCGTGAAGAAAATGATATATTATGGGAGTAATATGGAAATGGAAGAATGGGGAAGATGGTAGGGTTTATCATGCGAGAGTTCTCACGCGGGTACCATCCTAGTGCAATTTTATTCGTTATATAAATACACATCTTTATTTTATATAATATATACTAGCACATATATCTTGGTATGATTTGAGTACTTTTCTGAATGTGATAAAGTTTGGTTCGGGTGATCTTTGTATTTCGTTGACTTTCTCGGTTTTACGACGCAAGAAACTGGTTTCTCGACTTCATACTTGGTCGCTGGCAAAGTCGTCGATGTTCTCCTAATGATCAGCATTTATAATTCTCTCGCGCAGAGTGAAAACTGATACATTCCATACCTCTTGTCAAAGAAATAAAATATAAAAAATATTTAAATTAGTAAGCTGGTATTAAGAAATAAATTTTGTTCGCGAAGGGTATCCAAGGTGTCGATAAACATTTCGTTTAAGAATCATAATGCTGAAAAATTCTATGAACAGTGCATTTGAACAAATTTTACTGTCGATATTAATTATTAATTAACAGGGTACCAATAAGTTCAACCATACGAATAAATATTAGGATTTTCTTATTCTATAGTAAATGCTTTTATTTTTTCACCTTGATTAGTTTTTTCACTACTGTACTACTGAAACACTGACGTTTGTTCCGTAATTGAAGTCTTCTTAGATAAACGTGTAATGTTTCAAATACAAAATTTGAAGCAAGGTTTCAAGCTAAAGAACTTTAAAGTTGATTCATGTTTGTTTTTATTCTTGAAACAATAATAAGAACAATTGACATACAAATATAGAAAAAATCAGTTTATTATTGGCATACTTAATTACTGTGCCTGGAGGAGGAAAGACGTTTGCGGACTTTTCCTGGACTTGTGATCTCAGTGGTCGTTTGCCATAACCTTCCCACGTACATATGAAAGAGGCGATCTTCAAATGAAATATTCAAATAAGCGCTTGGGGCAGTAACAAGACAGGCCACACTTTTACCAAAATCGAGATATTAACATTTACAACAGTAGGAAGCTCGCAATGGCTATGTGATATGGCTTATTGTGTTCTGCCCCAAGCCCTTTAAAGGATTGTGAATGGGATAACGCTTTACGGAGGATAAGTGAATGGGTATGTGAGAAACCGCAACACTACACCAAAATCATATACTATACTACATTCTTCATTGTGATCCTCAGACTCGAGATAGCATCCATTGTTGAGATGAGTGGATGATGAAGAACGGGCGATGATAACGTTGAGAATATGATTTGAATGATGACGAAGCAATGGGGAAATGGGAAAACCTGCCACAAACCCGCTTGGCTCCCCGGCAATTCCACATGGTTCCACCGGGATTTGAACTCCGGTAGTCGGAGGTGGAAGAAGAGGGGCCTCGCCACACGTCATGGATGGCCGCCACAACCACGTAATCAAAACACCCTCCAGCCGTACATGAGCGAGCCCGGGTGGTGAGCCTCAAATGCGCGGGTTGTCATTTGCAACCGGACCAACCAGGCTTGAAACAAAACCTTGTTCGTGGATAAGCACCTTTACACGGCCTTTTGAATTCTCCCCCGGACAGCGGCTGAATTCGACCTAGTTATTGCTATGGTCGAACGCGCACCCTTAAAGTTGCCGCCGGAAGGTGGTCCCGGCGCCGCTCAGGGGGGGGGGGGGGCGCGCCGATTACCAACGCCGCAGCTCCGTCACGCTCGGCCAAGCCCCGGAGCCGGAGAACGCACCCTTATCGGGTAGCTGGCCGGCGGACCTTCAGCCCGGGCGGGCTATAAGAGCGGTGCCCGGCGAGTGGTCGGCAGTGAGAAGTGGCTGCCCGTGCGTGTATAGTGACAAGTGAAGTGCGTTACAGAACGGTTACGGACTCGGACTCTCCCTACGGATAAACAGTGAATTTCGCTACGTCTACGGAATATCTCACGGAATATTGTTCGACCTGGCTTGTATTATTGAATTTCTTGTTGGCTTGCGGTAATAAAAGAATTTTAGAAATCGCTGTTCTTTAGTTTTGGATATAACAGTTATCTAGCTATTGAGGAAAATCTTGCCCCCGTCGAACCCCAGGACCTCCCGATAGGAGGCGCAGCATTGACATCAATTGATGCCCTGAGCCACCTAAGGCAGTAAGAGGGGTCGTTGACGATCATATTTTGTATTTGAAAATATCATATAACGAAGTTATGCCCAAATTTGCTTGTGATTGGCAAGAACTGGAATCCCTCTATGTCAAAACGTGTACCACCCAACAGCCGTGCACAATGAGTTGGCTTCCAATCAGGAACAAATGCTATTAGTGTAACTTTATATGAGAGTTTCCTCTACACAATGTGATAATCTTCGACCCCCTTTTCACCCCCTAGAAGTTTGTAACATTTATTGCTTGTTGCGTGTTTTCTGAAACAGCTGCAGATCGTCATCCCGTCCCCTGCGAGTTTCCTTCTCGATTTCTCCCCTTTGTGGAGCGAACTTCCTTCGCCCGACATCTCCCGGGCTGCAGCGAGCTCTCTATTAACGCGCCCCGCGAGCGCCTGTCGCGAGACCCGTTCCAGGGCCGAGCTGCAGGTTCCAGGCATCGCCTCGGAATGCCATTTAAATACAAATGCAGCGCGTGTTGCGGCGTGGCATGGCTCCGACCACTAAATCCTTCCCTTTCCGCGCGGATCTGCCCCTCGGGCGCACGCGAGCCCGGGCGCGCACAGTGGTGCCAACGCGCGTAATATAAGAAAACAAATTGCATGATCAGTTTTACTTCAAAATGGGTGTAGGGGAGCACATTGTAAATGATTAAAATTAGGGAGTTTTGCTCAGCGTCACCGGCAGATCAACAGCGACATCAACTGATGTCACCAAGTGCCTCTGACCAGCAGGTCCTAGGATCCTCTTCCGACGGTGACAGGATTGCGTCACACTAGATATAGAGCTGGGTCGAGTTTAGTCGCTGTCTCAAGGAGAATTCTAGGCCGACTGCTCTGATTGCTACTTTTCCGTGGTTTCTCCGATCAACACTAGGCGGATGCCTAGTACGCCTTCCTTCGGAGGGGAAGTAAAGCCGGCTGTCCCATGTTAGTAGATTTACTTGCATGTAAAAGATCCTCAAGCCTAAATGACGCCTCTGAGCTAAATTCAAAATCGCCTGTTTCTCGCCCAAGAAATACCTCCTTTCTCTGCTAGTTGATGAAAGGGGCGTAACGAAATTTGCGTGGTCAGACGGAAGAGCAGGCCTCATGGCCTGAGTCTCGCCACGTAAAATAAGGCCAATTCAATTCAATTCAATTCAATTCCATTCAATGCCGGAGCAGTACCGTAACAAACGGGCCACGGACAGATCGCGGTCTTTCCTTTCTCTTCCTTGCCCTATCATCTCTTCTTACTTACTTACTTACCTACACTTAAACTCACATGCACTATACTACCACACATGTCGGGAGAACAGGTGGAAGCTTACAGCTTGTCCCGGCTGGGGGGGGTGGTGCCTCGCTGGTGGGAGATACCTGGTGCGGGAAAACCCCGCAAGTCTACGTGTAGGTCGGTGCCAGTTCTCACCATCCACCGGGGGAAGATAATCGCCACCTACCACTATACAAAATACATTTCACTTACGGGGCTAATGACTATAGCAGTTGACGCTCCCAGAATCGCAAAATAACAATCGTTCAATATGTTCAGCATGACGTAAAAGGATGTGACACGTTAAGGGCAACCACGTGACCCGTATCGCTCCAAGTGTTAAACGCCTTTTGCCAAGGTTCCATTCTAACACTAAGGTAAAATGGAAGTAGTTCTGGACTGTGACGGGCGTGTGTGCTGCTAACGCTAAATGCCAACAACTCCAAATTCTCGTGATTCGTATTTATCGGCTATAGCTGCCTACCAGCGTGATGTTGCAATCTGAGGATAAAGAATTGACAACGTACTCTGCCGCCACAATTGGAAAGACGTTTCGTTTATCGTGATTACGTGATGCGAGACGAACACGGTACAAGTCACGTGATTACACATGATATTGTAGCATTAGAATAGACGCGGGCGCAAAATATCAAAAGTGGGTTCGTATCGTTACGATATACTGCTTTAGATTTTTCAAAGCTCTATATTACTGTAAGTTTTTGAAGATTTGCACATTAAAATTAAACTGCATTACTAGTTGCCGAACTGCTTAAACGCATTGAGTTCACGAAGCAAGTTCGAGGCCCCTAGTAACCCACTAGGGTTTAACGACACTCAAACTTTGACTGAGGTGATAAAAAGCAATGCAACTAATTACATTAAAAATTGATTGTCGACTAATATCAATTTGTTATCGTGTTCATGGTATCCGAAAACGAAATTGTATTGGTGAAAAATGCCATTTTTCAAGCAATTGCAATAAAATACGATTGCTATTTTTAAAACGAGAGATGTGGGCAACTGATATCGATGAGCATATACGTATTATTCATTTAAAAGCGTATAGGTATAAATTTACCCTAAATGTTCCTTCTAATTGGTCGCCAAAATGTATGTAATTAAAACAAGGTACGATGTTGTTTAAACGGCGAAATTAGTTTCAGAGCAATATAAAGTACCTTTGAAAGGTTAATTATATACTTATAAAATTAGAATTAGATACCTATCATACAGGATTAAAAATTGAAAATTTACTTTAAGCAAAGAAAGTTATAAACAATCGGATATAATGTATTTTTACTACTAATAGGCAAGAACTTTTATTCCTTTGAAAATCTATCTTTGAAGGTGTCTTCTAGGTCTAGAAATTCATAAAATGTAATGATTTTAAGTTTTCAGATTTTAAAGATTCTTGAATAGGTATTTATTTATTTATTTATTTATTTATTTATTTATTTACTTACTTACTTATTTTTATTTATTTACTAATTTATTTTATTTATTGCCTATGCGCGCATTTGACTCAGACCAGTGTGCGTTGACCTGGAGCAGTAACGTGGCGTGGCGTGGCGTGGCATGGCGTGCCAAAACACCGCGGCGGTGCGGAGATGATGTGCGCGCTATCACGGAAATGCTGTGCGTGTTCGAATTACTACTTCTTCGGGGCTGACACGGATCTTGAAGACACCTCTCATCTCCACTAAAAATGAGGATCGTCCGTTCTAAAAGGGAAAAGAAAAAAATAAAGATTTTCAATATTTCGATATAACAAGGTTTGAGTATATTATTTTCAATGGTGATTGTCTTAGGTGTAAAAAAATATCTAAAATATATTCATTCATTTTAAAATGGATTGAATAGGCGAATTTCAACCGTATGAAAATATGCGTAGGAAAGGTGTCAGTTTTCTAGCATTTATAAAACGCTCATGGCGCAAGTTCCCGTAAAGGCACTGCTGTTGGATAGGAAATCGTCCTCTGGAACTGGAGCGAAAATATTTAAGACGCAAAAATGTAAAGATGTATTCCATTAAAAAAATTAGCCAGACGCACACACAACCCGCAGCGTGCGTTACGTGCCTGCTTTCTAAGTCACTCAGCTGCGCAACTCACAAGCGGTGCGTGCTAGCTGCTTAAACCTTTCCTTTCGAGGTGCAAATGGAGCCCAAGACTTAAGTTCCTCAGACCGTTAACTTCAAAACAAGATCTTCCTGGAGCTTCCATTACATTTTTGTATCTTCTGACTGCGACACATGCAGAAGACGTGTAGCGAGAAGCTAGAAGTAGTTTGAATTTTATGAAAAATAAAATTCACTAGTTGATATTCTGTGGATTTGAATCACATTAATGTTTCCACGCATGACTACAAAAAAATATTTTATATTTAATTTGCGTCATATAAAATAATAGAAATTCACAGAACGAGTATGACCACCTTTTGCACTTGCCGTACCGTTTCCTGGAAGTGCCACTGAAGGCTGAATTAATATTTTAAAGGGCACTAAACAAAGCCAAACTATGAAACCACCTAATAATTGAAATATTGACCGTGAGAATAAAAGAAAATGAAAATAAACTGTTATATTTGCATTGAAAAATAAAATTTGATAATTTATTACGAACAAATACAGATGTTTGTTTAATAAAATATTGGGATACGTTTCTAATGGAAACCGCAAGCACCTGCTTAATCTGCCTGCGATATTAGTGGTGACACAGTTATCGATACTCTCCTCTGCTGATGACACTGAAATCCAAACAAATAGGTATCGCAACATCGCTATTCAGTACAGCAGAAACGCGCAGTAGCAAAACTGCTGCTGTCGCGTATGTGGAAAATAGGGTCTAGAAACGGCGAAAATGTTCTGGACAAACATGTGCTTCGGAAGCTTCTTTCTTCCTCGATGCACGACGTCACCAGTGTCGTGAGCAGTGCCGCACCGAGAAGTTAATCGTAATATCTAGTAAGAGAAATTGCGGATTAACATAAAGAAATATATATATATATATATATATATATATATATATATATATATATATATATATATATTTCAGAAATATCAACACCGTTCCATTGTTTTCTATTTTCTAGTATGCCTGGATGTCTAACGAGACTACACACACCTCTCACAAAGCCAGCGGCAGCTCCGCCAATTACGTGTATATTCGAAATTAGTAATAAACATGTGGTTACCACGCATCTCGACCTTCCCAAACACCAATCAGGTGCATCGCGTAGCTTCGTATACTCGCCGGCAAGCTGTGCTTTTAACGCCCCTCGGCGGGGAATGCCACAGAGTGGGGATGTCCAAACACCCTTTCTTTCAATGGTACTCGCGAGCATAAAGTTTAAAGTGCAATTTTACGGAGGTTTACAAAACATTTCCTTCGGAGCAGTGATAATATTAGTGAAAGCTGTTTTCTTAACAGTGTACTCAGAACAAAACGGGGCTTTCAAAGATCCATTTTCAAGCCGTTGGCGCAACGTGGAGGTTGGTCGTTGACAACAGTGTTTAGGAAACCTGTCTTCTCCGGGCTACACTTTGTGCAACTTTATTACGGTGCTGGTGGTTGGTTCCACAATGTACGCTCCGAGAACCCACTCTGAGTTTGCGAAGTCAGTTTCGCCCATGTCGGGCATTTAGCAGTACGATGAACTTCGAAAGTCCTAAAATCTTCGTTTAATACATCCAAGGCCCTTTGAAAAGTACAGTAAATCTGCAAGTAATTCAGCAAGTAGAAAATTATAGTAGCTAAAAGCAAACTCTGTGTATTATTGTTGTGATAGATGACACTGTGAAGTGTCCAAGATGTTAACGCTTATGTATAAACAGTCCACTTTGTTACAAATGCTGTTAACACTGTAACTAAGGATCAAAAGCACAAAGAAATAATTTATTGTTGTTATGGAATATACTATTTCCACACTTTCTTTTTGCTGTGATTTTCTCTAATTGTTACAATACAAATACTAAAGGATTTCAAAGATAATTTTAAACAGTTCTTTCAAGGAACATCATGCGACTTCCTTTGTCACCTCTTCTGTATCAGGCTGCAGTTAATTGTTCTTTCAAACAAGACTTAAATGACATTTCCTTCCTCTTCCCATCATCACTGTTTTCTCTGACTTTTATTTTATTTTCAATGCATTACCCTGCAGTAAAACTATTATTTTTTTTTTGAAATAATAAGCTTGTCACACTTTAAAGTAGTGATGTCAAACGACTCGAACACTTCCGTTTCAGTAGAAGTAGAAGTACTCAGGCCCGGATGAACAACAGAGGGTCTCGAATATTGGGGAAATCTAATATTATTGAACATATAAAAATGTACGAAATTTGAAAATGAACCGTAACATTTACAATTAAAAAATTAATATCGACGTATTTCATCCATTTAGCGTCTTATATTGCGATGTTAACTCAAGGGGGACCCTACTCAGTCCACTTACTGCGCTACTTAATCTCCCCCATTCGAACGTCCATCAATTACCGAAACGTATTGCTTCCTGACCGTCCGCCCGCCCGCGCCGCCCGCGCCGCCCGCGCCGCCCGCGCCGCCCGCGCCGCCCGCGCCGCCCGTCCACCCGTCCGCGCCACCCGTCCACCCCGCCCGTCCACCCGTCCGCCCGTCCGCCCGCCCGTCCGTCCGTCCGTCCGTCCCCCGGCCGCCCGCTCTCCTGCCCGCTCTCCTGCCCGCTCTCCCGCTCGCCCTCCCGCCCGCCGGCCGCCCCGCCCGCCCCGCCCGCCCCGCCCGCCCCGCCCGCCCCGCCCGCCCCGCCCGCCCCGCCCGCCCCGCCCGCCCCGCCCGCGCCGCCCGCCCCGCCCGCGCCGCCCGCGCCGCCCGCGCCGCCCGCGCCGCCCGCCGGGGAGGGATCGCGTTGCCTGGCAGCGCATAATCCGCGCACGCTGTCGGCGATCCAAAACAAATCCCGGGCGGCGCTGGGATCGCGGGCGCTGACGGGGGCGCGCGCTCAAGGTTTATTGGCTTAGCGCGCGGCTCTTAAGCGCGCGAGGCGGCGCTAACGAAGCAGCCGGCGCGGCGGCCGGTCCGAGGCGGCCGCGGGCGGGCCGAACCGGACGACGAGGTGGCGGCCAGGCTCTTGGTGCCTTTACGATTGTTTCAGATGTCAAAATAAATGTTACATTAAATTAAAACTATTTAAAAATAATGTTACATTATATTAAAAGCTTGCAGTTATGTTGATAGAAAAAATTATCATAGTTATACCAGCCGATCTTCCACCGTTGTCCGGGTATTTATTTATCACCGTCGTCTACTAAACACCTTCGCCCGTTCTGCAATCTTCGCCCGTCTCCCCCGCACGCCCTTTCCGACCTGCCACGGCCACTCAACCCACTCTTCCTGACCTCTTCCGATCTATCTGTTCCTCCCGCTCACAGAGGAATTTGAAGAGGAGAAAGAAGAAGAAGAAAATGAGGAGAGGAAGAAGGTAAATACAAAGAGGAAGAGGCTGAAGTACAAGAAAACGAAAAGCAAGAAAAAGAAGACGAAAAGACAGAGAAGACGAAAAGAAAGAGGACAATAACGAAAAGGAAGAGCATGAAGACGAAGAGGAAGAAGACGAAGAGGAAGAAGAACTGGAAGAAGAAGAAGAAGAAACCGAAGAGGAAGGAGAAGAAACCGAAGAGGAAGGAGAAGAAACTGAAGAGGAAGGAGAAGAAACTGAAGAGGAAGGAGAAGAAACTGAAGAGGAAGGAGAAGAAACTGAAGAGGAAGGAGAAGAAACTGAAGAGGAAGGAGAAGAAACTGAAGAGGAAGGAGAAGAAACTGAAGAGGAAGGAGAAGAAACTGAAGAGGAAGGAGAAGAAACTGAAGAGGAAGGAGAAGAAACTGAAGAGGAAGGAGAAGAAACTGAAGAGGAAGGAGAAGAAACTGAAGAGGAAGGAGAAGAAACTGAAGAGGAAGGAGAAGAAATCGAAGCGGAAGGAGAAGAAGACGAAGAGCATGAAGCATAATAAGACGCATCGGCTACTTCTATTCATACATCATTAATCAGATGACTTTGAGAACAAAGCCCTAAAGCAGAGGACCAAAAAATATCCAGTGAATTCTCTTATTCCTCGTGGGCACGGACACCAATTCGTGTGCCTCAAGCATAGAACTGAGACCACGCCAATGAGAAACCTGCTCCATTTCCCACCGCCGCTCTCGACTTTTGAGTCGAGAATTGCGACAGCGCGCGTCGAGTTTCGCGTCGAGCAATCGCGAGTAATAAATCTGCGCGTGGAGGCGTCTGCGAAGCGAGACTTGGCCCATCGGATAAATCAGCCTGTCCAGATCCGCTGATAGCTGACCAGCGGACGAATGGTGTTGCTACGGTTCGGGAGGTGCCGACAACTTCAGGTCTCGGCGTCAAACACATGGCAGAGAGTGTAATGGTTAGCGTAACGGACTGTTGTACCTAAGTTGGCGGATTCAAACCCGATCGACGCCGTGGATTTTTAAGGGCGACAAAAATCCTTCGTACGCCTTCCTTCGGAGGGGAAGTAAAGCCGGCTGTCCCATGTTAGTAGATTTACTTGCATGTAAAAGATCCTCAAGCCTAAATGACGCCACTGAGCTAAATTCATATCGCCTGATTCGTCGCCCAAGAAATACCTCCTTTCTTCGCCAGTGGGGGAAAGGAGCGTAGCGAAATTTGCGTGGTCAGACGGAAGAGCGGGCCTGATGGCCCGAGTCTCGCCAAGTAAAATAAGGCATCAATTCAATTCAGACAGGAGCACTGGTCGCGAAAAACGCACACGCCTCTCACCCGAAATGTCGGGTGGTCTTCGGGCGTCGACTGGTGTCATTGCAGTGCCAAGCGTTTGAGTCCCGACGGTGGCAGGATTTTCGACGCTAACTACGTAGCTAGCTCCAATTCAGCAGCTGACTAGAGGAGAAATCTAGCGGCCGGTTGCTCTCATCGGTATAGTTTTGCGTGGTTTCTGCAATCAACACCCGACGAATGCCGGAGCAGTTCTCTAACAAACGGGCCAGGGACCGCGCGCGATCATTCCTCCCTCTTCCTTGTCCTATCCTCGCCCGTTACATACACTTACACTTATGTGCACTAAACTACCACATTAGTCGGGAGCTTAGAGGTTGTCCTGGATGGGGCGGTGCCACGTTGGTGGGACATACCTGCACACGGACAATTATCGCAAGCGGACGTCGGTTGGCGCTGGATCTCGGCTGCCATCGGAGGAATATCGCCGTCTCCTCCCACGATAAAAGCATTCATACACTAACAGGGCTCATAGCCTTAGCAGTTAACGCGCCCACAGTCGCTAATCAATCAGTCGGGTAGACTTCATAGCCCTCCCAATACAGTACGCGAAGTATCTTCGGCGTGCTGCGTGGACACCAAAAATACATCTCATAAGAGAGATGTAAAGGATCAGTGGATAGAATCGATTGAACACTCAGAAATCGGAGCTAATAGAGATATATTTTTACTTTCTCGTATACTATTTACGGAATATAAAGAAATTGTTGTAAAAATATTCCAAATGGCAATAGATTTTATAGAAAGACTCGTGCTGTGGGTTCAAGATTCAGAAAGAGTATTTTTCCGCCTCGCCCTGTGACCTCAGAGTCAGACCATGCTCATCCCTGCATAATCTCCCTCGCATCTCGATGCATTTCGGATTGCTTTCTCATTTCCCCTGTTTGATGTCTAACAACATTCCGAGACAAATTTTGGTATCTTGAATCAAGATTTTACTGACATCCCAAACAATTTGTGCAACATTTGAAAATGTTCACTCATTGTGTTTTTGTCGCTACTGCTTGCAGGTGCTCATTGCTATTCTCTTTTACTTGTGGAACGAGCTATTAAAGATTCTAAAATTATAAGAATTTGCTCCATGAAGCCGGAAATCATTGGTAGTTTTTATTATAATAACTATTTTAAATGTACACTGCGGCTCTTGTTTCATTCCGATAAATTGTATAAATGATTTGTTTAATAGTTAAAAATGCATAATAAACTGCAATTATTCATTAACTTTTAAAATGCGTTATCTAAATTTTATAAACTAAATTAAGCAATTTCATAAAATTTTGTTTCATTAGTAAAACAATTTATACAACATGATATAAAATGTACTGATTTAAAACATACTGATACCAAATGTTCTATAAAAAATGCTGGTGGCCCCTATCTATAGATAGATCATCCCTTGCAAGTATGCAAGGGAGCTTCCAAGCACGTGCTTTGTCTGCTTAAGCGTTAATCCTGCTTGAGCCCTCCCTGCCAACGTCTCTGCCGAAAGAGAGTGGTTAATGGAAATATACTCAGACTTCACAATTGCACCGGTTCACATCATCCTTAGGCGATTTCAGGGTCGGACTCGAGTAATGTGAGGGGGGGGGGGGCTCCAGATAAAAAGAAAATCCTCCAGATTACTAAAAATCTCTAATTATAATAGAATAACTTTGGGTACAAAATACAAATGAATATTAACAAGTAGTTTGTAGAATTGAAAATATATTATCGAATTTACTTTTACTTTCTCACCTTACTAATTAGGACAGAGAGAGTATTGTAATGCTGCGACGGAAATCGGCAGTTTTTTGACAGAAAAACTCGCATTGTCAGGCCCTGGTAACGAAAAAGTGCTTGCTCGTATATAATTTGTTTTGATTTAATTTAATTTATCAAATCAAATCTTAAAGGAATTTCTTGATGTAGTTATACCATTTGCTTGCAAGCTAGAGTTGTGGACAAACCCATTTGTGCACGTTCATTAAGCAGTGAAATTAGATTTGATAAACTTCAGAAATTCCCTTTCAGGGTGCTTCTGCCAGTTTGTATGCTAGGTGTAAGTACTCACTTATAAAAACAGGCCGTATGGGGGGGGGAGGGCGTGGAGGGGAATATCAGGGCGTAGACAGGTGTATTTGGGCGAATCGGATCGGATCGGATTGGATCGGATCGGGCGGAGCGAGACGGAACGGAGTTGTTAGGAGGTGAGGGGGCGAGACGTGTCAGTGATGTAAACAACAGAACTTCCAATTTACACTGTTGATAATAATCATTTCACGTCCTGGCTAGTAGATGATTGTGGTAAATACATACCCGGGCAACGCCGGGTTCCTTCAGAATGATTCACAAAAGCATTGCATGCGCAGGTATTCGGACCTCACATCGCTGGGTAAGGGGTTAGTTCACCACTTCCTCCAGCGACAGCGCTCATGTATCACGTATTACAAGCAGGCTGGTAAATAGCAATGTATGCTGAACTACGTTATGTCTCACAACGTCTGCCGTTAGTTTTCGACACTGACAACAGTGTGGTGTGAATTGGCTACTTTCTCCAGGGGAAGGCCATTCTCGCTTATTGCAGCGCTGCCTGGATAGATTCTACGAAAGCTCCTGGAGAATATTTCTTTTACAATTTCTCTGATTTGGATTCATTGGGTTTCAAAGAGTGAACATCAAAAATGAAGCACCTGCAAATGGACTGTGTTCTTGACAAAAATAAATGAATACATTTCAATCGGGTGGCGTCAATTTCTGAAGGGGGATTGTCACCGGTGCCCCCCATCCGTTAAAGCGCCCCCAACAAACAGCAACCGAGCCAACATAAGCCATACGTACTAATGCAGCTTGTGAAGGAACTAGCCGCGCCTAGCGAAGGTTTTCATGGATTAGGGGACTCTTGTCTCTGCGCATAGTTCAAGTCATTAGGTCTGTCGGTACCGTATGAAATCTGATCGCCGACCGACGTCTCATTTCATTTAACAGCGAAGTTTCTTTCTCAAGTTCGTGTAAAAATGCATATTTCTCGTGTTGGTAGTATCATTTTTGGTGTGAAATTCAGAAAGTAGTGTTAACTATATATATATATATATATATATATATATATATATATATATATATATATATGCGAAAAATAGACATGAACTGCGAAAAATAGTTAGACATGAACTACGGTCTAACGGAAGTATATGGGTCAAGAAAACACGAGAGGAAGTATACGAAGTAGTTCATGTCTAACTATAGTTCTTGAAATGGATTTCTTGGCCGTCTAAACCTCTTTCCAGATAACCGAAGTGTTGACTTCAGCTACAAACCCGAACTGCCCATAAGTTTATCTTGTCAAATATTTGTTATTTTCTGATTGTTCGTGGCCTGCAAATGAAGTAGCATATGTTTTAAGTGTTCCCGTTCTTCTTGGATAAATTCCACTACGAAATATTTTTGCTTGTTTTAAAATTCTCTTACTTGCGTAACATCCTTCTCGAAAATATCCTAGCTTATCATAGCTTGAGATCATAACATAACATCATACCTTGAGATGAACTTCTGTGATAATTAAATATTTTCGTATACTTGCTCTTCTGTAGTAGCACCAACGGTTAAAAAACTCAAAAAAATAATTTCATTGTACTTAATGAACAACCAAATTCTTTGTTCCAGTTTCCAATAAGGTTTCTCTCGCAAATCCCATACATGTCCGCATCTGCCACATTCCTCCCGTTAACTTTAACCTCCTTCCTTCCAGCTTCATAAACCTGCTCATACGGTATCCGTCTAGGAATTAAAAATCGGCTCACCGGAGCCGGTTATGACTTTAAAACCGGTTACGGCGTGCCAAACCCGACCAGTTATAATACGCAGCCGAGGACCTTGAACTCGCAACCCATCCGGCGGGGCGCCCTGACCACTCGCACTGCGACTCCGCCGCCTGACGACCGCAGCGCTGCCGTCTGCGAGCTGTGGAGACGATAGTCATTTGTTGTTCTGTCTGGAAAAAGATTGTTGACAAATAAAGGAATGCAGCTAGGATGCGGGACACATTTTACCAATCCAGAATGCGATGATTGTGGAGAATATCTCCGAGGTATGTTTGTAACATGATGGCTTAGGTCACGAACACCATTTTATTGTTAAAAAGTATCCAAGTACATTGCAAAAGAGTTCCTTTATTCAATGTCTAACAGGAGACATAGAAGCAAAGTGCCTTACTGCACTATTTTTATATGAAAAACATGAACACCACAGTATGATGCAATTGAGACACGTATAATGTAAACAAACAACACACTGTGCCCAACGCCATGGTTGTTGAAAAAGTGTACATCTCGCGAAGAAATGTACTGGCTTCGAAAACATACATTTAGCAATACCGTTCTTATAGTATTTGAATATTTAGCAATAGCGTTCGATATACGGATGATACATAGTCGAAAATGTTAAATACAGAAAACAAAAACATTGGGGTCATATTAAAAATATAATATTGAGCTTTATAGCTATTGCATTAAATGACAGTAAAGCTAAATTTCTCTTAAACGTACCGCCTCAATAAATTAGATAATATTGAATTTCGTGTTTTACTGCCACTCAGTTCGTGTTTAACTACACATTCAATTATCATTATGTTAATTCAATCCCTTAGCTGAAAATTGCCGTTTATTGGATACCGCTTCTTCACTTTTGATCAATGGAAACGATTTTCTCGTTGTCTTTCTTATGTTGCGTGTAAATAAATAAATAAATAAATACGGGGACTATTAATAAAGTATATTTCCAATTTTTCATTTAAAGTTACGGCCTATAATTGTCCCCGAAGGGGAAGATAGGTACTCTCGTGTAATAATATTTACAGAATTTTTTTATTCGCATTCGTCGTCTTTAATGTCAGGAGAGTGGACACTATATTTCACTTAAAACAAACTTTCACAACTCTCTGTCTTTGATGTATTAGTAAATATTTTTAATGGTGTGACATTATTCTAAAGAATAAACGTGCCTGCTGAAAACTTAATCCCACGAGACTGCCTGCTCAAGAAGCGGAAGTACTACATCTTCCTCAAAAGAAAGCAATTACTTCTATAAGACTTCATTTTCACCTTCTCGCAGAAAATAATTTTTACATCGAATGAAATGAAGTGAAACCTCAGTAATATATTCGATGAAATTGGTAAAACAATGCCACCTCCTTTTTTTAAAACAATTCTTAGTCTCCCATTGTTTGCCCATCCTGCTTTTCCTATTTAAGTTTTCCTTACCCTATAGTTTCATCATGATTCGCTCCCTACGCCATGTATTAACGTTTCGGTACGATTGTGTTATCGATAGTTTTACTGAAAACAAAAATATCGTTGGATTATTCGTGGTTCTAGAGACGATGAAGCACATTGTTTGAAAATACCAAATATTTTGAGAATATAAAATTAATGATATTAAATACAATTTTATAACATATTGTTATGTAATGTAACACACTCAAAAAAGTTGTATTTACATTAATATTTTAAAGCGAAAATGAAATGTTCTCATGTGAAAATAGAGGAACAATTTGTAATTTAATAAATGAAATACGAGCGTTATGACTTTAGAGTGATACTAATTTATTTATTGACTTTACTTTCTCACGTACTACGTATGTATATAGTATTTGTAAAAATATTTTTAAAAAAATAAAATTAAATAAAAAAATAAATTAAAAAAATAAAAAATAAAAAAAAAGGAAAACTCCAAAGGAAAGGATCGCCGAGTGCATTTGTATCGGAAGATGTGGCACTGGTATTATCCTCTCGTGTTTTCTTGAGCCCTCATTTACCAGAGGCAAGCTTGCAAGAGGAGTGGGGTGTTTGGTTATTTCAACAGAACTGTTATATCAAATCTGTAGCTCGTTTTAGGATGCAAAATAATTTCTATTACATGGGAGCGAACATTTCTGGTTATCAGATTTTGTCAACAACTCTCGTTGCTATAATTTATTCTTAATGCAACTAATATTACTGGAGGAGTGGGGGCTAGGTGTTCCGGGTCTCAAGAAAGCTTGCGCGTACAACACTTGTGTTTTGTTTGTATGCATGTGAGTGTTTCGGTATCATCTCCAGAGTGAAAAATGTCTTCTCGATTTGCAGGCGTTGCGGTGGCTCGGCCGGAAGACTCGTCGCAAAGTGGCAGTCAGCCTGTGGGGAAGGAGCCCCACGAGCGAAGATCTCACCGGCAACGGAGCCCAACCGGGGGGATTCTTGTGTCAGGGAAGAAGATCACCGTCTCCACCAGCCAGTCCCATGGTGAAGTCAGCGGCCATGATCAGGCAGTCCAGCCTCACCAAGCTGGGTGTCATGATTAACACCGCTGTCAACAGCAAACGGAATAATAGTAAATCTTTTGCTTTTCAACTGTTGCATTTCTCCTATCACGTTGTAAGAACCATTACACCGTATAATTTTGTGAGAATAACGTTTTCTGACTCTTCTCGGATTCCAAAACATTCGTCGGAGTATTTTCCATCTACCGTCATCTTAGTGCAATTTTGAGTAAAATTTTTTTGTGCTCCTAAAAACATTGAATAGTAAAATAATCACGGCCTATGATGAAATAATCGTAAATACCTGGATTTAAAATTACATTTGCTTTACAGGTGAAGGGAATAGGATTATAAAATTAAATTTAAAGAAAATATTGCATTTATGATTATCTAGATTATGATAATTATTTATTCCTGCTCATTGATAGCGACATTTCGATAACTAGAAAAAATAGGTTGTTTTAACTTATTTTGGAGATTGTTTTGAATTCTTTCCCAAAGGTTTAAATACATTGGCTTTGTTCGTGTGTTCTCTTTGGCGCCATCTTGCACGCTTGGCGACTGTCACTTTTCTTAAATTTCGCACCGTGCGTGACGTCACAGTCGTTGTTATGCACTCGTGAGTGCCGCCATTGCGCCTGGGCATTTTGCATTGAAATGTGACAAATCCCTATTCATCGGTTTCCCCGTGTTGCTAAATTACTAAATAACCGGTTTATATTATTCAGCATACACAACGGAACTCACGATAGATCTCCCGGAGTCTGATATGGCCGGTAAGTTTTTCGTTTGTAGGCCGTACTCCTGCGACCTATTTGGTCCTATCCTCTGAGCGGAGAGACGGTTGAGCGTAGTATCTAGGTTAAGATGAACGGTATATGCATGGATTATTTTAACTAAGTGCTCGGTTTTGTGTGTGTACGACTGGATATCGGTGTGAGTTATGTTTCAACATTGGTAAATTGGTTCGTTTGCAGGTAATGGGGAGATCCAGTGGTGTTTTTCACAGGTGAAAGGGACGCTTGACGATGATGTGACAGAGGGTGAGTGCAATTTGAAAATATAAACAAGAACGTGTGATTTAAGGTCTACTATGTGTACTTCGAAACATGCCCTTGCATTTCATGCAGTGAATTTCTGTCGAATTGTCATTGATTATTTGTATTGGCTACTGCCTTGTTTCATTGCTGTACTACAAAATACTTTGTTTTGTTGTTCTTATTTAAAACTGGCTGTAGACATTCTAGTTCGTAGTTACCATTTGTAACATTTAATTCTTGAATTTAGAGGCAAATCATTCTTTATATATTTTTAGTCTATCATTACATTTCTACCTGAATCTATTAAAATAGCTCTTGTAATACCCATGTCATTTCCCATGTTGCTAGAGGCAGTCATTTTTGTTCAAGTCTTATCCTCATTTTGTGAATTTGATTCACATAATTTCGTAAAATTTTTTAATATTACATTTGAAATTGAAGTCCATTGAACTTTGGTTTATTGATCTGTAACCAAACATTTTTATATTTAGTTCAATTTTAAACAGTTGTTAGCAGTGATAATTAGTTTGTATTGTAACATTTTGAATAATAGCTTTTTCTGCTAGAATAATTACTCACACATTTAATTTTTTGTTTTTGTATTAAATGTTAATATTTGAAAATTGGAAAATTATTTTTGAACTGTAGGTGTGTTACGATTATTTATAGATTTTCAGCAAGAGAAATTTTGAATTTTTTTTAATAAGGTTAATTGAATTTGTATTTTTCATGTCTTCATGCAGCTGACATCATTTCCTGTGTTGAATTTAACCATGATGGTGATCTCCTTGCCACGGGAGATAAGGGTGGGAGGGTTGTCATCTTTCAACGAGATCCGGTTGTAAGTATATTCTCCATATTTCCTATTATTTTCTTCAAGTATTTGTGAAGTAGATGCTCACCCTTTTGCCAAATAAAAAATTTTGCTGTATTTCTTGTAAGAGTTTATGGAAATGGAAGTTCTGAAAATTCAAGATTTCAGATTATTGAAAATTAGTTTAAAGGTACTACATACAAATAGTATGAATCAAATTGTAGTAGTGCTTGCATGTTTGAAAAATTATATCCTGAAAACTTTGACATGAAAAATGCTCATCCTGTTGTACAAAGTTTCTTTATTTACATCAGTGTGGGCTCTCATCACTGCATTATTTAAGTATTGTGTTGAGGTTTTTGAATGGTTTGATTCTCTTTTAGAGGATTGTTCTTGGTTTTATTGATTTTCAATGTTCCAGAGTAAAAACTGCATACCTCGGCGGGGAGAATATAACGTTTATAGTACCTTTCAAAGCCATGAACCGGAATTTGATTACCTTAAAAGCTTAGAAATTGAAGAAAAAATCAATAAAATTAGATGGCTTAAAAGAAAAAATCAAGCCCATTTTCTACTATCAACTAATGGTATATAATATTATCATAATTATTGTTTGAAGTACTTGTCTTGATTCTTCTTCGGGAAGTAAATTATTGTTTAATTCGTAGATAAAACTATCAAGCTTTGGAAGGTATCGGAACGTGACAAGAGAGTTGAAGGTTATAACACCAAAGAAGAAAATGGACAGATGAGGGATCCTTCTTGCATCACAGCCTTACGGGTATGTAGATGTAACATTTAAGTAATGTACATTTTATAGTTCATCGTATTGAATTTTTTTATTAACATTCAATTTATTTGTATTTAAATTTTATGCTTATGTTGAAGGTGCCCGTTATAAAACCTATGGAGTTGATGGTAGAAGCTTCTCCACGAAGAATATTTGCCAATGCACATACCTACCACATAAATTCAATTAGCGTAAATTCAGATCAAGAAACTTACCTATCAGCAGATGATCTCCGAATTAACCTGTGGCATCTAGAAATTACTGATCAAAGCTTCAGTATCCTTTTCTGCTATACAGTTGTTTTGAGATATTTTATTTCACTTATTCTGTAACTGTAATTGCACACATGTTTTTCCTTAATACAGTTCCACAGATATTGTAGACATTAAGCCAACTAATATGGAAGAATTAACGGAGGTGATAACGGCAGCAGAATTTCATCCGAAAGAATGCAATCTTTTTGTGTATAGTAGCAGCAAAGGAACTATTAGGTTATGTGACATGCGTGCGGCTGCACTGTGTGATAGGCATTCAAAATGTAAGTACTTATTTTTTAATCTCAATTGTGAAAGTGAAAAACCTTGTTGAGAGTTGTTACAAGGTGTTGAACAGTGCATACTTATTTGATTGCTATTCTGAATTCATTAGTTCATAATTTTGATCATTTAGCATTTTAGTATTGTCATAAAATAATGGGTGAAAATTGATCATAGGGTTGTAGGTTGAATAATAAGAAGGTACAATTTTAAATATCCTTTGTTCTTTCTCTTTTGAATACTAAGTAATTTATTAACATTTATGATTCAGTATGTGAAGAATGTGAGAATTCACATCAGTATGTTTTTCAGTTCGATTGAATGCATTCTGCATTTGTGCTAGATGCACGAGTTTTCAATATAAATGCTATTTCAATGATTTTAATTGTAAAAGTGAAGGAATGTGAATGTGAAACGCATAACAAGTGGAAGTAGGTTCTTAATCTTTGGGAGGGTAAAAGTTAAGGTTTGGAGAAATTATATAGCCTACACACACAAAGAAAATCAAACATTTTATGAAATCAAATTATGAAGGCTTTAAAAAAAGTATTCTGAGGCTTAGGGTAATTTTTGTTAGAGTTATGAATGCTTTTTAAGCTGGTTAAGTAATGTCTCATGGAAATGTATCTGGTAAGGAGATGGTTTAAGCATTGTTTATATCTTTATCACCTAAATTTGAAAACTTATTGAGCATCTCAGGATATCTAGCCATTTGAGATTTTTTTTCTTTTACTGTTTATTTGGATATTTAATGTCATTGAAAAATAATGTTTATGATTTCAAGGTTGTGAAATTATAATGAAATGTTGCTTTTCCATTGCAGTGTTCGAAGAACCAGAAGATCCAACTAATCGGAGTTTCTTCTCGGAAATCATTTCCAGTATATCAGATGTAAAACTGTCAAATACTGGACGGTACATGATATCAAGAGACTACTTGTCTGTCAAAGTGTGGGATCTTCACATGGAGACAAAACCTATAGAATCATACCCAGTGAGTATCCTTGTTTATTTTGATGATATATATTATTAAGCATTACTCTTCATACAAACTGCATTTGTTATTGCTAGGGGATGGGTTTAATGAAATGTCTTTTTTTTTTTCACTTTAGAACAATGCCTTTTAGTATTTACAATAATTGTATGTTATGACAGAGAAAATAACCCTTTTTATAACATTTTTTTAATTTTAGCTCACATGCATGATTTTTAAAACATTTTCATGGATTTCATAGATTTTAATGGTACTTGCTTCAAATAAAATTTACAAGATGCAACAAATGTTCTTCACAGAATTTCTGGGTAGCCTATATGATTTCTTTGCTCAGCAATCGTAATGTTAGCTCTTGTAAATATGTAATCTATGTATCCTGTGATGCTTATGAGATCAGTGCATTTGTTGGTTTGGACAATTTCGAGATAACTAAAGACAGATTTCCTGGTAAAGTATAGTCCAAACCAAAAGCTCACTTGAAAGGAAAGGAAAAAGCCTCAATTACATCAGTAATCTATCGAAAGGCTTAAGTTCAACTAAACTGGTT
This sequence comes from Gryllus longicercus, assembly GCA_038098605.1. Lineage (NCBI taxonomy): Eukaryota > Metazoa > Arthropoda > Insecta > Orthoptera > Gryllidae > Gryllus > Gryllus longicercus. Next base: position 198,777 of record JAZDUA010000326.1, on the reverse strand, counting down.
TTGATCAGAATTTTTACATCATTTTTCTTTGCTCTTACTTTTTGATTGTCAAAAAACATTTTAAAAGCATTTTATTGATCATTTTTGACTATGCTTTAGGTCATCAAAGTCCACCCTCTAATTACACTAATAATAATAATAATAATAATAATAATAATAATAATAATAATATATTTAGATCTTTCTTTTTACCTTTAGTTTCTTATATATACTGTCTCACTCTCAAAGAAGCCAAGTCTTGTGCTCAAAATTGATGTCAACAAAAATTGGTGTAATAATTCTGTAACCAAAAAAAAAAAAATAAATAAATTTTGATTAATGATGACAAATGCGAAAGAAATATTATTTACTTTCATGCCATATGTTTCAAGGTTTGACTAATATGGATGTATGAAATGTTTTCAGGTTCATGAGTACCTGCGGTCAAAGTTGTGTTCATTGTATGAAAATGATTGCATCTTCGACAAATTTGAGTGCTGTTGGAATGGCACAGATACAGCCATTATGACTGGTTCTTACAATAATTTCTTTAGGATGTTTGATCGTACCACTCGAAGGGATGCTACTTTGGAAGCATCGCGAGATATTGCTAAACCTAAAACATTACTGAAACCCCGGAAGGTAAGTAATTTCATTCTCCCCTAAGTACTATGTACATGAGCATACATTGTATGCTTTATTTTGAAAATATTTAGTGTGACACATAGACGTGGTAAGATGGATTTGAAAACTAAAACTTCAATTTAATCAATGAAAACTAAAACTTTTAATTAATTACAACTTTTTCAAAGCATTTCAGTCTATAGGTTTTAGCTTGGATTGATGATTTATGTGATGCATAAGACAAGTGGTGAAAAATAATAATTTTTTAATACCCTTTGTAGATGAAATTGACTCCTTAGTTTTTGAATGTCCAGACTCTTGGGGGAGGTAGAGAATTTATGCATGAGAAATAAGTTTTTTTTAGAAACTTACAATATTTATTTAAGAGTAAAATTCAGTTTAACAATGAAAGATGGCAGCTCTTAGTTCAAAATTTTAGAAGATTCTTATATTACATTCAACATCAACTCTGTTGGTTTAGAAATGATGTTCCTGCCATAGTGGTTAATAAAGCAGTATTCCTTCAGGTGTTGAAGCATTTCTGCTGGAGTTGTTGCACTATATCTGTTTCTATTGCCCTCTGTGGTAGTCTTTGCTTGTTCATTGTTTTCACCATTTCATGTGGTTTTATTTTATTTTTTCTGCAACATTTTTTTCATTTTCAGTCCAATTTTCTCATTTTGAATTTTGCTTTTTGTTACTGTTTTTTCGTGTAAAATTGTCCTTCATAGTAGCCATTTCCATGCTTCTGCTTTCTGTTGTATACATTACCTAAATTTCTGAACTACTAGTGATTTGCAGCAGCAAAAATGCTGCTGCAAATCACTAGTAGCTGCTGCTGAACCTCACTAAGGGTTTCTGCAAATTAGCACATACACTGCTCTAGAATTACACATACAATACTCTTGTATATCACTGTAATAAATTAAACATTTTAGCATATAGTCTTCTCAACTACTGCTGTAATATAGTATAAAACATACACAGTAAAACAATTTTTTATATTCCAAGTATTAAAAAAGTGTTGTCCCAAAACAACCCTTAAATAGCAATATTTAATAGTGGGCAGCTATACAGTCTCAGGCACTGAGACTATATTCTTGTTACATACCTAGGAGTTCGGGGTAAAATATTCAAAATCGCCAATAATTATATATTTATGGTGTATTAGTGTCAGAGTTTCTTTTGACCCTAACCTCTGCTTGTCTTTCATATTGCACCCTTTTTTTGTTTTCTAACAAATGAAATTGGATTTCTTTTGTGAAATGATAGATCTTGAGAGTTACACAGTGTACTCCAATATTATACTATAAATGAGTGTAATACATTTAAAAATTAACCCTTCAACAACGAATGCCATCTTCATATTGCATGTTTGTTACTCCTCTACTGACAGGCAGCCATACCTAGATGTCAAAGACTGTCCTCTGTACAGCAGGATGTTCTGTGAAGACTAAAGTTGTCATAGCAGTGTACTAGGCTGGCTATCTGCTACCAAGCTGATGCTCATAGACCCATTCACTGTACCTGTTTGTGTACTACCAAGTCCCTGTGTTGATGGTTAAAAGAATTGATTTATAGCTTTTCTAAAATGTGGGTAGAAACGTTAATGTGGGTTTTAACATTTTATTTATAAAATGTCAAAAATCTATTGTCTTCATTGATTAGATTTGTATTTCTTAAGAATCAGAATCTTAAATACATTAGACAAAATGTATTTATTTGTACTCACGATGATATGTAGTTGCACTCTATGCAATGATGAATGTTTTGTCAAGGAAAATGTTTGAATGTTTTATCTAGGGAATTGTTTGGTGGATAAACGATCTTAAGCCCATTAAGGAAGGATAATACTTCATTTCTTACTTCATTGTTTTACTGACACTGATAAATTAAAAAAATGAGCATTGTCTCTTAGGACCAAACTTATATAAAAATTATTTTTTCTCCTTCCCAAATTTGTTTTGATTTAGGTACAAGATCTCTCTTTTTCAAATTGCAGTGTCTTATTACATTCTGTTGCTTTTAGATTATGAATTAAATTCAGGATATTGGAATTTATTACATTCCCAGATTTACTGATTACAGTCACATAATGATCTGCAAATTAGAATATCCCTTCACATTATTATTGTTACGATGGAGTTCTTATAGCCTTTTGTAAACGTTTTCATTGCTAACCAAGTGTTTGGTTCATAAGATTGTATTCTATTGTGAAGTTTTCCCTCAAAATATTTCCCATTGTAAAACTTTGAGTTATTGTTGCTCTTAATTTCTGAAAAAGTGTAAAAAAATTATATTTTTCAAGTATTGATTTTTATTTTTTTGTTTTTATTGCAGGTTTGTACCGGGGGTAAACGTAAGAAGGATGAGATTAGTGTTGACTGCCTAGATTTCAACAAGAAAATTCTTCATACTGCATGGCACCCTTCAGAAAATATAATTGCTGTTGCTGCCACCAACAATCTCTTCCTTTTCCAGGATAAGTTCTAGCACACAGGCATACGACACACACACCAGGTAATTAAGTAGTCACAAGTTTTTAGTTTGTGCCTTTTGTGAACGTTTTCAAAATGTGCCAATACTGTGGGTGGAAGGAGATGAAGAAAGAACAAAGTGACTTTCAGTGTTCTATTTTTTCACTTGTGGTTGGTCCACTCGCAATGTTAAATTGCATTGAAGTTGTGTGCATACAGCTATGTTACTGCTGTGCTACTGCTTGTCTTGCTGAATTTGGCTGGCTGATAAAATTTTCTTCAGTGCCTTTGCTTGTGTTTGGATCAGATTCAGAGAAGAATCGTTTTCAGTAGCTTCTATGATTAGCATGGTTGTGTTGAACAGTGATTTTCAACTTGTGATAACAATAAGTAGAAGTATTGTCTTGAATAGCCTAGGAGTGGCATAAATGTGACTTAATCAAGATTGTAATTGAACTGTTACTGTTAGGTTTTGGCTGAATGAGCAAGTGTTTTCATATTTACAGAAAATGTCTTTGCAATAAGAATGTACATAGGGATGTAATGGGGCATTGCAAGAAAGCACATGTGATTTGAGATGGTGTGAAAGCAAGTACTAATTTGAAAATATATTTTTCTGTCTTCTACCAAGGGTAATGAGTACAATGAAATTTATTAGAAGTAGATCTTTCATCTCTTTTAGATTTTTCATTCATAAGTGTACCTTTCTCCCAGTTGGCACAAGAAAACTTGGTGCTTTCTTGTGATGCTAACAGTACATTTGTATTGCAGTCGTTTTCATGTTAATTGTAACTCTTGGTAACTTCTGGTTTATGTGGGAAGTGCTTGTTAATTGCACTTGCTTAATAATTCAAGGTTGAAGTATTTTTAACATTTGTGACTGCTGTAAGAATGCTTGGTTATGAAAGCATGGATATTATTGTGCAATTGCATCAGTTTCTTTACATGAAAATATGTGCAATTAAAATTGGAAGAAAAAAAATTGAAAAAACGTTCTTATTTTCATTTGCTCACCATATCATACTGATCGATTTATATTTATTAATAATGCATTGAATTCTAGTTCAATATTAGACATGTATGCACTTCAATAAATGAGAAGAAACTAGTATTAAGCAAATAGAATCGTGGCATTCATATACATAGTCAATGGCATAATTATTTTAAATTTTGTTTATTTCTAGTGAGATTGAACAGAGGCAAAATCCACTTTCTATGTACTCAATAAAATTAATCCATTGAGAGATTGGAATCACACTTTTGCCTAGAAATGAGGTTTCTCCGTCCCTAGTGTTGGGTTTTGTTGCAGTTTATTGTTCCTTTTGGACTGAGTAAATGGTTCCTATTTGAGGGTATCCTATTCTGATAAATCCCTTAATAGAAGTAACATAATCTTTCTTTGCATATAAGAGGAGCATCATGCCACATGGTGTTGAAGACCATCATCCAATTTTAACTTGTGTAAGATTGATATTCATGAATGAAATGCAGCATGGGCTTTCTGAAGAAACAGTCAGTTTTGAAGTCCCCATTAGCTTTACTTCATCTAATCGAGTGTTGCGTTTGATTGGACTAGTTTGTATTCTTTTTATGTCCTTAAACTTTCATATTCCTAATTTTGAGAGGTTAATATATCATATCTGACTGCAAATATATTTCTATTAGTAATTTGTATAAGCTTTGATATTGCTAAGTATTTTTAGATGTGGGTATCTTTGTTGTGTGAATGCTCTAATTTCACAATTGTATCTGTAGGGTTTGTGGAATCGTCTGGCCTTGCATGTTTTCCTTGTATAGTGGATGTCCTAATTATTGATTGTTCTTCTTACAATGTGGCTATTCAGATTTTTGTTAAAGTTATTTTATAGCTTTTATGTAAACAAATTGGCATGCCAATTCCATTATTTGGATGATAATACCTAACCAAATTGCAACTTTAGGTGCACTATTGTCCTAAAACATATCACAAAAGACCCACACCATGCCTCTAAGTAGAGTTCATGATACTGTTATTTCACATATATCTAAATCATGTTCAATCGCATCAAGGAAACCTCAAATCTGTTGGAATTTCATGTTCAGATGATGAAAACAAAGTTCCCTATAAAAGTTGCTATTAACTAAAGTATTTCAAAGAGATAGTTGTATATGTCCAGTTGTTTCTACTTTTTATAGGGCTCATTGTTTATCCTTTCATTATTGTAGAATACAATGCTATTTAAAGATTTTAATTATAGGGCAAGAAAAGAGTTTTTCTTGTGAACAAGGGACCTCACATTAACATGGCAAACTATTCGTAAGTATGCAATTAGGCTTACATAATTAGTTCACAAACTTAAATTTTTCTAACATTTGGTTATTTGTTTTGATTTTGCACATCGTTGCATTCATTTATATTTATTATTTATTTTAGTGAAGTAGAAATTATTTTTAAATCATTTCTCACACTATGATATTTTAGAGGTATTTTGTTATGTAGTTGTTAGGTAGTTTGTTGTTCATAAAATCTGGATACTAAATAAATCTAATTAATAATTGTAAATAAAATATTGCAATGACTATTTTGAATGGTGCTGGAACTATTGCTTTTGTGTGTATGCGTGTTGTTCATACTTTCTCAGTTTTTAAACATGTTTTTATAAATTGAAGTAGACTACAATTTTTGTTGTGTGTTTTCCCTACAAGCATGTGGGTATCATTTGGTTTTGCTTCTAATTATATATACATTAAGGTGATCTGATACTTCATTATTACTTTGGCTTTATAAGTTTTATACGTCTTTCAGTATTGATGTATTTAAGTAATTGTAAAAATAATTCAACCTATAAAAACTATGTTCTTCTAGAGATTGAAACATTAGGTGCTTTTTTTAAATGCAAAATGTTGATTTTGATAAGCTTAATTAGGTTATTTAATGCAAAAGTTAGAATTTTTTCTCAGAATTGCCAATAAAAAACTAGGAACTTATTTGATAATTTCTCAGAAAAGAAAGGAATGCAGAGAATTTAATAATTATAGTATGAACACAAAATTAGCACTCTTCTATTTTCTCAAGCATTTGCTTGTGTTGGCTAGTGTGGAGGGTTGACCAATTGCATGTTTATAAATATTTAACACCTGTACAGATACAAACTAAAAATGCTGTAAATTATGTAAATATTGATTTTGATGGAGTGAATGTACCAAGATCCTGTGCCTTATTTAGAATATGCTGAATTATTAATGTAACAAATGGCTTTTATAACTGAACAACTTTAATGTTGAAAATCATCTATTTCTAATTTGTATGTTTGTGCCAAACGTCTGTAGAAATTGAATTGTACATTTTATTGTTCTCATTTCGATTTCATCTCTGTAGTACATGCATTTGTTTCCAAATATGTGTGCTAGCAAAATGTATTTAGTGTTCTGTGAAAGGTAGGAAGTTGTAATGAGTATTTTTTAAGAGATTTTGAGTAGTGGGTGAACCACTAAGTTTCTTCTCAGAACTAGGATAGAATGCTGGTATTACATTGTATTATTTTTTGTTGCTAGTTAAACTTGAATTGAATAACAATTTTAAAATGAGTAAATCGCTCTTCTGCATTAAAACATTTCTTTTCTTTCATATGTAGAGGAGTGAATTGAATTACTGATAATTATCTTGTTGTACTTGTGCTCATTCCTTGTAATTGCAGAGAAGTTAATTTTTGAAATATCATTGATCCAAGCAAAGGTTTGAATTTAGCTTGCTAATAGGTGTATTTTTGAGAGGTTCAGATCTTTTGTGTTCCTTCTAGGAGTGATTGTGGGCTGCTGTAAATAAAGATTCTTCTGTATTTAACCTTCCCAGCACCTTATCAGACCTACTGATAATATATTCATACCATTAAATCCTGAAAGATTCATTGGTGTCAAAATGTAATGGGATGATATCAGCTCCTAAAATGCAACACAATTTTACTTGTGCTAGAGGACACTAGTTGACACCTGGTGACCAGATTATTTATTTTTCAATGAGAAAACAAAGTTTTTCTTGTGTTCATTTTTTCCAACTTTGGGTAGAGGCTTCCTATATTTTTTTCTATATAATATTTGCATTATTCCAATGTGTTTCTACTTATTCTTGTTTTTTTGCACAAAATAGTTTCTTATCTGGTCTTAAGTTGTGATTAATCACAGCAGAAAATTATTCAGGAGATATTTCGGTTTGTTAAAGTTGAAATTCAGGTTAGCAACATGATTGAACAATAATAGCAATAAGTTTCTCTCAAAGTTCTTGGCCATTGTGATAGTGAATGTGTTTAAATGACAATAAATGGCAAATTTACATATATTAATGTAGTGTAGTATTACCAAAATAATGTAATGTAGTGTAGTAGTCTATATAACTAGTTGGTCTAAATCAATTAATAAACAAAAAAAAGCTATTCGAACAAATTAAAGAAGTATTCTACCCTTTTTTTTATGGCGAAATTAAAACCTGCATCAGAATTAATGCAGATAATGTTCCTTGCAGCTGAAGGAAAATGAGTGAGTGTTCTATGAGATTCATTGAAAATTATGTGTGTTGAATTCTTTTAAGTAAACAAATTTTGAACAAAATGTTACTGTTGGTTACAAAAAAAAAAAAAAAAAAAAAACCTCTTGGTAAAGTTTTAACCAATTGCTGGCAAAGCATTCCTGCATAATGTATATTGTAGAGACATTTGAAACTACATACAGTATTTCTGATAATTTAACAGATCAGCTCTTTAATTTTACTAACAGTCAGTGAACCGTCATTCTTCATACCACCACCACCACCACCACCATCATCATCTGAGAGTTTAGGTGTGCCATATCCTTTGTACTGTATTCTCTGTGCTCATTATTTCACCAGCTGTTCTTGTTCTCTCCATCTTCTTCCTCATTCTTCTCTACCTATAGATAGGTGTTCCAGTGCTAGCTTCAAGACCGCTACGGCTCTACTGCCCTGACAATCTCGGCCATCTGACCGGCTATTTTCCTATTTATCACTAACTTTACTCTTTTTTATTTCTTTGCCCCAAAAGGAACTACTCTTGGTTTTCTCGCATAATATATTCCTTCTGGAATTTTATTTAATTCATGACTTGCTTTATGCAATTAATGTTTTGTTCTTGTCTATTGCTGGAACACGTGCATTTAATTATTATTTTTTTATTTGATGTTTTCTGATTGTTGTTTTTCTTGACTGATACTTAATTTGTGATGTGAAATTAGGGTATAGTGTTGAAACATGTGTTAAGATCCCAAGACTGTTACAGTTAAAATCAATGACTAAACAGTGAAAAAATATATTTAGAGAAACACGAAATGTAATTTTGTGCAGAGTCTAGTTTTTTATGTCATTAGGTAACATAGCTTTGTTGGTATCAATCAGATCTTGTATGACAATCTTAAACTATGAATATTGATCATGATAAGTCATTCTCAAATTTTAAGAAGGCCATTTTAATGATGAATTTGCAAATGTTGAAATTACATCAAGTTCTTCTTGTGTTTTGACATCTCCATTTGCTTTTCTTCCCCTCTATCTACATTCCTTGCATTTTTGCATTAAATATTTTAAAAGTTTTCTTAGGGAACTCCTTTTTTTTTTGTTTTGCAAAAACAGTATAATCCATTTGATTAATATGAATAGAAAATAAAGTTGAAAGGAGTGGTAAATAAATAAGTGATTTCTTATCCCGGTCTCCAGTTGTGTCTTACTATTTGTTGACTCAGCTTTTTTGTAATCCATCATTGTCAGCTATTTGTGCATAGAGAAACTTCCTCTTTTACAGCAGTGTCCTAATCAAAATGGAGGTATTCATGGTCTTGTCAGTCTTTCGTTCCTTTATTCTCTCTTCCTTTTTTTAAGTGATCATATCGTGTTTTTGTTTTTACATGTCTTAATCTCCTTTTCGTAACCATAAACTGATCTGATATTCCTCATTTGGGCTGGTGCAATTTTTTGTCTCTGTGATTCAAATCTGTAAAATAAATGTGGCAAATGTATTATGTGTAATATTTGTTTGTGTAGTCATGTTGTAAGTACTCCTTTTAGACATCTGTTGATTCTGTTGCTATCTGTCAGTATTGTTTCAAAATTATTTTGTGATTTTGCTAGCTCAGTATGGGATGGTTGATACTTGTTGTCAATTACTATTTTTTAAACATTTTTTTATATTACATGTTTTTTTGCTTTAAACCCCCATGCTTTTTGGATTCACAAAATGTTTTGTCTTGTCTATCCTCTTGGAGTCACACAATTTGTCTTGTCTATCCTCTTGGGGTCTACCTCATAGTTTGTTTGGTGAAAATCATTCAGGAGTTTTACTGGATCATCTGTATTGAGTGGATCTTTGTGCATGTCCCAACTCTTTGTCTTCAGTGTATCAGTTTTTGGAGTAATTGTAGATGCATTCTTTTCTCCATTTGTTCATATCTTATAGGCTGTATTGTATACCTATTAAAAATAAATTGTTGTTTGTCTCAATTAAGGGGGGAAATTTTTTCTCACTTTTTAAAAACAAAATTCAAGAGTAGTTCTAGGAAATATTCAGATGTTTGCAATTTCTTTATTAATTAAATACATTATTATTCATTTCATATAGTATAAAATTGTGAACTTCACTAATGTCATTGTGGTGTTTACTGTGGATTAATGAATTGTTGGATCAGTAGATTATTTAGGGGCCATGTTGGGTGGAAGTATCTCTTACCATATGTTAGTTATCTGCAGGGCTCGGATTCTGATGACCTAAAAATTCTTTGAAAGCGACCTATGAAATGGCTTAAAAATAAGGAGGAAATTACGTGATTTAAAAAAAATATATATATACTCAAATTTGTGTGACTGTTTGTTTATTCAATGAATTTTACAATTTTAAATAAAATTTATTTAGATGAAATTATATTTATTATAAGGTCTTTATTTTAGAAGGGAGTGCATCCCTGAGCTCTGATCTTTGAACCATCAGTTTTGAAAGGTTGAACAAGTTACCGAAGATCTGAATAATTTTGGAGTTTGAAAAACAGACTCTACTGCAATGCTGAATTTCGTCATGAACTGATTATTCAATAAAAACTTTATTTTAGTTTGTCATTTTAAATTCATGAAACATAGACTAACAAAAAACATAAAAAGGAAACAAATGTGTAAAAACGACAATGACCCAATAAATATACATTTCTATCACTTATATATCGCGATAAACATCATGTACATGTTAGCTACGTCTAGAATGCACCAATGAAAAGATGACATGTCATCAGAATTCGAGCACCAGTTGTCAGGTACTTTGCACGTCTCCTATTTAGTATTCTGGTAAATGGAAGAAAATGTAAATTTTTGTAATGTTGCATCAACCCAAAACAACGGTTCTACATTTAAAGATAGTGTGTCTGCTTTTCAAGTGGCTTTGTATATAAATAAATGCTGTGGCAGTGTTATGTAATTTTGTGTTCATGGATGTATCAGTAGCACCTAAACAGATCTTACATGTATCAGTGATGTTTGTTTAAATAGGTAATGCCCCTGAAATTAAGTAAAATTGATTTTTCTGATTCTCCAATTATAAGAACAGATTTTCACATCCTTTTACTTAGCCGTATTGCTTGCTAGATTTTTAAAAGCATGATCTTCTCTGGTACAGAGGGAAAGTAAAATTTGTGTCAGATTTTTAAATAGTGCGTTGTTTTTTAAATTATTGTTTTTTACTGGTTCTTTTTTGTTTCAGTATGTGAAGTGCTATTGACTGTAACTCAGTAAGCCTTACCAGTAATTAAAAACGGAAGCTATTATCTGTAGACGACAGCTGCTCTGTGCATAAGCAATGTGTAGTCTGCTCATTGTGTCTGAAGACGGGTTGAAGTTTCCATGCTGATTGAAAGAAGAAAAGAGGCATGCGTGTCAGCATGTTCCTTGTATGTGATGATAAGATGATAGTGGCCCAGAAGAGAAGGAGAGCTTAGGATCTGTGGAAGATCGTTTTAATGAAATGAACTTAAATGACTGTCCCCATATCTGTGATCAGTTAATAGGGAACAGTGGAAAATCGTAATAAATACAACAGAACGAAGTGCTCCCACATGGGGGCTGTATATACAATGTTCTAGAGTAATTTTTTCTATATACTTTTTTTATTTTGCTGCCATGCACGATTCGTTGAAACGATAAAGAAAGATAGTACATAATGAACTGTATAGGGCTTCGTATTGCCATATGAACTCATTTCAATAATTTGTACAGATAACTGAACACATGTTCTGTTCATTGTAATTGTAAGGATGATATTTCTTTCCAAACTTTACTTCAAAAAGCAGATGATGATTTATATTTTAGAAATACTCGTGCTGTCCAAATAAAACAACAGCAAAGTTTGGGAAGAATGACAGTACATACATTTAATGACTCTATAAGTTATAAATAAAAGACAATAGAAATTAATAAGAAGAATTTGAGCTAAAAATGCAACAGAAATCTGGTGCATCAATCTTACATCACAAGTTTTTCTTTGCTGCTTCATTTTTTGTTTGTTATTTTTGCTTCATGGCTGGCAGTTGGGGGAAAAACACAAAGTGATGCGTCCATTGGATTCTTCATATACTTATAAATAGGCACTGATCAATTGAAAAAATGGATTCCTATTTGTGTGCCCCTTATACAATCAGGAACGTACCATAAGTATTCACTTTTTCATGTGTACATAAAAACATTAGTGAAGAAATTTAATCAGTGATGAATTCCATAAATTTATAATTAAAGGAAAAGCTATGCAGTTAGTATTATGGGCATAAACATCATTTTGCATGGATATATAAAAAGCATGAACGCTGTACAATATTGTATTACCAGTGCTTGGCCATGTGTACATTTTTTATATTTTTTTTAAATGTATGGACATAAAAATGCACAAATCATGTTGTTACAGTTGGTGAAGTGTGATTGTGGCAATGCTTTACCTTTTTCTCTCCCTGATCAGAGTGAATGAACTGATGGCTACTCTTAAAGTTCATAGATTGTAAGGAAGTGCAGAACATACAAATTTGTAATTCTTGCATTTCCAAAAATATAATTTGGTCTGTTTGTTATGGAGTATTGCAAGTTTTGTTTTTCACATGGCTGCTATACTGAAGAATGCTGGTTATTGTGACAGAAAAATATTGTGGGTATAATTATATATTCTTAGATGTTAAGATAAATGTTAGAACAGCTTGAACATATGGCTATTTGATGCAGAATGTGCAAGGGAAAATTGTTAACTTATTTTGTGGAGTGAATGATCATTTATCAGAAATCATGATGTGAAATAACAGGAACATTAAATATACTTTTCATTTATTTTTTTACTATTTCTATTGTTTAATCTGGATATATCACTACCTCTATTCATTGATCCTAATAGATGTTGAATAATATAGTTTTCTGCTTGTTACATTAATTAATGATTTATCTTGAAGTAAATGAATACAAATTCTTTTGGTTAGAAAATAATATAATTTTGATATAAAGTGGGTAAAGACTGGTAAGTATTTTGAAATTAAATTTATTTGTACATAGTTAACATAAGAATTGTGATGTGAAAAAGTGTTTTTTGAAAAAATGTTGCAATAGGAAATCAAACTGATTTCATTTTCATGTACATTTGGAAGATATGCTCATGAAAATAAAACACAGCAATACGTTTTTTGAGGACAGGAATGTGGTTGAATTCCTTCTTACTGTGATGATAGGGAATGTGATATCAGAAACCTATAGTATTTTCAATCTGTATTCAACATGTGCATTGTATATTACTTCCCTAAGGATTTTTAAGACAAGAACTGAAGGCATATTTTCATTATGCTAACTAATAAACAAAGTTGAATTTTGAAAAATAATTCAATGTGTTTTGGTTAAATAGATTGAAAAGATGACAAAATTGTAACAGATGAAGTACTATTCCTTCAAATGATATAAAAATTCAAATTTGTTGCAAGACTTTATGTGCATGTAATAGAGTCAGATATAACTTTTTCACTGAAACTTGTGCTTTGTGCTGGCAGCATGTACCTGATGTTTCTGATGCCTGTGGTTTCTCACCAGTGAAGGATGAAAGCAACGAATAGCTTTAGTTAGTTCATTGTTTAGTTTGTGGATGTGCTAAGTTCTTAAGTGCATTGCAACATGACTACTTTCTACCCAGGGTTAAGGGCATTGTTTCATGAGGAAGGAACTTTTATTTTGAGTCTTTGTCTCTATTGTCCCAAGTTAGATAATTTGATATACCAGTGCTCCTGAAATGGGGTGAAAATGTATGGCATACTGAACTGGTGTAGCAATATTTGTGATATGTAATTGTAATGTTCCATGTTGTCTGTGCATATTGTTAATTTTCTGATCATATTTATAATAGAGTACAAGTCAATAAGAATTTCATCCCAGATTTTTGTCAGCTAAGTTCTTTGTATTCTCTGCATTGTCTTGAATTTGGTGACGTCATCCCTTTTAGAAGTGCGGTGTTGCAAATACATGTTTAATTTAGTGGAATGAATAGAAGTAGGCCATTTGTATTTTCAAAAAGTGAGTGCCTTTTCTGTGAATGTGCTTGTGACAAATCCAGTTTTGTAACAGCAGAGTAGAGAACACAAAATTTTATGTTAAATGTAAAGCTTTTAAATGGATCTAAGAAAATACATTGCTATTTATTAGCCTTGTTAGGGACATTTTCTGGTGTATTTTAGCAGTATGGTATTTCTCAGTTGTGTGAACAAACAATCTAGCAATTAATGTTTGATATGTCTTATGGCGTAGGAAATTATTAAGTATTCTAAATTATAGATGGAGGTAATTTTCACTCCAATTTTAATTTTGTTTTGGTAAAAACCGTGTGAATGAAGACCAGATTTGATTTATTCTCAGATTTAAAGTTTAGCAGAAGAAACTCTTGCTACAAGTTGAGGAATACTGAAATCAAATTTTTGTGATGTGGTTGCAATTATGGTCATAACTTTTTTTTTAGATTTGTGTGTTGTATCTTCCATTTTGTCTCGTGTAATTTAATTTCATCTTGTATGTGAGTGTGTGTGGTTAAAATTAGTCTTGTGTTTAACAAGATGCATTGTTGAATGAGACTTGATTCTGCGCATGAAAGTTGAGTTGTCAAGAAACAGCTTTGTGGAAACCACAAGCTGGTCGACTGATGTGACAACTGTGATGAATGAATGACAGTGAAGAGGGTGGCATTTGGTGTGTTTAGCTCATGGAATTATGTTTTATAACTTCACATTCTGTGTCTAATTGTAATGTTTGGAAATATGAACACAGGCCTTCTGTTTCAATGTGATCATTTATTAGTTTGATTTATTTGAAAGTAGGTTTGGTGGAAAATAAAAGAAATAGTGCTCTGTAAACCAGTTAGAATAAAAATATATAGATGTACAAATGATGAAGTTAATGCTATGGTTCCTCATAATTAATAATGCTTGATGTTATAAGTTCTGCTATTCAATTGTGAATATTAAAACTTATCGTATGGAAATAATAAATTTCTGTTAAAATTAAATAAAATTTCTTTGAAAACCTATTTTAAAAATTGAAATAATTTAACGATTTTATTTAAATTTTTCCTTCCTCTGTACCCGGCAGAGACAGTTCATTTCAGCCATTCAGAGTTAAACACTCCATTGTATAGCTAAGCAGAACATTCTTTTCTGGTTCTTAATTTTTTTTCATTTATAATCTAGAATGATTTCATATCATGCTATACTGTTTCAATTTTCTTCCCATTTTAAATGCGTTTTTCTAAACTGTTTGTCATTGCTGGTGCTTCATGGTTACATTAATTTTAATAGCCATATGTTAAAGCATGTTCCCATGTGTTCAGGTATGGAATATTTACTTTTGTTGCACTTAGGTTTCCTTACAGTATTGATCAGAAAAAAAATTTTTTTTTTTTTTTTTTTTTTTTGGGAAAATTTAATTTCTTTTTTATCAGAATGCTAAATACTGAAAAAAATGACAGCTTAAAATTACAGGTAAAAAAGTAACTGTTACAATCACATCTTTGTGAAATGTCTATCAAATTCCATGCTTTGTAATTTGGTCTAAAAACAACGTGAATAAATCAAGAATTGAATCAAACAGGCATTTTCCAATTTTTTATTTATGTTGTTTCAGAGAGAAGCTATGATGTAAATAGGCAATAACCAAATTTGAGTTAAAAATGTGGACATTCGAATTTTCAACATTCCTTTCAAGGAATGAATTCTTGAATATAACACAAACTGCTGTAGATAGTAATGAAAACATGAATGAAATCAGTAAAAGAGAAGTCCAAGAAGCAGTAAGATTGATGAAAATGGAAGATCTGCTGGACCAGATGATATACCAATAGAATTAATAAAAAGTAGTGACAGCATATATTACAAATATATATACACACACTACTAAAAGGAGATTGTAATGAATGCACAAATTATTGTGACAAATTTTGTTTCTAGAATATATGGAAAAATTATAAAAACCAGATTGGAAAGCTCTATCAAAGATGTTGAAGAAGAAAATGGTTTTCGGGCAGGAAGATTTTCACTGATGGAATATTTTGCCTTTGTCAAGTAATAGATAAATGGCTAGTACGTAATCTAAGAGACACGTGGTTCTCGTAGATCTCACAAGTGCCTATGACAGTGTTCCATTAGATAAAGTACACAAATTTTGCTGACATCAAAACGTAAATATACAATTATTAACGGCAATTCGAAACCTGTGCAGTGATATGACAAGCTAGAAATTGGAAAAAAGGTATCTAATCCATTTAAAATATCTAAAGGTCATAGACAAGGATGCTATATCGCTCCTACTCTCTTCAAAATATACTTAAATGTTGCTCTTGAAAATTGGAGTTGTAAATGTCGGAATATGAGGTTACAAGTTGACAATGATAAAATTTTTTATTCTTCACTTCACTGATGACCAGGTTATTCTTGCAGAGGATGAACAAGATATAGATTAAATGCTGAGGAAACTAAATGAACGTGCATCTTAGAGTTAAATTATGAATCCATCAAAAACTGAGTATGTTGTTGCAGGGACCTTACTTAATAATTGGGAGCATGTGTATTAAAAATACAACAGCTTTTAAGTACCTTGGTGTGCATATACCAAAGGAAGGTGGATGTGTGGAGTAAGTAAAACATAGTATCTCCCAAGGGAGAGTAGTGACAAGACTGTTGAGTAATGTTTTGCATAGCCAAAAAATAACAAGCAAGACGAAGCTATGAATATACAAGTCTCTGGTTGAAAGCATATCTATATATGGTTCAGAAGTTTGGATTTTAAGTCAGGATGAAGAGCAAAAATCAATGGAAATGAACTTTTGGAGATGCTGTTGTGGCCTTACAGGATAAAGTACCCAATGTTGACATAAAAAAATCAAATGGGAATTGATATTGATATAATGGATGTAATTGATGCTAAAAGATTGACATAGTATGGTCGTATCCAAAGGATGACAGAAAATCAGCCTAAAAACGTTTTTAAATGGCTACCTCAAAGAAACAGAAAGTGTGGCAGACCAAGAAAAACATGGAAAAATGAGATAGAAAAGGCAATGAAGTAATATCTTCAAGAGGATGATCGGGAAGATAGGACGTGGTTCCTGGGATGCGAGGAACGGCGTCAGCAGTCAAGCACCTTGCTAGTGCTACTACTCTTTTCAAGGAGTATGTTACTTCAATTTTGATTCTTATTTGGTTATTAAGAATTTCTATAGTGAAACTTCTGTTGTGTGTTTATGTAGAATTGTTGTTTTCCAGTGATTTATTTTCATATGTTTCTGATTTGTGTTAGTTTTATGAAATTTATTTCTTTATGTATTGTTTGGGTAATATTTTTGGGCTAGTATATTCTTATAACCACTAATTGCCGTTTAAGATTGGTCTCAGTTTTTAACAACTCCTTGGATTGCTTGTTTGCAGGAGTTTCCTTACTTGATTCAAGGCCTGGTAAAGACTTCAGAGGAGAATATCTCAAGAACATTTGAAATGATAGATCTACTTAGGAAATAGAGAATCTTTGTTTTGATATGATGTAAAAAATATTTATTTACACAGTTGCCACTTTTTGGAATATCTGGACCAATGGAAGATTTTTGGTTATAGTGAAGTCAGGGAATTTTGTTATCATCTGAAAATTTTGTTCTCACCCTTTTTTATTTTACTCAAAAAGTTTGTACTTTGTGGACTTTGCTACTTTTCATTCTGATTTTACCATAATTTGTAAAAGTACTAAACATACCATATAATGATGTGAATTACCATTCTAACTATTAATAAAAATGGAAATCCCCAAAATACACGATTAACTTGAAAATTTACATTATATTTCTTCATAATTATCATTGTAATTGCCTCATCTATGAAATATTGTTCATAAAAGACCAATATTTACTATTCTGGAAAAGTTCTTGAAGCACCCTTATTTGAAGCATAAATTGGGAGAATATAGTTGTGTTACATCTCAATATTTTATTCTCAAACTCATCAATTACTTGGGTGTGTGGTTAAGTGAAAAAAAAGACCAAAGTCTTGAAAAAGTCAGGGAATTTTGTTTCGCGGAATTATTGTCAAAATTATTTTTTTGCCAATTCATTTACTATTTTTCTTTTCACTCTTCTTTTTTTTCTTCCACATTGTGTGATATACAGGAAATGGAGAGGCAAATATTTTTTTACCAGGGACATTTTGAAAAGTGAACTGAAACTTGGTAATGCTGAGTTAATGTCCTCAAAGTTTCTTGCATTATTCACAGGTTTTCTGTTGTTCTTGACATTTGAGTTTGTATGCCGGTAATTTTGTTTTAATGGTGAATAATGTTTGTCAAATTTCTGTGTATACACTGTAGTTAACAACAATGTATTAGCACCAATGATTCTGCGTTATTTGCATTGGCGTCATTTGAACATGGTTTTCTTTACTATTGCGTATTATGTGCTCTGATTCTCTGATGGTGAGTTAATGGAATTGTTTTTGTTTAGTTCACTTTATCAGTATTCATCCTGATAACTCCTGTACATTTGGTCAAGTATTTTTCACCATATGTTTCAGTGCCAAGTTCGAAACATTTCGATGTTTAGATTTGAATAGCCAATTATTGCACGCATCTTTATGTTAACACCCATTAAAGTATGCACTGTTAAAAGAAATTTGATTTCATCATAATCTTTTAGGAGCTTATCCCAACACTGTCATTGAGAAACATAAATGGAATTCTTAAAGTTGAAGTAGAGTAATTGAGGGAAAATATTAGTTAGAGCTGTGTAGCTCAATAACATTCAGATAGATAAATTCAATCTTTGTTTTTTAGGTCAATACTTATTGCATCAACAATATTTACAGTAAAGGAAGCTAGTTGAAGAGATGTTCATATAAATGTACAAAACGTGTGTTTTGAACATTAAAACAAATATTTTGTCTACAGAACTAAATGGAAGAATTTGGAGTATACTATATGCTTTTTCAGCCAATGCAGATTAAAATTTACAATTATAGATTATTTGATTGGATGAATTGGAAATGAGAGTATGATTCATGCAAGAGAATTGATTTGTGAAGCATTCCATACCATTAGGAGCTGGTTTCTTATGTTTTGTACTCTTCCCACTCTTACAGAAAACTTTTCTTTGATTGTTTTTAATATAAATAATCCATTGCATTTGACATCAACACTGCATCAATAGACAGATATTTCATAGGACAATGAAAATGACATTTAATGACGTGCTAGGGATTAAAATTGCATGTTACACCAAATAGTCATCTTCCATCTTCATTTATTCAATTGTTTCTTTGTTTATTCAACTTCAATGTAATACTTTCAAATTTATATTTTAGAATTTTTCTGAAGAATGCGAATGGTGATGCTTAAAATTAAATTGTGATATGTGTTTTTACTATGAATGTTGGCAAGTGATGTTTGAATTGTCAAGTTGTTTATTGTTAGTGGACCTGTACCACATCATAAAGATGTTTTAGCAGTGACTTTAACAGAATGTCCTTTGATTGTGGAATACAAATTTCCCTTGTAAATGTTGTATTAACCAAAATGGGATTCTCACTCTGAGTGCCTTCCCATGAACATACTATGTGATCTGAATCAAGTTTATGTCCAAAAGTCAAATTTTTCAGATAGTATGAAGTTTTGTTGTTTCAGTCATTCTTTTGAGAGTCTCTTCATTTTACTGTGATACAATTTTATACTTAAGAGTTGTGGTAGCTGACATGATGTACTGCATTTTTAAATGTCAAATTAAAAGTATTTTTTGTTAATATTCAATGCAAATAATTTTGATTTGACTTTAATTTACTTTGATGAAATAATGTTGATAAAATGAAGAGCCTTGAACTCCAATCGTATCTATTTTTCTTTTGAATTAAATAGTACCAAAAAAACTTGATCTTGCTGAATGAAAGGTAATGTTGGTGCTTTTTAATGTAACCAACACGCTCTTTGCCAGGGTAGTGGGGCTGTACACATGTAATTCAATGATCTACATTTGAAAGAAGTCTGCAAGTTCATATTTCCCTCTATCAAAGTGCTGTATACTGTATAGAAATTTTCTGATGATGTGAAAATTCTGCAATTTGTAAATTATAATTGTTTTAAAACTGAAAAGTGATGTAAATGTGGAACTCTATTTCAAATGGCCATCCCCTGATTTGAGTTTTAAAGCCTTATAGTCCCAGTACTGAGAAAGAGAAAGTAATTGAATATTGCTGTGTTGTGAATAAAAGTCACAGAAAAACAAATAGTCCCCTGAATTTGTTTGTGAGAGATTATTTCTATAATTTTCTTTGAACTTAAGTTTTTCATCGATTTCGCACTTTTCTGACCACCCTTGCTCTGAAGTGGAGGCATCCAAAGAACTAAAACAACAAAGTTGTTGAAGATCCAAAAAGTGTGTAAATACTGCCTAAGAATACATCTCGGTCAGGTTTTCGTTCAGTTTCCCTGTTCCTTGAGCAAATGCTGAGATGGTCCCTTGTTTTGCTTCTGGCCATAAATGTAACTTCAAATTAACTTCTCCCCATAGCACGTCACACAGTTTTCAACTGTTTTTTGACGTAAATAAATAAAAAAAAATCGGGTCCCACCTGCCCCCCTCCCCCCCTTCATTTCTCCGAATGTCCTCCACTTGTTCACCAAAAAAATCCTGAGTTGCAAGAAATCGCTCGCCCGCAAGAAAACGTTACTTCTCAACCATACGTCACAGTTTTTTTTCTCTTTTACTCTATCGCTACCGCTTAAGCAGTAGAGAGAAAGTTATGTAAAGAATGTCAAATTTTCGACTGAAAAACTCTTTTTATTACAGGGCCGCAGAAACGAAAAAGTGGATAAATCCAGTTGCTAAATTTAGGGGGGGGGGGATCCTCTATCACTTGGTTTAGCCAGAACCCATATTTTCTGGGTTCTTGATACGAAAAATAGAATGACGGCAAAACATGACTGTTCGTGAACAACGCTAGCGGCTATAATGTTCAGCTAATTTTCTCCAAAACTGATATTCCCTAATCAATTTGGCCGATGTTGCGCCCCCTTGAATTTGAAGCCGATATTTTAATTTGGGGGGCGGTACTTTACATGAAACCCCTGAGACAAAAGGCACCATCGTTTTAGATTAAATTTGTTGAAAAGTGTGAAGGAAGTTTCTGAGAATGGTGAAGGTATCATTCCCGTTGAAAACTGATTTTTCGAAACTTACAAAAATTTAAACAATTTTCGGCATCTTCCTACAAATACAATTATGAAGATAGACATTTTCCCTTAGTGAAGTCTGTTCCTTAAAGTTAGCTTTTGAAATAAGGTCATGTACAATTTTTTGAAATTTTGAGTACTTTTCGCGTAATTTTGCGTCAAAAGTGCGGGCGAGAAAGTATGTGCTGATTTAGCCGCACTAGTTTTGACTAAGAAATAAAATCAACCTCATATCCCAATGGAACACTTAAATCTGGTTTAAAAACTCCTGACACATCGTTTTCCAGTTATGCACGATTATTATGTGGATTGCAATCTGCTTTGTATGTCATAATCTGCAAATTTCTATTTTTTCGTTTGAAATGTGTTGAATGAAGGATTTGGGGTGTAATTCTCTATCCACCAGTATCACACTTACAGAAAGAGTAGAGACCGTCATCTTGCCTTAGCGTATTACTCTAGACTCGCTCTTCCCGCCATTGTTTGCACATATGGGTGCCGCATTAGCAGAAGTGCCAGACTGTTTGAAAGGGTTTGAAAGTAGTTTAAACGCATAGGGGCTGTAGAGTACTTGATTAAATCCTAAGATACCTTACATTCATTTACATAAAATTTGTTGCTCGTCCAAAATTGTACTCACCGGCAATGATTCTCTGCCAAGAACCTCGGTTCATCTTATCTAAAATTTAGTTTCTGCTTTAGGCCTAGCGTAGTACTTAAGTGTACTATAAGAAAATAATAATTTCAAAAACGTATAGCATTATTGAACATTTTTGACTAACAATTCTGTTTCACAAGATAATTCATTGACTTGCTCGTCATTTCTGCTTGGGCGTCTTAAAACTGGATTAGCAGGAGTGTAGTGTAGGGGAGACTGGGAGAGGTGACAATTTTAGATTTTTGAAGAGGCTGCATTAATCGTTTATTTTTCTGTTATTAATGCATCGCGTATGAACTCTCCTTCGCAACATCCCCGCCCCCATATTTGAGGGAATAACCGCTTTTGGCTAGTCAGGAAAAAAAGTTCTGTCAGAGTAATTTTTTGAGACAACCTGCCCAGTCTCAGAGTTGGTTGTCACAGACATTGGCGTTTGTTGTCACGAGTTAGTTTGGATGAAAAAACACATTAATTGGTATGGAAAAATATTTGTATTAAAAAAAATCAAACAATGTTATTGATAAAGCAATAATACATATTAAATCCAATGTAGACACATATTAATTTAAGGCAATATTTAAGAAAGTGTGTGGTATTAGCCTAGTCACTTTCCAGCGCACTCTCACAATTTTGACATGTATAAAAGTTATTTGTTCAGGGGTACATAATTTTTGAGCTCACTTCTTATATTCTATACACTGAATCCATTTTTCCTTACCTTTACTGTTAGAAAACGGTTCAAAACTAATGAAAACTAGTCAAACTAATCAAATCTACTAATCCAAAACTACCACCCTCTTCGTCACTAATTTCATTCCTGT
Organism: Gryllus longicercus; assembly: GCA_038098605.1. Lineage (NCBI taxonomy): Eukaryota > Metazoa > Arthropoda > Insecta > Orthoptera > Gryllidae > Gryllus > Gryllus longicercus. The sequence continues at coordinate 176,499 of JAZDUA010000326.1, read as the reverse complement.
CTTATTTTGCATTCTCATTTAGTTTAGTTTTTTTTAAAGAGACTTTTCATTGGTTTTCTTTCGGCCATTTCAGCTGGTTCTTGAAGTTTTCCTTGAATCGGTGAATCTGTTAAAGTTGTAACTTGTGCAATAATTATTTCTACTTGTATTTTGCCTTTCGCCAGCCTTTGGTAAAGGTCTTACTACAAGAGGTGACTTGTGCCCATTGCTGGGGCCGAGTTGGGATTCAACTGTATTATCTTGTTGTAGTTGGATGCTGTTTATTTGGCTGTTCTGAAAGCTGTTCTTGTAGCTGGTCCGCAGACTGCACTGTCGGTTTCATAGCTTCGCGAAAACTTAGCATATTTATGTCACAATTCAATTCATATAAGCTTGTGCGCCGAAATCCCGAAGAAATACTAGATGGAGTCATTGCAAGAGGAAATGCACGAGAAACGAGTTGTGTTATAGGTATCATAAATTGTCATCGTTCTCCTTGGGTTATTAACCATTCAGTCGTCGAAGGCTGAGTTGAATTTCTTGAATGAGCCATAAACAGTGTGATCAAGAGGCTGGAACTTATGTGAACAATGAGGGGGAATGACAATCTGACGATTCCATTGGAACTAGCGAAATTGAGCCTTTGTATGCTAAGGTGGGAGCCGTGATTATCAAAAAGCAGCAGACATGGTTTCTCAGGTGTGCTTTTTGTGTGCTCAAGGAAATGATAAAAAAAAAATAAAATTGGCTTCTTGTATCCACACAGATGTGTGTGTAGTTCCACCATAACCTAATGGCGTTTTATCTATGAAGCGCTTGTAGTATTTGACCCTTGGTAACACAAAGATTGGTGGAATATGATTTCCTATTGCATAAACATCACAAGCCAAAGTTACCAGAGAGCCCCTTTCCCAGAAACTGGTGCACCCATTTGTTTGGCTCCTTTAAGAACAACAATTCTATCTGGAATCTACACTGAAGTTTCGTTCATGTTCCAAATTTCGTAAGGTTGAAAATTATGGCTTCTAAGAACTACTATTTTCAAATTATTGAAGAAAAATTCTACATTTCTTCGATTGAAGCAACAAGCCCGTGATAAGCTTGTTGCCTCTGGCAAGAACTTTATCACTATATGATATTCCAGTTTCTCCATTTCCATGATTACATGCACCGTACTTGATTCATACACTTGTCATAGTCATCCGGTGACTATTTTTGTTTTTGAAATTTCAAGTGGAGCCTTCAGAAAGTAGTACCAACTTTGGGGCAAAAAAATCATGCGATCTATGGGCAAGACGATTTCCTTTCAGATCACATCCGTAATTGAATCGGTTATTTTTAAAACCCCGTAAGTCACTGCAGGTTAGCTGCATGATAGATGCATCGTTGCATGTGTAAATAACGTAAATCAAATGAATGAAATGGCTGTGAGGGCACTGCAAAGTTTTGGTTTGGTTTTGGAACTCTCTAAATCATTGACTCGCAGGGTAGGTTTTCTATGTGTGTGTATGCATATGTATGTACAATGCATTCACTTGTACTCAATTGTATTCAATTGTATTCAATGACTATGACAGATATAACTAACAGAGAGATTGAGATTAGTTAAATGACATATTCAATACGGAAACATTCCTATGTACTATAATAAAAACATATTTCAAGCAACAGTTTCTGTCATATGAATCAAGTTTGATGTAATTGTAATAAATTTGTCAGATTACATACTGTAACTACAATGTGTATTTATTTTCATGTTTAGGTAACAAATGTCTGACCAGTTTTTGAATCTAGTTTTGAAAGTCATGAAGTTTTAAATAAATCCAGTGACTATTGTACTATTGGTGCAGTTAAATTACATGTCTCTATAGCATCCTCAATTGAGATTTATGCATCAGAAAACGAAAAAAAAAAAAAAAAGGAAAATGTATTTTTGTACGTAATTATTCAGTTTTTCATGTTTTCCCACAACTTTACAATTACTGACTTGCAGGGTTTTAAATCTTGTAGGAAATAAATTATAGAGTATATTTTTTGTTAAAATATGTAATTTATTGCAGTGTGTACTCTACTCTTAGCTTTGTGCGAAAAAAAATGGGATCACACGACTCTGTTTAGGCACGATGTTTTAATAAATTCCATAAATGTCTGACATTATAATCGAGTCGTTACATAGAACGGTTATGCATTGAGCCTCGCAGAATTCACCCAAGCAACGAGTTGCCTGTGCTGGCATCCCCGGAATTGGCCATCCGGCGTCTAAACGGATATCGTCACGAAGTACCATCATTCGCCACAGGAGGGCGACACACGATGGAGAGTGCCTGCTAGCGCCGTCTCGGGTGCTTACTTTATAGATCCTAAATTTTAAATATGTTAAAATTAATGGAATGAATTTTCTCTGCCATCACTGTTTATTAAGACGTTTTGTATCGAGTTGCAATTGATATCAGTTTTTTCGCCCCGCGCCAGAGATGCACAAGAGCATTATATATATATATATATATATATATATATATATATATATATATATATATATATAAATTTGTATATTTGCGAAGCGAAGGTGAATTTTTAAGTTTAAAGATTGAATGTTTTGAAATGCAGAAATTAATGAGGGCAAATGAAAGCATTGTCCCGTAATCGTCTGACACATATGTTTCTTAACTACAACAACAACAAAAATCAATAATTATAATTTTAAATGATTCAATACGATTTTAGGTAAAGTTGTACAGATAGATTTCGTGTCACAGTCCTCTGCAACAATCTTGAAAAGAAAAAAAAAAATCATATGAATTGCATTTTCAGAAACATGTCTAACTTTGCATTGACAATGATTAGTGATTAAATTGTCTCAGAATTTGTAAACATCTTACATATCATTTAGTCTTGGAGAATATGAAGTGGAAGACACGACAAACAAACATTTTTCCAGTTTTCGATATTGCTTTTTTGTAATCTTTTGCGTTGTAACCTTTCTGCAGGTCTGCTGTTAGCGCAGTGTAATCACGAGGGTTCGGCTAGTTATTTTTTAAAACACAATCGTACCTATCGGACGCCCTCTGCCAGCGTCGGGGCGGGCGGCGAGGGCGGCGAGGGCGGAGGACGCGCGGCGGCCGTGCGTTGTCGCAGCCCCAGCGCGCTCTGTCGCAGCCGCCCGGTCATTATTAAGCCGTTTGGCGCGCTAATGATTTTATTGTTTCGGAATGAGTTTGCTGCTCACATGTGGCTTATCCGCCGGCTCCTACATATGAATGCTGGCCATCGTATAACAATAAAACTGGGGATTTGAATAATTAAAGCCGGCATTCAAAAACTAATGACTGTGTTATGGAAGCTCGTTAAAGCGATTACCCAACGGAGACCGCGGTCTCTTTAGTGGACCCGGGAGCCTTTGCGCCCGCCGCCCCCGCCGCCACTCCCCGCTGCCCCGCCCCCTCCTGCCTGCCCTCCGCCCCCGCTGCGCTGGCGTTCCCTGCCGCCTCGCCGCCCCGCGCCTCCCCTCGGAGGCAGCGTTGCCGATATGTCTGCAGCGTCTCTCGCCGTGAGGTTCTATTGGGTTCGAGTCCCGCCGTTGATGGATTTTCGGCACTAGCTTTGTAGCTAGGTGCAATTCAGGCGGTGCCTGGAGGAGAGCCATTCTAGCGGTAGAATGAGCTGATCGGTAGTTTGACGTGGTTTCTCCGATCAACACCAGGCGAATGCTGAAGCAGTAGCAACCGGATCGCGCGCGATCTTTCCTTCCTCTTCCTTGTGCTATCCTCACCCCTTACTCACTTACACTTTTACTTACATGCTATACCACACATGACGGGAGAACAGTCCGTCCAGAGCTTGTCCCGCCTGGGCGGTGCCACGCTGGGGGAGATACATAGAGTAGTTAACATCGCATGCCGACGTATAGGTCGGCGCCGCATCTCACGATCCGGGGAGTAATGAACACCGCCACATTCCATGAAATAGCACGCAACTCACTTTACAGAACTAATGACCGTAGTAGTTGAGACAGAAAACACTAAATCAATGTATCATTCCTCTTCTATTTCATCGCTCTTCAGCCTATGTTTCCCCTCCCTCCCGTCTCAGCTATTCCTCCTGCCCAGGCCGCCCGCTTCCATGACACCTGCCTTGTCTACCACCCGCACCATATCTGCTCTTCCTGCTGCCCTGGGCGCCTCGACTTCCTGTAACGCCCTCGGCACCGCCACAGTTCCACTGTGAGTGACCCCCGTCTCCCCTTCCTTCCCCGCTGACCCTTGCACTTATGCGTGGTTTTGGAATTAAAGGAAGTTTTCGTAAGCTGAAACAAAATGTGCCATTGTGCGAGGCATATTTTTCTAGTGGGGGATCATTTCAGTCGCTGTGACATTCGCAATTGCGTTTGAGTGTAGTTTCGTCTTATAATTAATTAATTGATGTTGCAGGGCAAAAGCTAAGGTCCTTGGTTCCATTAGTGTAGTGAATGTTATATCTGGGAGATGAGAAAGTAAGGCGCCAATTAACACTTCTGCTTGAGGGGATTTCCCGCTCCAGATATACCCCCCAAAGGGGCACCTCTGCAGCCGGCACAAGTTGTAAGTTTCTGATATGTGTGCTAAAGTATTAGTAAGGTGTGAGAATAAGACAAGGCAGGGGATAGAATGATCACATGCGGCCCGAGGCCTGTTTGTTCGGGTACGGCTCAAGTTCAACTTTTTAATATTATGTATGCTTTGAATAGTACGAACAATATACATTTGTATGATTCTCATTACAACATAATTATATGTGGGGATCACCACTTTGAAAAGTCTTTAGTTACGCTGCAGTTTACTCGGATCAACCATTTTTTTAAAGTCATCTAGCATTGGTCGCTCGAAAATAATTCCTTAGAAAAAATCATAGTTTGTATATAAATTTCCTTATGTTGTCCTTTAGAATTGTTGTACATGGTTCTCATAAAGCTGCGTAGTGTATAATTTTGAAAAGTCCTTAAATACCGGTCAAACTTATTTGTAAATGAAAACAAGGTCATATTGACGTCAGAACATAAACGCGATAGTACAGAAATGGTTTATTTTGTCTACAAAAGTGAACTGTCAGAAAAACGAAAAAAGTAAATGTGCTGTTCCTACGAAAAATAGTAAAATTAAAATCATCAGTTCTTGGAGCTGAACTAAACAGATGCATTTTAAGTGTCAACATGTATGTTAAACTTAACAAGAGATCTGTGTTTTTCCTGAATTACAAAAAAGGAAAGCTAAAGAGCTAGTAAGTGGAGAAAATAAAAAATAATGTTTTTATGAAGATGACCATCTGATGTCTGGAAAAAGCATTGCGTTTCACTTAAGGCTAATGGTGCTTCTAAAACAAAACGTTTCTTGTAACTTCTAAACATGTAAACTTCTAAAACAATTTCTTTGTAATATAAATTAATTATTTTACTATTTAAGAAGAAAAACTACTATTAAAATTGGAAGATCAAAATTCGTGAGTTAAGACCAAATTGGTGAGGTGTCGCAGGGATTTCTTTTTTGTATGCGAAACTCATAGTTGTGACAGTACGATGGGAAGTTGTTGAGAATATTCAGGCTAACACATATTGATAATTTGACGAAGCCTCCATTTCGACAACACCTTGTAAGCAAAGGGTGGTACAAGACTGAACTGCTACGATGAGATGACAGTTGTAAAATCACGGGAAGATATTTTTGGAAATATTGATTGATAAAGCCTATTTACATACGACTGAGAGAAACATTCCTTAATATTCGTGTCTTTGGGTTAGAAACGGACAACTAATTTTGAAATATTTTATTTACACACAAAGTTATTCTTTCACATCAAAGTTATGAATATGGTCTGCTCAAGTTGGTTATAAAAAATATGTGTGTCTCTGTTTGAGCCTCCACGTAAATTCTAAAACAAAAATAACTTTATCTAGACGTGATACCATAAAGTATATTTTGGACAAGTTATTGAATGGCAGTTTTTTTTGCATTCAATCATAGCAAAAATGCCTCCTGTATCATGGGGGTGGGTAGTACTAAACTGTCTGTAATGAAAGCAGGCTAGTTTACTGGGATCAAAACTTGCAACCACGTGACAGGTTTAAATTCTGCAAAGAAAATATTAAAGGAATTATGTAGTAAGTCGATAGTTTGGTTGCAAATATCACCCGAAAACACATTTGAGGTAGATAAGTAACATTTTCATTTACAGGTCAGAGTTTAGTGAATCCAGTGCATTTTAATTTCAAAAAACCCAACAACAACGTAACGTTAAGTACAACCGTAAATATCCAAAAACGCAAAAAATGGCGTCATATATGAACCACGTGCAATGCATTTTTTAACGATTGAACAACCAAAACGCAAAGGAATTTATATTCAAAGTAACTTTTTCCGAGATGGTGAGTCGACCTTTTTATTTTATACTAGACCACTTAAAAACGGAATGACCCACTCCTTTGAATTTGACAAACTATGCCACTGATAACTACCACAGCCACTCTCCTCGCCACTAATCATTTCTCCGCGCCTCCCCTTCCCCCGGCCGCGCAAATGTCGCAGCCGCCGCCAGCTGCGAGGCGAGGCGCGGCCGCCAATACACTCATCTGTCGACGGCGGGTTAAAACACGCGGCCCTCGGCGGCACGGGACGTTTAAGAAAAGCGCTTCTCTCTTCACCTCTGACGGAAAGAGACCGCGCGCGCTCTTAGAGGCAGAAGCCTCGCGCTTCTGCCCCGCCCTGCCCTTTCCATTTCCATCGCTCCTGGCCCTGTAGACCCGCCCCGTCCAGTCACACTCCGCTCCGACCCTCTCCGTCCAAACTTGTCCCGTTCCCCTTCGCCTCTACGTGCCTCGCGGGGCCCCAACCCCGCCTCGCCCCCGCCTCTCCCCGCCTCTCCCCGCCCCGCCTCGCCCCGCCTCGCCCCGCCTCGCCCCGCCTCGCCCCGCCTCGCTCCGCCTCGCCCCGCCTCGCCCCGCCTCGCCTCGCCCCTTTGCCCCGCCTCGCCCCGCCTCGCCCCGCCCCCGCCTCGCCTCGCCCCGCCTCGCCCCGCCTCGCCCCGCCTCGCCCTGCCTCGCCTCAGCCCGTCCATCCCCGTCGCCTCCCTACAGACCTGTCTCGCTATTGAAATGAATCAGAAGAGAAGAATTGATTTTTTTGTGAGCTTGTCTCATATGTTGGAATTTACGAACTGCTACATTTCGGTGTAGGCCGATCAAAACATTTCATCGGTCAATGTCTTTAAAGACACTCGACGAAACCAACGTCATCTAAAGAAAGAAAATAAAGAAATTTTTTGCATAATTTCGGTATGAAATCTTCTGTTGAATATACAATGTAATATTACAATTACAATCGCCTTGTTTTCCTTCATAAAAATATTAATCTTTTATATCGACTCTGCCCACTAATCTTTTGCGCTGTTGAACCTTTAATATTAAATGAAACTTGTGCTAGATGCAAAGCATTCGTTTTTGGACGTTGTCATCCAAAATATTCAAAGAATAATCACATTGATGAAGGTAAATCCGGCGCTCCTAGCGGCTAGAATAGTAGTTTCGCGTTATCTAAGTCACCGACGCGTTTCGCACGCTGAATTTATGGTTACTTAGGTTTGCGACAGCGGTGTGAGCGGAGCATAACAGGGCGTAAGTGACGCAACGTTGTAGTAACTGCTTTCGTGTCTTAGTGTCGTAAAATATACTCGCGGTATTAGTTTTATTAAGCTCAATTACATGATGGAACTTGGATTACGATGAACATTGAGAACAATGCAAGAGATGGAGCGAGGTTATGTTGTGGTCATAGACACTTAACTTCAGTGAATTAGTAACAGTGACTGCCTTTGTAATTGATCGAAGTTAATTTTTTGTTGACAACCTACAACACGGTGTGTGAAAGACAATGCACTTCTCAGTTCTACTTTTAACATAGCAGCTGCAGTCTTCGTAGGCAAACCTGCCCTTCACTGACAGGTAAGTTTTTTCAAAATCGTATTTATTTGAAAGTTTTTGTAAATGAAGGTTTTTAATAGTATTCAATTAAAATATTTACATTCTGAAAACATTTTCCTTCGAACTCTCTAAACTTTTGTTAAAGCTTTCTCTAAGCTGCTAAACAAAGTGAATGGCATCATGTTTTAATGTACGGTACATAAGAGAGTACACTTTCAGTTTTATATTCTTTCTGAAACTGCATTTATTTCTCTGTTGTAGAGCTTTACGCGTATGATGCTTAATTTGCCAATTTGAGATTGTACGTCACGCCAGCAAGCAATGTTCCGTATGTTTTAGCTCTTGTTATATCAAATACCACAATGGCAAGTGTCACGATCCAATAAAAAGCTTCCAGGTGCAATGAAAAATCAGATGAATTTTATTCGCTCTTTCGTAGCAATTTCATAAAAAATTGTAGAAAAGTGATAAACCTTGGATCTACACTACGCATATAACTGAAGTCTAGTATTCGGTACTACTTCCGGAATTCTTCTAAATCGACACTTCCGGCGGTAACTGGGCAGTTTGAATTGTTACTTGAAAAGTGCTTTCTTGTAAAAGTGAATTGGTAATTATGCGGTGGATAGACTCAAGGATGTTTATAGTGAACGCGAGGGCCGAAGGCTCGCACCTCGCCGTGACTAGATCCGGGCGAGCGAAGCGAGAAAACTTGCCTTTGAGAGTAAATTGGCATTACAATGCGGCGGGGACAAATCGTATGAAGGGCGAACCATGAAAATCGCCTATACGTAAGTTTTATTCATTTCTATCAGAGCACATAGCATAATTTGAGGGAGGGCTTAAGAAGACTCCCCTCCCCCGCTGCCACGCTTCTCTGAGGGTGTACCGTGTACCGTACTTTAACCTGCAAATTACTCCGTTGATACGTAACGTACAGTAGACGAGAAAGTAAAATATATGCGAACTTTACTACGCAAGACCCCGAGATGATATAAACGATTGAATGTATTCATTTTAATAACCTTTTCAACGTAGACGTGTGCACATGGGGGCCAGGGGGCTGTGACATACAGTACACTATTATTGTACATCATTATTGTTTGATATAAGAAATTATGAAATTTTCAAAAAAACAATATTACAATTAACTTAACTTACTTTATCGAATATTAAGCCAATATTTCGAAAAGGGACATTTTAAATGGGTTATAGGTCAGTACTAAATTGATGGCTTTACAGAAGTTGATGATATTAACTTAATCTTTTTATGAATGTCAATTCTCGATTGACTTGTTTGAATAAAAAAAAACCCCTCTTTGATGGTTGTATCTGGGACATACGTTAAGGAAGTGATTGAGGTTAAGTTTAGTGTTGCAAATTGTCGGTCAGGAAAACAATATGTTAAGTTTAGATTTAAGGATATTTTTCTCTAGTAAACTGAGAAATTGAAAATCGTTCCAATGTGTTTTACTGCGTTATGCTCGATAGAACCTGATATCATGCACGATTCCACCCTCAACCCCCCCCCCCACCCCCACCCTTATTCAGAGCAACCGGGCAATGGACCGCGATCACCAATATCATATGGGGTCACATGGGGATCGCCCGAGTACTGTCTAATGAAAATATGGCCCGAAGCAATATTTTAGGTTTTAGTTGTGGTCTTTGAGGCCTTTCAAGTTGGACACCCCTAATCTAAAAGAACTCGAGATCCTCTAGAGTTTGAAACGGATATTTTGATTTTAGGGGGCATTTTACATGAAGCCTCCTCAACATTTTCAACAAAATGACTATTTTTTTTTAAATTAATTTTATCCTGTGCTAGTGTTTCCGCGGAACTCCTTTGCGACGAATTGATACAAATCGTAAAAGTTCAAACATTTTCGGCATCTTCCTACAATAACAGTACTGAAGTTACAGAGTTTTCTCGTTAATTAAAATAGTATGTTGTTCTAGGACAGAACCTGAAGTAAGATCTTCACTTTTTTTGTTGCAAATATGAGTATTTATCGTATAATTTTGACTGAAATAGAGGCAATTTTTGAAAACTTATTTCTTCAAAATACTGTAAACATTTCTTTCCTTTTTTCCTTGTGTGTAGGAAGGGACGAAAAAAAAATACTACTCTCATTTTCGGCAAAGACTGAGTTTTTGAAAATTGCAAACATTTAACGTTGCAAAAGTACAATATTGATGATAGATTTTTTCTAAAATAAAATAAAACTATCTTTAAGCAAGATAATGTATAATTTTTCAAAAATATGAGTAATTTTCGCGTAAATGTGAATGAAATAGACATTTTTAAACAATTATTTTCTCAAAAGCGCTTCCAAATTCGCTTTAATTTTTCCATTGTGTGAAGAAAAAACGCTTATGGAATGGAAATGGGGGGCCAGCAGGTTCCAGAAACACCAACCCCATTGGCTTTAGATATCTATGCTTTTGGGTATGAATGATTTATCCTGCATTGTAATGATAGACGCGCGTATTCGATGTCTTGGATACTTAGCCCCATGAAGTCAAATTGTGTGTAGTTTGTCAAGTTGTGTCACAATTACTTTAGAATTAAGATCGCATATTCTGTGGCAATTACATTTGGAACTTTGGCTAAAATGAATACTGATAAAGCACTCTTCACAATGTCCTCTCTTAAAGAATCCGCTCTTTCGAGTGGAAAGCAGCTGTTGAAACTCCGGAGCCCTTCCAATCGGTTTTGCCTTGTTGGTTTCAGAGGGGGGGAAAGCGACAGTTCGTGTCTAGGAGCAAATCAAGGATTGATGCCGGTGTGGATGGCCGAGATCGCTGAGGTAGTAGTGCCGTAGCGGTCTCGGACCGAAAGGACCACGGGTTTGAATCCCGCCTCGGGCATGGTTGTATTGTGTTCGTCCTTTCACACCCATATCATCATCTTCATCATATCGTGTCATACTCATAGTTACCACACCGTTCAACGCAATAGTGGTCGCTAATGACCTAGTACTAAAAAAAAAAGATTGATGTGACCAATTTCTTCAAGAATCAGGGGAAATTGGATGTAAGTCGCGTTAGTGACAAAAGACCTAATAGTACAATTAAGTAGTAATCTGTATTAGAGGAAAGTGAATTAAATAACTGAGATTACCAAGATTTGTAATTGAGGGTTTGAGTCAATACAATAACTATTATATATCGTAAATTATGATTAATTCATGTGATATGTGTCAGAAAGCAGCAAAAAATATTTTTGGTATTTATACATACATTTTTCAAGTTTTTACTATCGTCTGGTAAAATTGTCAGTGTAAAATGGTGCGCGAGAGTTGTCGGAAGATTTTTATGGAAAATATTTTGTATCGATAACAGAAGATTATTACCAGGCAGCGATTTAACGTTGTTTCCTAGTTCGCCGTATCGGCTAGGACATAAATCGGTGTAAAGTAGCACTCAGTGAAAACGATAATTGTAGAAAGAAAAGGCGAACAAAAACCAGAAAGAAAGGTGGAAAGGTTGAAAATGATGAGATGACAAGGCAAATGACAAACTCCTGGGCGAGTGCTGGAGTCTGGATGCCGTCGCCCACGCCGCCACTCTAGCCGCACTCGACTCCGCCGTCTCCCGGCTGGAAACTGGCCGTCGTCCCCGCCCCCGCCCCCGCCCTCTGCCCCTGCTCTCCCTCCCCACGGCCTCGCCCTCGCTTCCTCCCCCTCCCTCGCCCCCACCCTCCACCCCACCTCGCGCCCGTCCTCTCTCTCGCCTCCGTCCCCGCGCCCATTCCCGCCCTCGTTCCCACCCTCCGCTACCGCTCCCCGCTCCCGCCCCGGGCCCTCCTCCGCCTCCACCTCACCCTCGCTCCTGCCCCCGCCTTCTCTTCGCCTTCGCCCACTTCCACGCCACCTCCTCCCATCCACAATTTCTCATCCTCCATCTCCCCTCGACTGCGCCTACTGGGAGCGCAGAACTTGTCCCGGCTGGTGGGAGATGCCTGATTGGAGGAAACCCCATTAACCGACGTGTAGGCAAGTACCTGAACTCACCATCCATCGGGGACAGATCACCGCCGCCTCCCGTCATAAAACATGTACTACACTAACGGGACTAATGACCTTAGCAGTTGACGCTCCCGCCCTCGTCGCTCTCCCTCTTGGCGCACCCGCCCCTCCGCCGCACCACCGCCCTCGCCATCCTCGTCGTCCCCCCCCTCGCTGCCGAGGCGCCGCCGGTAGCCTCGAGTGTCGGCGGCTGGTGATAAGTGCGGCGCCGCGGCGGGCGGCTGGCTTCCTGAGTGCGGTGTTAATTGCGCCATCTGGGCGGCCGAGAGCGCGGCCTGCGGAGTGTCGAGGAGGCTCTCGCGCTGATTTACGGCGGCGGCGGCGCGCCTTCGTCTTTCGCTTCGTCCGCCCCCGGGACGATCATCGCGCGCTGCAGCGGGCGTTGTAGGACTTCGCCATTCCACGATTTCGCCCACCATTCCGCTCGTAGGATAGACGAACACCGCCGTTGTCTCTGCCGGGAGGTTCGAGGTTCGAGTCCCGATGGTGGCGGATTTTCGACACTGTGCAGATACCTCGGTTGAATTCAGCCACTATCTGGATGAGAATTGTAGTTTCGGTAGTTTTCCGTGGTTTCTCCGACAAATACCAGGCGAATGCCGGAGCAGGACCCTAATAAAAGGGCTACGGACTGCGCGAGATCTTTCCTTCCTCTTCTTTGTTCTATCGTCAACCCTTACACACACACACAGACACACACACACACAGACACACACATACACACACACAGACACACACAGACACACACACAGACACACACACAGACACACAGACAGACACACAGACAGACACACACACAGACACACACACATAGACACACACACAGACACACACAGACACACACACAGACACAGACACACACACAGACACACACACAGACACACACACAGACACACACAGACACACACACACAGACACACAGACACACACACAGACACACACACAGACACACACACAGACACACACACAGACACACACACACAGACACACACACAGACACACACACACAGACACACACACACAGACACACACACAGACACACACACAGACACACACAGACACACACACAGACACACACACAGACACACACAGACACACACACACAGACACACACACACAGACACACACACAGACACACACACACAGACACACACACACAGACACACACACACAGACACACACACACAGACACACACACACAGACACACACACACAGACACACACACACAGACACACACACAGACACACACACAGACACACACACACAGACACACACACACAGACACACACACACAGACACACACACACAGACACACACACACAGACACACACACACAGACACACACACACAGACACACACACACAGACACACACAGACACACACAGACACACACACACACACACACAGACACACACACAGACACACACACAGACACACACACAGACACACACACAGACACACACAGACACACACAGACACACACTTAAATGCACTACACTATCACGGAAGCCGGGATCTTAGAGCTCGTACCCCGCTGGGAGGGGGGGGGCACCGGATGAGGAGGAGACCTCTCAAACCGGCACGTCATGTACGCGGCGTCATGTCGGCGCCGGATCTCACGAAAAATGCAAATATCGAACCCAGGTCCTTCCAGTCTGAGGCACTTCAGTGACATCAGTTGATGCACTCAGCCACTTCTCAGGGCTTGTGTGGTTTTTATCAACAGTATTTTTGCTGCTGCAGGACACTTGATGCTTGACACTTGATACTAATTCAATGGCGCTAAAACGTCAAGAGATTTCTTCTGCGGCCAAGAAAAAACTTTTTAAAAAAACGTGTGTGAAACTTAGTGAAAAAATGTAATAAAGATAAAAGAACTTATTATAACGAATGCTTTGAAAATATTGCTTGAGTGTGAGAAAAGTTATTAGAAGCTGTTTTTCAGCCATTTCTAGTAATTTTTATTTAAATTTCCCAATTTCTTAACTTCACAGAAACTTTATCTGGAAATATCAAAATACACTTTCATATTCTGGGGCTGTACACATACCTCAAATTTATCAACAAAACTGTGACAGCCCTGTCAGATACTTTCAAAATTATCTAAGCAGCTTTGTTTATAAATTAAATGCTCCCAATCACTAGTTTTTGCCGAATACATAATAAAAAGTGAAATGGACTGAAACTTTCCCCAGAAGGAATTTTTATCTATACATATCAAATAAACTAATTTCAGTTACACCTTTTAACTTCCAGTAGAGCTAAAGAAATTCTGTATATCAATATTTCTGTTGTATACTTCGAAAGGTCTTTTCTCACTTCATCTATTTTAAAACCGTTTTAGGTACGTTAAATTCAATTTTGTGTTTTTGCTATCGACATAACTGTTGTTCTTTAAAAATATGATTTGTGTGCGTCTGTAGGTTTTGAAATACAATCGAGATGTTATGCCTCGCGCCTTTCTCCTTGATCTATTGCTGGAGATAACCACTGAACCGTAATGTAGTCATTCATATTAAAATTTATTGAGAAAAATGACAGTTAAAAATGAAATTAAATGAGGATTACTTTTTTATGGAACCAGATTAATTTGAGCTGAGTAATTAAGAGAATAACTTGCGTATGAAAGAGATTTATTTCCTATTTTGTAACACCAAAAGCAAGTGACTTGCGATACAGTTTGAGTACTATTCAGCACTCAGCATAGAACTCGATCGTTATTTCATCATCACTTGGGAAAGAACACTGTCAAGAGAAAATGAATGAATCGACAGAACGCTATTCTTGGAACGAATAGACACACATTAGCTTAATGTAAACAAGTATATTGCTGCATCTCTTACATGCTTACTTCTCAAAACTGATGCATGGTATACATCGTCGAGATTTCTATTTTGTTTGCAGTGTATGATGGATTTGTACATTTTAGAAGCAAATATTTCGAAAAGCGCGCTGATATAAACTGCCAAATGTTTAAATAGTTTACTCATTGCAATGTATTTGATTTATTTTTCTTGCGCAAAATATGTGTACTTTCTTGCATAAAATACATCTATATCTGTTACGAAAGGGTAGAAAAATAGAAAAGGCGTACCAATTGGTTTCATTGTTGATGTTATATCTGCAAACAACGTTAAGACGAGGTCAAGGCCAAGACACGGTTCTGACTCTAGACGTATGTACAGGAGAGTGCAGGAACTGAAACTTTTATTGGTGATTTGAATGGTGGGCCGTAGCGTTACATAATATTTCCTTAAATGTGTTCAATTCTTGTTTTGACTTTTTTTACCAGACAATATATGTTTGGAGAAGATGTTCTCCGAGCCATCTGGCAACCATGTAAAGGGTTTAACTAAATTACTTGTAATCATTGATAGTGACATTGAAATTAGTTTGTATGTTTTGTCCAGTTAGTACTGAAACACGTCGTATGTAAATAAAGTTTAAAGTTAAAACAAAAAGGGGCCACAAACATCTACTTGATCTCCTTCTGGCCACGCACGCCTACGATTCCGACACATCTATCCGTGAACTATTCTGACATACTTTTGTGAGCCACCAACTGGTGCAGCCGCCCCCTGGAACACGTGCGTCGCGGCACAGGGCTCCGGAGCTCTGCCTTATCGCTGCGCCCGCGGGAGCCGACAGCTCGCCTCGTTGGCGGCGGGGAGGTCGACGTGTCGACTCGCGGCCCCCAGCGACGGCGGCCGTCGCAAATGGCGCCTGTCGACGGCAGCTCTCTCGGGCTTTTAACGAGGCCGCACCGCACCGCGCTGCGCCGCGCCGCGCCAGAGGGCCACACGTTTGTAGCCCGCGCCGCCGCCACCGCCGCCGCCACCGCCGCCGCCGCCGCCACCGCCGCCGCCACCGCCGCCGCCACCGCTGCCGCCACCGCCGCCGCTGCCGCCACCGCCACCGCCGCCGCCGCCACCGCCCCCGCCCCCGCCACCCCCAACGCCGCCACCACCGCCGCCGCCACCGCCACCGCCACCCGCGCTCGAGGGAGTTGTTAGAGCCAAGCGCTGCAAAGCGTCGCCCTCGGAGGGTGCACTTCCACCCCCCCCCCTCCTTCCCCCTAGAGATTTTGATATGCCCCCTGCTGGAATAAGTATTTATCTGTCCTTGCCAGCACAAAAATATGTACTCCTTTTTTAGTTGTGTAACTAGTAACAGATGTAATTGTGCAAATATATAGTAATAGGAAAACTAGGTTAAACGACTCGTTATTTTATTGAAGGCAAGCTGCAAATGCACGATGAATCATTTTGGTTGTACCACACACCAGCCTGTTACGTAGAATATTGTAAATGTAGTAAAAATAAGACCTTATGGCCATACTTGAATTCATGGATGCAAAATGTCTCCTCTTTTACAGAATTATTATATTTAAAATACCTATCTGTTAGCTCAAAGAATTAGTTTAGGCATAAAAAAATTAAACTTTGGGCTCCTTAAATTTCAAAACTCAATTTTGATCTCTATACATTTTAGCATTTTAGAAATATGAATAGTAAAAAAAATTATTGAAAGATTAAACAAGAGCTGAGAAGTTTTTTTCGTTTCCTGAACAATTTCGTTTTCGGCACTTATGCGATTTCCTACAAACAAACCTCAATTATTGAATTAACAAGATAGATCCGTGAAAACCTTCCGGGCTATGTTACTCACTGATTTAAATGTGACAATAACTTCATTCTGGAGCCTTACTTCAGACAGGAAGATTCCGAAGGGCACGTTGTATCGTAAAGGCCAGGCAACATGCGTGGATAAATATTCTGATATTCCTGAGAATTTATTGATATAACGTCATAGAAATATAATATCAACGGCCGAGCCAATATCACTGAGACTTCCGAATAAAATGACCTATAACGCATCGTCTCCAAGGTATGCACGTTAATTACGTGTGTTGCGAATTGCGGATAAATTTGAACTTGTTGAATTTTTATAGCTTTATTGCTTATATACGTCTTTTTGAGGCGTTCTTAAAGGAGGGGGTAAATTCGTATCCTATAGTAGAGCACAGGGTTTTTTCTATCGATCACGTCTTATAAATCGTACAAAAACGTCATCTTTCTGTAGCACATCATGTACTGAGAGGTTGGAAGGATTTGATGAAGATTATAATGATAATAAGTCGAAAAATACATCTACAGTAAAAATTTTCAAGTGCTCAATGGCACAGGTTAATATTGTAATAGCTCCGTAAATTTATACATAATATTTTTTCACATTTTAAATAGAATAAGTGAAAGAACGAAGGAATTTCAAACTTGCCAAAATAAAGACCATCCTTCAAATGTTTTTTTTATTAAAATATAATTATATTTATGTGATTTAAAAATAATGGTCGGAGTAAAAATTAATTAAACATTTCAGTTATTTTTATTATACTGCTACAAATCAATTACGAAGTTCAAACAAATTGTTTTCACCATTGAGGTGAACCTCCTTACGTACCTAAATGTGATTTTAAAATAGAATGCCTGGGAAAAATTAATTATAATATTTCTTTTTTTTTTGTAAATTGATGCAAAGCAATTACCAAGTCCAAAAAGATATTGTTTTCATGATTGAGGTAAACCTCGGAATTGCAGTTGGTGTATTTTCGTAGATAAGAGTTTTTGTGGCATTTGGTCCTGCGGATTTTTCTCTTGCAAATAATTATTCTTTGGTTAAAAGTACATTTCTCAGATGTTTTTTGATGACCAATAACTCAAACGTTATAATTACGAATACAGAGAGTGAGTTGTGTGTCCTTCAATTTTTTTAAAGTGGCCGATGATATTAGGTTATTGTTACTCCTTCTGCCTTATATGAATGTTGAATTATATGAATGTTGAATTATATGAATGTTGAATGAATGTTTGTAATTAACGGGGCTCGTGGCCTTAGTAATGTGCTTACCACTGTATCAATCATATTTCTTCCCCTACTTCATCTTCTCCACATTTCCTTCTGCCCTTATCTATTTTTAAATATAATAACAATAATAATAACAGTATTAGCACAGAGGAAGGGCAACGGGAGATTATGAAAGAACAATGCGCATATATTACCTGGCTCTAAATACTGTGAAAGGAAAACTAGAGGAAGGGGGCTTTGAACTTGAAGACAGATGATAGAAGCAATGTCGGACGACGAAACTCATGTAGGTTTGGGAATGAGACAAGTAAGGTGCACTGACCAAAGTAAATTGAGGGAATAACTGCCTGAAAACTTCCCCGAACGAGAGGAAGTGTTAAAAACACAACTAAATGAAGAAAAAACCCATCAAGGCTTACATACGCTGTCCCTGATCTGAACCACTCGTTTGGACTCGTTATTAAATGGAGCAGAACTGATATTGACAACTTACAACGGAAGGTGAGAGGTCTAAATGGCAAAGGAACGCGTAAGGAACTTTAAATGAAGTAGACCCTGGGGGTCCAGGCAACAACATTCAACCATTGAACAAATTAATACAATCACCAGCTTCATAGAGAACCATAACACGAATTTTTAACTGCATATTGAATAGGTCATAATAAATTGATTATTTTACATGGCAAGGTTTGGGATTTTTTTTCGACTTGGCGTGTTTGCCATGTAACAGTTTTAAGGCATGTCTTTCGCTACCCTAGAAGATGTGTACATAGGCTGCGTTTCTCATTATTGCACTACCTTGGTCTGCATAAGCTGTAAAGTCAGTATGTGGAAACAAAGTACGGCGAAAGGTTAATATTTGAGCAATTGGTTAGAAGAAAATTATTTACTCTGCTAATAAAATATGTATAAATTATATAGAAAGAATAGTGAAGGTGAAATGGTGGATAATGACATTTAGCTGTTATAATGCGTATCTTTTCATGCCAAAGAAAGGCAATGCGACTGTCAAATATTTTAATGCACAGAGCCAAGATACGTTCATTCAAACGAAAGATGGCAGTTGTCCAAAGAAGCCATAAGATCATTTACGCAGAGTTTCTTGGGTTTTGGATTTCATAAAAAATAAGCAGACGATATTCAAATGTGGGGAGAGTAGATGTACTAAGATGGTTCTGAAAATGAGTGAATAGTTATAATGTATTGGTTTCGAGGAGAATGGTCAGACTTTGATGGAAAGTTTCGTTATGTTGAAACAACTAGAGCTGGCTAAAATACGTATTGACTTACAAGAACGTTACTCTCTTTAGAACAAGAATCTATGTCCACATCCATGAAGAAATATTTGTTACACATAGAATAAATATTGTAGTTAGTAGATAAAAGACGAGTAATACTAACATTGTCAGATTGTAACTAGATATGTGACAGTAAAGACGTTAATGAACATTTATGAACTTTTTTTTGGTAGTTAGGTGATCGTTTTGTGAATAAAATTAGTGTATTTGTTTTTCTTTTTAATTTGTATTTAATTTATGATTTTGTTACAAAAACTTGGTGATTGATCTGACCCATACAACTTTGAACTCTTATGCTCACGAGGCGTGTTCACAATATTAGGGAAATCAAATTCGTATTGGCAAGAAAACGACTTGAATTAGCACGGTTTCAGTACGACAGGTCAGTTTCTTTAACCACGAAAATAATAATTCAGCAAAAACTCAACAGCACTTCCTTTTTTAAACATCAGCTATAACTGTACTTATTTTCCCGCGCTATCTACGTCCCTTTCACGCCGCCATCTTTGAAGTGCTGCCGCCTTTCCGCGTCGAAATTCCACCCTCCCGATGACACGATCTCTTCCGACTCCGCAGCCACATCAGCGAGCGAGAGAGCGCGCGCATGGGCCTTTAAAATAATATTTTAGTGTTATTTGTGCCGGGTGTCAGGGAACAAGTCATCGCCTCCGTTGAGCAGAGACTGCGCTGGGATCTGTGAGAAGGGGTAACCCTCTAATGCTCCACTTCTCGAGAGGGAAGACCTCAGAGCTACCGTCAATGGAAATGGGGATTGCGTGTAGATTGAGAGGACTGAGTATATACTATAAGCGAAATGCTCCTGAAAATTTAATGTTTATAAACATGGTATAAAAATAGAGACGGTTTTTGGGTCCACTTCTCTCGTGTTATCACGTGATAAAATTCATGAGTTGGTTGGAACGGGACTTCATTTCATAAGATAAGCAATATTTGTGCTGGGATGGGGTTCAACTTGAGGAAAACGTTTTTGATGGATGTAACGAGATGTTTCAAAGTCTTCAGGATGGAGAGATGCTTTTAGTTGAGACGATTTTAAGCAAAACATAAACAGTGACAGATTTGTGTCGGTTTGTGTTTTTAATTTATTATTTTTAGGAATAGTCGTACCAATAATTTTGACGGTTTTCATGTGACTAATATTGATGTGTGCAAATCAGCAATTTTAAAGGAACATTGAGTTAAAAAACATTGATTAAAAGAGTTTAATTCCTATAATAGAATAATTTTATTTAAATATTATCCATTATTTCTCTCTTCTTCGCCCACACCTCCACCGTCCGTTTCGCCGACCCCGCCTACGCCTTCCACCCAACTCCCCCTTACCCTACTCACGTCTGCAACTCCAAGGCAGGCCTGCGTACCCGCATAGTCCATTCCCACCTCGCCACCGTTCCCGCCCTCGCCTCCGTCCTCGTCTTCGCCTCCGTCCTCGCATTCGACCCCGCCTTCGCGTCCGTCCCCGCCTTCGCGTCCGTCCCCGCCTTCGCGTCCGTCCCCGCCTTCGCGTCCGTCCCCGCCTTCGCGTCCGTCCCCGCCTTCGCGTCCGTCCCCGCCTTCGCGTCCGTCCCCGCCTTCGCGTCCGTCCCCGCCTTCGCGTCCGTCCCCGCCTTCGCGTCCGTCCCCGCCTTCGCGTCCGTCCCCGCCTTCGCGTCCGTCCCCGCCTTCGCGTCCGTCCCCGCCTTCGCGTCCGTCCCCGCCTTCGCGTCCGTCCCCGCCTTCGCGTCCGTCCCCGCCTTCGCGTCCGTCCCCGCCTTCGCGTCCGTTCCTGCTTTCGTGTCCGTCCCCGCCTTCGCGTCCGTCCCCGCCTTCGTGTTCGTCCCCGCCTTCGCCACTGTCCCCGCCCTCGCCACTGTCCCTGCCTTCGTGTCCATCCCCGTCCTCGGCCCTCTCCTCCGCCGCCACCGACCCCGCCCTCTCCTCCGTCCCCGCCTCCGCGTCCGTCCCTGCTTTCGTGTCCGTCCCTGCTTTCGTGTCCGTCCCTGCTTTCGTGTCCATCCCCGTCCTCGGCCCTCTCCTCCGCCCCCGCGCCGCAGAGACCCGCTTTCTAACCGCACCTCACGCTCTGGCCATGTACCCGCGTTCGGCTCCAGCCCTGACGCTCGCTTCCATTGCCTGCGATTCCAACGCCCCCACACCGCGCCGTTTGTTCCTCCTCATTGAATATCGCGCGCAGGCGATACCATCTGCGTGGCAGGTGCAGCTGCCCGCTTTGGGAGCGGGGCGTCGGCCTAAGGGGGGGGGGGGGAGACTGTACTTGAACTCAATCTGTGACTTTAAAAAAGCGAGCATTTCAATCAACTGAAAGTTTAAATACCATACACAATACGTGCTTGATTTCCCTCTGATGCACAATAGTGTTATTGTTCTACACATTCAAAGGATGTCTGGGTTGAAAATATGGGAGCAGAATTATTTCGACGAAAAATATGTGTCTAATGAATTCCAGTAAATTGTACGTTAGCAGAGACTAGTGTAATGGATACAAAGCATCGGGTAGCGGATAATGCTCAGAACACCGCCTAGGCCAGTTATCTTCTTCCCATGTCCCTTCTCTTCTTCCCTTCTCCTCCCTCCCTTTTTCTTTAGCGATCGGACCATCGCAACTACGAACCAATCTCCACAGAACTGAGCTTGAAGTGTTGCCTCCGTTCAAACATTGGGCCCGCGACTGCCTAGGGGCCCGGGTTCTATTCCAGGCCAATGGATCTGAAATTTGTAATGGAAAAAGCGTCCTCTCGGCAAAGATTTCTCCAAGGCCTCATTTCCCCGCCAACCATTTCACCATTTCTCCATCTTTATCTTCACTTCATCCCTTATACTCACACGTCCCACCTTCATCCCTTACACACACACACACACACACACACACTGGCATGCACTACCCTACCACATACGCCAGGAAATCAGTCGGGAGCTTAGAGCTTGTCCCGGTTGGTTGAGGGAAACCCCACTATCTGCTGGTAGGTCGGCGCCGGATCTCGCCATCCACAGGGCGTAGATCGCCGCCACCTCCCGAGAAAAAAACATGCACTACACTTACGGGACTAATGACTTTAGTAGTTGACGTGTCCGGAATCACTAACAATGAACCAACCAATCCAACATCTTCCTGCTCCCATCCTAAAACCGGGTCCCCCCCTGTGCCGCGATCCCGATTGTGCCTGCCAGAGCTTGTTGTGGACGGATCGCGGGCCCGAGCCAGAAGGGCGATCGGAGGGCGAATGTAGTGCGGCGGGTGGCAGCAGGGCGGGGGCGGAGCGGGGGCGGAGCGGGGGCGGAGCGGGGCCGGAGCGGGGCCGGAGCGGGGCCGGAGCGGGGGCGGAGCGGGGGCGGAGCGGGGCCGGAGCGGGGCCGGAGCGGGGGCGGAGCGGGGCCGGAGCGGGGCCGGAGCGGGGCCGGAGCGGGGCCGGAGCGGGGCCGGAGCGGGGCCGGAGCGGGGGCGGAGCGGAGCCGGAGCGGAGCCGGAGCGGGGCCGGAGCGGGGCCGGAGCGGGGCCGGAGCGGGGCCGGAGCGGGGCCGGAGCGGGGCCGGAGCGGGGCCGGAGCGGGGGCGGAGCGGGGGCGGAGCGGGGGCGGAGCGGGGCCGGAGCGGGGCCGGAGCGGGGCCGGAGCGGGGCCGGAGCGGGGCCGGAGCGGGGCCGGCGACCGTTATGTCCTTCTATTGAGCGCGTGCTGCCCCATTGGGCACCGATTGAAATCGCGACCTGCCCCCCCCTCCTCCCTCCCGCCACGGATCCAGGACCGGACAAACGCCCGCGCCCCTCCCCCTCCCCCTCCCCCCACACGATGCGCCGGGGCGGGGCATCCAAGGGAAGGGAAACAGAATTGCATCTGCGCTACCGGGATGCATGTAATACTTGTTCACATTTGCTGACATGAAATGAGGAACTCTAAGTTTACTTCAGGTCACCGGCTTCTAGACCACTGCAATTCATACGTGTCTGTATATAGAATAGGAAGAAACTACGAAAGGAACAGTGGGGCTAAAAATTCGTTCTTTGTTGCATTCCAAATAACTTTTGCAATTTTTAAAAAAAATCAGTGGCTTCAACGAAAATGATACTTGCGTCATTTTTTTAGTACTTTGTGTTCTATTAGTTCAAAAATTGGAGCCGTTTTTGGAGAAAAGTTTATAAATTGCGTTATCTTCAGGCAGAAATTGCGCGAAAATAATTAGTTTTTAAAAAATGTACATTTGTACAAAACTCCCTATTTTATTAGAGAGAATTTTATTAGAAATGATTTTACTTCCCCCGAGACATCACGCACAAAATAAAGCAAATCAAATATTTGTAATACGCACGCCATAATCAGAACGATATCTTTTCATGCAAAACTTTATTACACTTTCATTTACATAAAACAAAACACGCAGTCTTCGTCTTGTTTGATTGAAGAATTGCTATATAAAATTGTTCCTGACGCAAGTAACACATCAATATCACTTTTTCGGTATTTGTAAAGACACTAAACAATGTATTATTCTAAACATTTTATTCATGAATAAAATTTCAAAAGTAATTTTCTTAATAATCGAGAGCTTAATATTATAACCGACCACTATTGCTTAAGGAGCACGGTAATGTTTCGTTCTCGAAACCATAAACAAAATAGTACTTGAGAAATAGTATGTATTTTGCTGCTTTTATCATTGCTCTACGACAATAAAAATGTAACAAAAACGGATATCGAAAGATTGACGCTGAAATACCATTATCTTTAGATTCATATTTAGGCACATTTTTATATTTCTTACTTAATTTTAAAGACTAAAAATTACGACATTTTTCACATATATTGTTTTCTGTTGCTTGACATTAACAAATTGAACCTCTTTTTTGTGAAGTCTTTAGGGATGAACCATCTCACGTAGTCTTGTAATTAAGAAATCTAAAGCGTTTTCCTTCAGCTACTATTTCTTGCAAATTACCATCTTTTCAAGAATTCGTAAATTAGTCGTTTCGTTTAAAATTAACAAATCATTGGTGATCGTCAATTATTCTCTCCAAAACGAAATATGCACGGTAAGAAGTTGAACCAGCGCGCAACTTTTCTTGAATGATGGATTGAAGAAATGCGGTTAGAGTGGGGGTAATAGTTACAAAATCAGCCACTAGATTTAAGAAGCATTGCCAATCTCTGGAGAATCAGTCATGCCTTCGCAACGTTCTCAATAATTTGCGTTCTCACTTTCTCAGGAGTTCGAGGTATCTCCTGGGATAGATCTTTACCTGCTTCGGTCATTCCTTTAGAATTTTGTAGAAAATGAGGGATAGAAGTTGTCGCCTTCAAAAGAAAATTGTTTCTATTTCACGCCTGTGAAGATGTGTTTGGAATGTTGTCACAAGTGCTTGCTGCGAGCTTTTGCCTTCAACTGTTTATTGTGCCAGAGAGGGGGAAGCAAGGTCATCGTTCAAGAAAAGTTGCGCGAGTAATAGTACGCACTGGATGACAATGGCGCGAATGGCAAGGCCACCATAGGAGTACTAAAATTAACTGGTAACTTATGCATTCCCTGTGTTTCACAAGAGGGCTGTGGGAGAGGAATCTTCTTTTTGAGGACAGGCATAGCGAAGATGGTGGGGCTATTTGGAACTGGCGGTAATTAATATTGTATCACAATGAGGAAAACACAATGTAACAACAACAAGATTTTATTCAGCTCACATGCAGGTTGCTTTCAAACAGTAGGATATCCAGAAACGAAGCCAAAATCACATTAAAGCAGGAGAGGTACAATGGGTAGCACAGTCGACAGTAAATCCAGTAGAATATCCAAACACAATGCCAGGTTACAACCAGTATCCAAAAACGTCAATGGCTCTCGTAGACATGCCAGACTTTAAATTTAAATGTAAATGTAAATCTATTCAGTCAAAACAAAAAAAGAAAACAACAACAAACACACACACTCACACACACACACACACACACACACACGCGCGCGCGTAAAAACTGTATGTGACGTTGGAGTGAGAAGATTATCGCACACACTGCCTGCTGTTCCGGGGGCGGTGCCCGTGTTTTTCTTGTTCTATTTTTCCCCTCTCCAGTTACCCTGGAGAGGCGGGAATTTATTTTACTTTCTGATTACATTATTTTCGACTGCAGCCGATTTGGCTTGTGCAGTTAGGGAGGGCTTTTTTACTTACAGACTAAAACTATCTTACAATCTTATATCTACATTCCCTTTGAGGTTTGTTAGTTTTTAGACTTTTTTAATTATTGAATTTGGAGTTCTTTGAATTGTTCTATTTTCTTCTTTGTGCCCGGTTCAATTCCAAGTCCCCGCATAGTCTCGCAGCTCGGCTCACCGCCCGCTGGTTGCTAGTTTCCCATTGGCCGCGCCTTTGCCGGTACTCCGCCCGACAAACTTCGGAGAAACTGTTTCGCGGTTTTCGAACTGCCGCATACAGCCGCATCAATTATCCGAGAATCTGGTAAAGGTCGTGGAAGCACAAGAAATATCTGTGGAAGGGCAAAAATGTATTTTAAGCGTTAGATTTTGGAAATTGGTAAATTTTTGAATTTAAATTTAATTTGAATGGTGTTTTGAATTTCGAAGAGTAACTGACGGAGGGAGCGAGTAATCAATTTGCTAGGTATATGGAGTACAAAATGGACTTTAAAACGTCTATTTGGATACTTTATTTATTTGTAATTTCCTGCACCACAGTATTTTCGAATAATGACATTGGTGATTACGGAAAAAATGTTGCCATAGAAATAATATGATTGATTGTGAATGACAGAAGAGGAATGAAATAAAATACATCCTTGTTTTGAAAGCAAAATTTAGTTAGAGTGAGCGCATATCAAACGTTTGAATACTGCTGCTTTGTCTTAATGGAACATTTGTGAATGGAATGGAACGTTTGCATAAATGAGGTTGAAAAAAGCAGCAAATGGTGGAAACTATGGATAACGGTTATACCCAACATTATAGTAAAAAATTAATGTTTTAAAAGTCCTCTTAGATGCAATTTGAAAAACGAATTGTTGACTTGACAGTTATTTATTCACTAACAGAAAAACAACAGTAGACCTACTCGCAAACTTAAAATTGAGAGTCAATCACAAACAATCACAATAAGCAAAACGTCAAAGAAGAGTGAAAAGACAATGTCGTTATTTCAAATTACATTTATTTCATATAGCCTGGGACAAAGCAATGAAAAATAAATAACATATTGTATCGGTGTTTAGTGTGTTTTGAGGGGCAGTTTTTAAAAATATTTCTTAAAGTACTTTCCATGCAATGGTAATAGCCCAATAATGAAAGAATTTTTCGATGATGCTTAAAATTTAGTAATTATTTTTGTTAAATGTGTCTTTTTCTTACTCTTAGACATTAGCGATAACATTTCTGCTTGTCTAATTTGCCTATTTTTACTTCTGTATCTTGCGTCTTCAAAACATTCAGTTCCCGGTTGTAATTTTCAATTTCAAAGTGTCAATCATTTCTCTCCGTCGTTAGCCTTGTCCGTGCGCGTCACAGCGTTCCGTTGGCTGCACTGCCCTCCTGACCTCATCCCACCCCCGACGTCACCTCGACCTCGCCGTCCCCCCCCCCCCCCAGGAAACGCTCCCGCATAGCCTTCCTTTAGCGGAGCAATAAATGCTTGAATTACGAGTGACAGGTCACACTAAAAAGCACGACAAAATTAAGACCACCCTGAAGCAGTTTTACGACAGCTACGAGGGAAAAAGTTTGCGAGGATAAATCTTGTCCCCGGCTTCTATTCTTTCTCTAATTGCCGCACCTTGAACGCTGCAGCTTCGATCTTCGGAGAGCTGTAAATCATCTGCGACGCGTCACCAGACACCATATGCATTTATAATCGCGCGTTTAAGGCGCGTTAGGCGGTCGTGGAGGAGACGGGGAAGAACCGGATTGGAGGCGAGCTCCAGCCCGCGCCGCTCCGAGGGGTGGGTGAGTGGGGGGGGGGGCGCTTCTGCATTTTTATAACTGGGTTCACAGGCTCACTCATGACGACTGACTGTACCGCGAAAACAGAATTTTGAAGTATTGGGTAAATAAACTCCATCTATTGTGGAATACACTTCTGCATATTATGGAATGTTGAAGTGAAAATAATTTTGATCAGACGTTCAAAATTCGAACCTCAAATTCAGATGTCATTAGCATCTTAGCGGACTAAAGATTTTTCTAATAATTGCAAGAAAATTATTACTAATGATTTCACAGCTCGGGCAAAAACATTCTTAAGAAACTTTGTTAAGTAATAACATCTGCACATGAATAAAAAGTCATTTTCTGTTTTTGTATAATCAAAACTTTCAATAAAATTTCCATTAAATATCAGTCGTTAGAATAGAATATTAACATATCGCGCTTTTGTGCAATTTAATCCGTTCATTCATGTTTTAATGAAGAAAAAAAATATAAAATTTACATATGTAGAGTCTGCACCACAAACACTATTTTTCCTCTTGTAAATTAAAGGTACTTGTTTGGAAATTTTAAATGTTATTGTAAAATTCTATCAATACACGAAATAACTAGATATTCCCTATTAAAAATGCAGTTACATGTAGATCTGAGATCTAGATAAGCACTGGGTGGATCAGGAGAATCAAGATGAGGTTCGATAGCTGAACGTTCACTATTCCTACCATTTAAAAAAGGTTTAGTTATTATCCAGTGCTAAAAAAGTTATTGTATGTGCGGAAACTTGTTGCAAAACAAAATTAGAAAACCTGCTGAAAGCAGTTAAAATGACGAATACTTACGGCATCGTAAAGAGCTGCGCAGACAGCAGAGTTACGGAACCGGGGAACTGAACCGACTCCGCGGTGAACAAGATTGTCATTCCATTTTCAACACCACGGTAAAGAACAGTTCATGGACATAGAAAGGGATTTTTGAATAAGTGTACCATGAAATGAGAAATGTACTGAACACGATGTTTCGTATGGGAACTATGACTCGTACTAGATTAAGAACTTTTAACTGAAGAAAATTATTTCACAGGACCCTGTCGTTCTGCAAACGATAGGGCGCACCATAGTTAAATGTAGTTGCGTAAGAGAAACTGTTATTGAATGTAATGAACTTATGCTTGATGCATCTTCACTGGCGGTAGTTTACGTTCGAGTCCGCGCGCGCGCGCACACACACACACACACACACACACACACACAGGTGGCTTTATATCTAGGATACAACTGTTCTTCAAGGTATGACTCATGTCACGGTAGTGTCAGCAAACGGTAGTTGAGAAAAGACTGTCGTTGTGTTTCTAAAAAGAAAATGTACTTGGGGCAGTCAGGAATAGTCTTGAGTTAATATGAAATGTAGTTAGTATGAGAAAGCTTCTCAAGATAGCTCATGAAAACGAGATGTCGGTTCCAATGAGGAAGGGATCATTTATGCACGACGTACAGAGCTTCTTGGAAGAGTTGAGCCACCCATGAAGTAATCTGAGTAATCCAAAGGGACCAGAAATTAACGGTTTAACATACTTAAGAACTGGTATATTTTATACTCCTCAATTAATTAAATACATAGGAAGTTTATTGATAAAGTAAAAGTAATATAATCTGATTATTTTATTTCAATTAGAATTTTTAACTTAAATATTTTTAAGTAATATTTTCAGTTTGAAATTACTTGTATAACCTTAATATACAAGTAATATACACCTGTATAACCTTAATATACAAATATATATATATATATATATATATATATATATATATATATATATATATATATATTCTAACACCCCTTTTATCGGTCACACAGCTGTATACCTTCTGCACACTCAGCCGCATTCACTGTAAGCGGGTTGTTAAGATATTATGCTCGTGAAGCGAGCTTAGAATCTCAGGAAGCAGGATCTTTGGGGTACGAGAAAGGTCTGAACCCTTGACACAATAAAAGTCACACAAATCACACATAAACGAGCGTATAATTCACTCCAAAATTCTGTGGCATGAGTTGATAACAACGAAAAACAAATCAAAAATAGAATTACACTTTCAAAAATGGTCAAATAAATACAAATAAGCAACCTTTACAGCCTATTCAATAAATGAACACTTAATTTTGTTCAGAACTAATTTTCTGAAGCAATTTCTCTAACCAGTACTGGAAATTCCCTTTGAAAATTCAATACGCCTAAAGTTAAATTATTCTAGTTACAATTGCACGTGAAATTAAACTTAATTTACAATCTCTTGCCTTTCTTTAAAATATTACATACTATGAATAATATGTGGGCAAGCGCACTACTCTCAATTTGTCTTTTAATTACAACTGCTGATAACAGAATAATGACTGCTCCAATAGAATGGTTTAAGGCAAGCAATAACGCATTAAATCTCCCACTACAAAGCTGCAAATTATTACCACCCGTGTCCTCAGTTTTCTAACACTTCCGAATCTAGTCTTTTCCCTGCCGACGTGAACTTGACCTAATTTCACAGTTCTACAGGTTACCTCGAAACTGTCCACTTTCCAACCTTGAAGTCGCGTGCTGGGTTGCGCACCGCGTTGCTCGATTCCGAAGTTCTGCGTCGCCTGCGCTGTCCTCTTGCGTCTTTTTCTTTCTTCCTGAACGGCGTCTTCTCCCCGGTCGACTCGCGTATTCTTCCGTCTCCACTAATCGGTTTCTTCTCCTCCCACGGCTGCTACCGCCTTCGATTACGCCCAATTTGTAGAAAATGTCCCTTGCACTTCCCTGACTGCTAGTGCAAGTACCTCGCTCGTTCCTAACTTTTACTCCGTTAATCAAGAACTTTCAGAGCTTTCCTCACAACGGGCAACTTTTTACTTCCCGCATTAGTTAATAGAAGAATACTTCACTAATTCCTCTCTACTTCGCGGACGACTAGCTAGACGTCTTTGCAACGCACGGTGGGGCCAAATGCCAAAAAGCTGGCCAAAAGTCCAAAAAAAAAGTTACTAGATAGGGATTTTGTCGTTGCTACTTCAATAGGTTGGTATTTGGGCCGTTGAATTCCGCAATTAGTAACGGTTTCTCTCTTATACTTGAGGTAAGAGATCAGTTCAAAGTTGGGCCTCGAGCGATCGATATCGGTCAGCTGTGAAACGTGTTTTCAGAACCTTTGTGTTTCGAAGGATAGAGAAGCGTGCAGTCGGCCGAATTCAATAAAACAAAATGGAATCTATTCCTGAGAGTAAGTAGAAACATAATATGTATACTTAATTTTTTAAAAAATAATTTGTTAATGTAATAATTAACGTTGATTGTTGGCAAAAAATGAAAATGCTATAATCAAAAATTTGTGTTTAAAATGAAAAATAACTATGTGCACCGTCGTGCGGGGCTAAAAACTTAACATGACATTATTCGAAATGTTATTCTCTGTGAGAATCACAAAAAAACAGCTGCTCGTAGCTGCCGTTTTAGTGCCTGTGACAAATTTTCGTAGCGCGTGCAACATGTAGAAATACAAACTTTTGATGATTTTGTTCGCCATATCGGTCCGCCATTTTGTTTTTTTAGCATTTTTATTCAATATTTATTAATCAGCATGCTTATAAACCCAAATCAACTCATTTTTAATTATAAACACGATCATTTCGTGTTAAAAATGGAAAAAATTGATGATTTGGTCCGCCATATTAGTCCGCCATTTTGTTTTTTGGCATTTTCATTCAAGGTTATTAATTAGCATCCTTAAAAATTCAAACTAACTCTTCTTTACTTATAAACATAATAATGTTGTGTTAAAAATACAGACTTATGGTAATTTTGTCCGCCATATTGGTCCGCCATTTTGTTTTTTTATGCATTTTTATTTAATATTATTAATCAGCATGCTTATAAACCCGAATGAACTCATTTTTAATTTTAAACACGATCATTTTGTGTTAAAAATGAAGAAAATGATGATTTTGTCCGCCATATTGGTCCGCCATTTTGTTTTTTGGCATTTTCATTCAAGATTATTAATCAGCATCCTTAAAAACCCGAATGAACTCATTTTTACTTATAAGTATGATCATTTTGTGTTAAAAATACAAAATTTTGATAATTTTATCCGCCATATTGGTCCGCCATTTTGTTTTTCGGGATTTTTATTACAGATTATTAATTAGAATGATCATAAACCTCTGAATACAAAGTTTCAGTCAAATCGTACAACGCTTTCGACTTTTGACCAGCTTTTTGGCATTTGGCCCCACCGTGGTATACTCCTATCTAAACAGTCGTTGCGGCGGCAATTACTACCTAATCTGACGAACGCTGATGAAAATCTGCTTACTTGCCGAGCGGTGACTTACTAGAAGAACTGCTGACCCGACGCGTGCTGGCAGAAGAGAGATGTTGACTCCAGGCGTGATGGTTCAGAAAAGAGGTCTTCCGCTTGCGCGCCCGCCTATTTATTGGCGTTACCTGGGGAAATTCTCTGTGGCGGGGGTAACTTCTCCTTCAACCCTTCACCAGTAAAACGTGGCTTGATAGTTCGTGGTGACTAGTACGAGCAACGGATACCAGGCTGCGCGTTTTGCTACTCTGGTTTTCGACCGCTCTTCTCGCTGCCTGTGAACGTTCATGCCGATGAAACGGTGGTGTTATGGGGTTGTATAATCCCATATCGCCACAATATATATATATATATATATATATATATATATATATATATATATATATATATACACATCATATACTTTTTTCGATGATACATTTTATTGATTTATTTTATTCGATTGACAAATGGGATTGAGAATTATTAAAACAAAGAATTATTATTAAAATACATTTTATTTCAAGTTTCATACGTGTTTTTTCTTAGATTCCTATTATAATATACGTTTGTGCAAAAATATAGATTTTCAATGTCTATTTACTAGGAAAAATTGAAAAAAAAATCTTGAGAAGAGATAATATATTTAGCTATTATTTCAGCAAGTAATAAAACCGCGTAAATTCCAGAAAAATATAAAAGAAAATATTTCGAGTCATATTTGAGAAAAGTTGGAAATTGTCCTTAGGACATAATGTAAAATCCTTCATTAAGATATCCATTTCAAATTGGTGTCGCTCTGACATCAATCAGATTGATTGGGGAGTATAAATTTTGAGGGAAATTATGTGAACATTTTGGGTGCTATTAATGTTCAGATGGACGGGTAGACAGATAAAGGGGTAGACGGTCGGTCGAAGGGTCGGTGGAAGGGTGGGTGGAAGGGTGGGTGGAAGGGTGGGTGAAAGGGTGGGTGAAAGGGTGGGTGAAAGGGTGGGTGAAAGGGTGGGTGAAAGGGTGGGTGAAAGGGTGGGTGAAAGGGTGGGTGAAAGGGTGGGTGAAAGGGTGGGTGAAAGGGTGGGTGAAAGGGTGGGTGAAAGGGTGGGTGAAAGGGTGGGTGAAAGGGTGGGTGAAAGGGTGGGTGAAAGGGTGGGTGAAAGGGTCGGAGAAAGGGTCGGAGAAAGGGTGGGTGAAAGGGTGGGTGAAAGGGTGGGAGAAAGGGTCGGAGAAAGGGTCGGAGAAAGGGTCGGTGAAAGGGTCGGTGAAAGGGTTTAACGAAGACATTTTCTATTTGCAAATTAAAACGAATTGCAGTTTTGAAAGACAGTCAGTTGGCTGGGATGTCTACTCTAATAAGTGTAATGTCCAGTCCAATGTCTTCGCCATTTCACTCAACCACTCCCTCTCCGCTTTCCAGCTTCCCGAAATCCATTTCCAACGTGTCTCCCACTTCTTTTCCTCCGCGCCCGATGACTGCACGGGCCGGCGGCGCGCGGCCGCACTCGGATGATTATCTCATACGAGCGCGTCCCCCAGACAAATTTCGGTGCTTTAGAATTGTGTTGGCGGGGCGTAAGATGACGCCGCCAGATAATTGGCGCATTTTAAGCGCGCGCCGCGCGTCCCGTGGCGGCGCTGCGGTCGCGTCTCCTGAAAGCGGGCGGGCGGGCGGCGTTGAATATATTCATGCTGCATTTCTCGGCCGCGGCGCGCGACCCGACGCGACGCAACGCGACGCCTCGCTGCAGACGGAGATAGCGCGGGCAGAGTGGGGTATGCGGGTGGAGTGGGGGAGGAGGGAGCTAGGCGGGAGGGAGACGGGGAGGAGGTACAAGTTGGAGGAAAAGGTGGCGTGCAGAAGAAGGTGGAGAGGGTTGGGGACAAATTGAGGTGAAGGGGTGACGGAGGTTGGGGGGGAAAAAGGCATGAAGAGGAGGATTTGGTTGATTGATCGATTGATGATTTTGGGCGCGTCAACTGTTTAGGTTATTAGTCCCGTAAGCAAAGTACATGTTCTATCGCGGGAGGAGGCGGTGATCTTCTTCAGCTGAGTAGCGATATCCGGCGCCAACCTACATGTCGGTTTGCGGGGTTTCCCCAACCAGGTATCTCATCAGTGGGGCACCTCCCCAGCCGGGATAAGATCTAAGCTCCCGGCTAGTCTTCTGACTCGTATGGTCATGTATTGCATATGCGTGTGTGTGTTAGTGTGTAAGGGGTGAAGACAGGACAAGGAAGAGGAAGAAAAGATTGCACGCAATCCGTAGACCGTGTTTGTTACTGTACTGTTGATCGGATAAACCATGGAAAACGCCCGATAAGAGCAGCCGGCCGCTAGAATACCCCTTCAAACAAAGGCAGATTTCGATCTAGCTACGTAATTCGTATCCAAAATTCTGCTATCTTCGGGACTCAGGATCTCTTCGGCACTAGGCCCTCCCGGTCAGAGGCAATGCAGTGGCGCCAGTTGATGCCCTGAGCCACCTAATCCCGGTGTGGAAGAGCAGGAAGTGTGCGAAACGGATGTGGAATACTGTGAATTTTGGGGTCGTGGTGAAGGCGGCGTGGAGGTTAAGGTTAGGTGCCAATGGAGAGCAAGATGTGTATTGGGAAGGGGGAGAGGGAGGGAGTCGCTAGAGACAACGCAGATTGGGAAAGACAAATGTCTCCTGACATGGCGGAGGCGAGAGAGTGGGCGTTGAGGTTTGGTGGCGGCAGAGGTTGGGAGGAAACAGAGGGCAAAGGAGGAGATGGTGTTTGGAATGAGCGCGTTGCAGTCCGGGTCGAGGGGTATACAGGAAGACAACGAGATGACCGCTAAATGATACAGGCTGGTGAAGGTAGAGGCGAAGAGAGGGACGAGGACAGGTGAAGAGACGTCATTGAAGAGGGAGAGATGGAGAAGAAGTACATGGAGATGGTATGAACTAAGATGGATGGAAGAAAGAGAATGAAAAGATAAGAGATGCTCGTTAATTATCTTATTGCCACTTTTAATGAAGTATTCTGGATCTGAAGGGTTCTGAAAACATTCCAGAACAGTAAGAGTTTAGCGTTTAAGTGTACAATAAACTAAATCCATTCTTTTCAGAGCAAATAAAATCGTAAAACAGAAAACTTGAATCAGGTTGTATGAGAAAGACCAAAGTAATCTGAATTTGACTAAATTCTTTCAAAAGAAAGAATATTACAAATAACCTCTCTTTGAATGGCATACATAGTTTATTGCGTCTACAGGCTGACGAATATCAATATTAACAGCAAAGATAAATTCATGAGAATCCTAGAAATATAAATGTTTAACAATAGTTCACCACTGCTTTTGTAATAATCTAAATATACCTTTTGTGGCTCCACACACAACTAATCTTAACTAATGAGGTGTCAAATAAAAAAATATGGGATATGGGACGAATTGCATTTTTGTATGATTTTTTTTGTTGCAAAATGCGTCTAAATTTGTGAGGTACAAATCTTATGCTTCTACACGGAGAGCTTAAAGACTGTTTCTAGACATCAATAAGGATTTCTCAAAAATATTGGTGCCTAAAACCTTAAAGCCTAATTTTCTACGCCGAAGGCATCGAGAGATGTAATTCGAAGTGTTTGAGTGTACATTATCACTCAGTAATCTACGAAGATTGATCTACCGGGACATTCTATTACCTTTTTGGTGCGTTGGGTTCTGACACGTTCACTTCGTGTTATCGGTGAGGCACTGCCTTTGTACGACATTAAACAATTTAAACCAATACACAAGTTGTCGTGACAACTAAAATATTTCCGGCTGCATAACTGTTTCTATATAGTTAGGATTAGACTGACCACACAGAGGAACAAATATATTTTAAATTGTAACCAAATTCATTAATTGACATTTGTTGTCGTGATAGAAGCAGAGCGGTGGGGGGAGTTGTCAGCAATACAATGAAATGAAATATGTAGTATTTTTTTTAACAAGATTTAACCGTTTCTAACCATGTTTTTATGATGCTGTTGTTCACCTTTCAACTATGTATGGTAAAATGTAGAGTAGGAATTCTGGAGCTCAGGAAAATGTGTGCAAATTATACTTTTCCCCACAAGTCATGACGTTTTTACTATTTTTTGCCGTTAAATGAATATATATCGTGGATTTTATGTACACGTCAAACATATTTTCCCTCTATTCGGAAAAGGGGAAGGCGTGGAGTGTTCGTGGAGGCAGCCATTATTACCGCCATCATCGCCGCCGATGTGCGGCCCGAAGACGCGCCCTCCGCCGTCGACGCTGTGCGGCGCTGGTCGATCCACCGCCCGAGGGGCCGGCGGAAGATGGCGCAGCTTATTAACTCTCTCATCTCGCGGATGAGGCGAGCGCGGGGGGAGGAGGAAGGGGCGGCGCGCCCCGGGCAGCGCTGGGCAGAACGTGGGGAAAAGGGAAATGGGAAGGGAAGGGAAGGGAAGGGAAGGGAAGGGAAGGGATGGGATGATATGATATGATATGGGATGGGAAGGGATGGGATGGGATGGGGTGGGGTGGGAAGGGGAAAGGAAGAGAAGGGGATGGACGAACAGGCGGGACGCAAGGGGGTTATCAATACAGATAGAGAACAGGGCACGACAGAAAGTAGGCAGTGCGGAGAGCAAGACAGGATTGGTTGGAAGATGTCAGCGGGAAGTTGAACATGCGCGGGTATGTGAATTAAGCGTGAGCGAGGTGTTCGTTGATTTGTGTAGTGTGTGGGCAAAGAAATTTGAGCGTGGGCAAAAAGAGTTGGGGGACGGAGGGATGAGTGGCGTGTGTGTGGGGGATGCAGGCGCGGGCAAAGAGTTAAGTGAGGGGGGCGGTTGAATTGATTTGAGTTGAGTGCGGGTTGGGAGTTTAATTGATACGAGTTGAGCGCGGGTGGGGAGTTTAAATGATTTGAGTGTAACGTGGGTAAGGAGTTGAACTGAATTGAGTTGAGCGTGGGCGGGGAGTTGAACTGCATTGAGTTGAGCGTGGGCGGGGAGTTGAACTGCATTGAGTTGAGCGTGGGCGGGGAGTTGAACTGCATTGAGTTGAGCGTGGGCGGGGAGTTGAACTGCATTGAGTTGAGCGTAGGCGGGGAGTTGAACTGCATTGAGTTGAGCGTGGGCGGGGAGTTGAACTGCATTGAGTTGAGCGTGGGCGGGGAGTTGAACTGCATTGAGTTGAGCGTGGGCGGGGAGTTGAACTGCATTGAGTTGAGCGTGGGCGGGGAGTTGAACTGCATTGAGTTGAGCGTGGGCGGGGAGTTGAACTGCATTGAGTTGAGCGTGGGCGGGGAGTTGAACTGCATTGAGTTGAGCGTGGGCGGGGAGTTGAACTGCATTGAGTTGAGCGTGGGCGGGGAGTTGAACTGCATTGAGTTGAGCGTGGGCGGGGAGTTGAACTGCATTGAGTTGAGCGTGGGCGGGGAGTTGAACTGCATTGAGTTGAGCGTGGGCGGGGAGTTGAACTGCATTGAGTTGAGCGTGGGCGGGGAGTTGAACTGCATTGAGTTGAGCGTGGGCGGGGAGTTGAACTGAATTGAGTTGAGCGTGGGCGGGGAGTTGAACAGAATTGAGTTGAGCGTGGGCGGGGAGTTGAACTGAATTGAGTTGAGCGTGGGCGGGGAGTTGAACTGAATTGAGTTGAGCGTGGGCGGGGAGTTGAACTGAATTGAGTTGAGCGTGGGCGGGGAGTTGAACTGAATTGAGTTGAGCGTGGGCGGGGAGTTGAACTGAATTGAGTTGAGCGTGGGCGGGGAGTTGAACTGAATTGAGTTGAGCGTGGGCGGGGAGTTGAACTGAATTGAGTTGAGCGTGGACGGGGAGTTGAACTGAGTTGAGTTGAGCGTGGGCGTTGAGTTGAACTGAGTTGAGCGTGGGCGTTGAGTTGAACTGAGTTGAGTTGAGCGTGGGCGTCGAGTTGAACTGAGTTGAGTTGAGCGGGGGCGTTGAGTTGAACTGAGTTGAGCGTGGGCGTTGAGTTGAACTGAGTTGAGCGTGGGCGTTGAGTTGAACTGAGTTGAGTGTGGGCGTTGAGTTAAACTGAGTTGAGTTGAGCGTGGGCGAGGTGTCGAACTGAGTTGAGCTGAGCGTGGGCGTTGAGTTGAGCGTGGGCGTTGAGTTGAGCGTGGGCGTTGAGTTGAGCGTGGGCGTTGAGTTGAGCGTGGGCGTTGAGTTGAGCGTGGGCGTTGAGTTGAGCGTGGGCGTTGAGTTGAGCGTGGGCGTTGAGTTGAGCGTGGGCGTTGAGTTGAGCGTGGGCGTTGAGTTGAGCGTGGGCGTTGAGTTGAACTGAGTTGAGTTGAGCGCGGGCGAGGAGTTCAAAGGGGCAGGGAGCGACGTGGGTTGCGCGAGACGGGGTGGCACGTGGCGCAGGGCGGGGGCGGGGTGAGGCGGGGCGGGGCGGGCTCCGTCAGTCAACAGGCGCCTTGTCGCGCTTGTAAGCCGCTGATAGAGAAAACAGCCCCCGCAAACAGCCTCTGATAAGGAGCCGCTACTTAAGCACCGCCCAAATCCCGAGTTGTTTTTCCAAGCGCCTCCGCTCCCAAAAATTCTTAATTAGATACTCCCCGGACGCGTTTTCTTTTCTCATTTCGAAAGTAAATGGAGGAGGCGACGGTCTCATTATAAAAGCGGACGCGTTTAAAGTGCATAATGGTGTTATCACGGATTAGAATATTAACTCTGATGGAATTTAAAATTTAATGTGCATAATGCAAGGGAGAAAGGGAGAGAAAATGCAAGAAAAGCTTCCGAAATAAAATTTACATACACCTGGAGATCCCTTTAATTTATCGTAGACAAATATGGAAGACACGTGAAGATGATGGCACACTCTGAGGGTAGAATATGTTTTTCTCACGTAAGTGATATTCCTTTTTCTCTGTTCTAAAAGCACGAGAACTACAGGAATTTAAATTAATTTGAATTCTTTAAAAGTAACTCTCATAATACATCTATATTTTGTTTACATACAAAGAGCAAGCTGCAAGAATGTGGCTGATCAATTATTTGTACTACATTTTTAAATTTTCAACTACATTTTATTTATAACTTCTGATTTATTCTTCTTCTATTTATCCTTTCCCTTTAAGGTCGTCTTGGAATCAGTGGAAATATCTAATTCTTCTCTTTATGTTTTCGCTTTCTCTCAAATATTTGTTCTTTTCATTGTTTCCTTTTTCTTTCATATGATCGCTTAAAACTAATTTTCATTTCCCTTTGAAATCACCTAAGTTTAACGGCGTTATAACTCATATAATTATTTACTTGTTTCCTCTTTTTTGTATAGTTTATTTTTAAACTCTATTATTCTTGTATTTCTGTGATTGACTTATTCTCTCATTGGTATTGCAAAATATTTTTCTGCGTCCATCGTCTTCATTGTAACGAGATGACCAAAATATGATCAACGTCCTATTCCTATTTACGATACTTTATTCTGTAGTTTCCGATTTTTTAATCTATTTCGAAATTGCGATGCCACAACTGTTCAATATTTTGAGGTTGTTGATACCGAAAAAGTATTTTTAGAGCGATTCATCATGTGTGTCTGTCTGAGTATGTTTATCCTTTTGTCTATGTCTTTTGTGACTGTCTCTTTGTGTCTGTGTATGACTATGTATGACCCTATGTATCTCTGACCGCGACTGTTCGTCCGTCCTTCTGTAGTCGAACTGCCTAAAAATCGATATACTTCAATGGAGCTGGCAGATCTTGAATAATTTATATGAATGACTTAGAACATTTGAAATATTTTCCCAAAATCACTCCAGTTTTTTTCAAATGATCGAAAAGAGGGTAGTGGATTTGCACATGCGGTAAAACCAATTTTTGTGAGAATTGTAATAAAATTGTATTGCGAGACGTGACGATAACAATAGATATTATTAAACGAACAAATGTAGCCTTTAAGGACCCCCGAGCAAAATCATTTATAAATTATTTTAAACTTTTTATTTATATTTCATGTTATCAAAAAATTACGTTCCTCTTGTTTACCCCAAAAAATGTTAAGAAATAACATCCACCCAGGAGGGGACGAGTATATTTATTAAGACAGAATTTAAATAGTTCTAAAGAGACATGCAATTTGAAGTTCAAAGAAGTAAAAAGAAAGTATGAAATCTAAGGCTCAACACACGTCATTGGTCATAGGAACAATGTGGGAGTTCTGTAAAGCGACATGTAATAGCGGATCGAATGGGAACACATGGCCGGGAGGTCAAAAGTTAGGAAAGCTACTGCAAATGAATCAGATATAAATCAATGAAGTATGAATGGCCATTATGAAATGAATTGAAGGTAGAAAATTGATGTTGCTTGTCTGGAAAGCAGCTGAGCAATATAAATTACTTTTGCTTCATAGACTTCAATCTATTTGACCAGCTCGAAACGGTTTTGTGGACATATTGACATGAAAGCGTTATTGAACCTTCAGTTAGCGGGGCAGTAGTAGTTCAACCGTATGATTAAGTACTTACGGCAATGTTGCAGAAGAATGCCAAGGTCTGGCGTTTTGAGGCCTCTATTTCTTGATAGACTTCTTTCTTAATTTGGATAGCTCATCGCAAGACCAAGATATAGTTGATAAAACGATAGAGAAGAACAAACGCTGAAACGCCAAACAATAGAGTTTTGCAAGACGTGGGATCCAAAAACTTCTATTACGTAAAATAAGTTGCCAACGGTAACTCATTTTCAAAAATAGTAGTGCTCCAACAACTCGTATTTTATCGCGATATTGTGAATCGTTATGTAATATTGTAATTTGAAAATTTATGCCTGACACTTCAATTATCATTTAAAAAGTTCTTTAAGAAACAATGAGCGAAAAATTCCTATTTTTTAAAATTCAAACGTTGAAACGAAAACGGCTCTCTGCTATTGAATTCAGAGTATTCACGACGCGCGATGCATATTTTAGCCATAAATAAACTCATTAGTTTATATTAATGCGAACCTACGGCTGCCGTCATAATAGCCTTATGATAACAGTGCAGTTTAAAATATAGTTAATGAATACATAATATTAAAAGTAATATTTATTTTCAAGGACTGACAGCCTCCAAGCTCTTTTCACCTTTCTTTATATTAAATACCAGAAACACAAAATTTAAATCCACTATGTCCTGGATCCCGATACCACATTTCACAAGAAACACTCTTTAAAAACAAACACTGCCTGTCAATGAGAAATTATTCTGAAAACTTCAAGCCGTATCGCGACGTTCCTATTGTTAGATGCCAACTTCATCATCAGAGAGGCCAAATAGGTGAATTTCAAGTTACCGTACATGAAATAAGTTTGTGCAAAATTATTTTCAATAGTAAATTATAGTTAAAACGATAAATATAATAAAATTAATTAAGCAAATTGTAATTAAAATTAAAATAAAAGTCGGCAACACCGAAGAAGATAAATCTTATAAATCTTGGAAATTAGAACGGTCTCTAAGACCTAAATAAAACGCTCAAATTAATGAATATTCCAATCACCTGGATATTACTTTTTTATTTTTATTCCAGAAAATGGTTGCAATAAACCATGTTCTTCCACGCAATACTTGTGACGCTTACGTAATAAGCATGTACATTGCAACTAATGTACAATAGATATAAATTTTCGCACCTAATGTTCTAAGATTTTAATATTAAGTTAGACGTTACATATTGCGTTAAACAATTAGAAGGGAGTTTCAGAATTACCAACTGCCTCTGCCTCTCAAATTACGTTTACAGACTAAAACCGCCTCAAACGAAGCCCTGGTAATTGGAATATACCATTTGAAATTCTTTTCCAATTTCCGAAAAAAATACAATTTTGAAAAATTGAACATGATCTCATTTGAAGAACTGTTTTGTAGTGAACATATTTAATTAAGAAAAATGTATCTTCATAATAATTAATAATGTAAATATAATATCTTAATGACTG
Organism: Gryllus longicercus; assembly: GCA_038098605.1. Classification (NCBI taxonomy): domain Eukaryota; kingdom Metazoa; phylum Arthropoda; class Insecta; order Orthoptera; family Gryllidae; genus Gryllus; species Gryllus longicercus. Next base: position 135,192 of record JAZDUA010000326.1, on the reverse strand, counting down.
TAGTTGTAGGAAGGCGCTGAAAAAATTTTAATGTTTTCAATTGTCGAAAAATCAACGGTCACCGAAAATGACACCTGCACCATTCTCTACAGATATTGCATTCGAAATTGTTTCATGGTTTGTTTAAAATTCGATTGAGATGGTCGGCATTGAACACCTAACTTCTTCCAACACACACAAGAACTTTTCAAGGCTATTTTGTATACGTTCACATATATTCAAATCCAATTTTGTTTTGAAAAGTATTAAATACTGTATGTAATATTAATACCGAAAAGAAAAACTGAAGAACTGTTCTATTAAATCAAATATGTATATATAAATGAGATAACGTCAATCCTGGGTTTGAATAAATCTGAATAGAAATGTATTTATTAAAGTTTTTATCTTCTTTATTAATTTCGAATCTGCTTAAATTGACGAAAATCTACGTAGCCTCCGACCTTTTGAGAGGTGTCTATGTTTTGCTAGATACCTAGTAATCGAAAAACATAAAAAACAATGAAACAGTGAGGGGGGCGAAGGCGGAAAAGTCAGGAAGTGTGGCAAAGGCTCTCTCGATAACTTACAACTTATAAGTTTGTTGTAAGTTACAACGAAGCAGTACTGGTGGCTTCGAGGCCAGTGACGGTGGTGATAGTGGCGGCTGTGACGACGGCGGTGACAATGGTGAAGACGACATTAAAACGGTGACCGTGATAATAGCGGTGATGAGTGTCAGTGATGATGACTGTGACGACGTTGGCGATGAGTGTTGTAGAGACAATAGTAACAGTGGCGACGACGATGGTGACGGTACTGGAGACGGTGATGACTGTGATGTTGACGATGGTGACACTTGACAGTGGCGATGAGGCTGGTGACAGTGGCGGTGGTGGTGGCGACAGCGATGGTGACGACGGTGACATGGTGACAACGGTAGCGGTGACGACGGTGGTAGTACCGATGACGGAAATGGTTATGGCGGTGATGGTAACGGTTACAAAAGTGATGGCGGCTGTGACATGATTTGGTGATGGAGACGTCGAGAAAAAGGCAGAGACAATGACGAGAACATTCTGTTGCTTCCGCCGGCGCAGGGCTGGCGGCGCGGCGTGGGCGGTGGCGACAGCGTCGGCGTCCTCCCGTTCGGGCGGCCGGGCGCGGCAGTTCCTCGGCCGACTCTATTGCCCCTGGCTCCCGGCGCCGCGGCCGCAGCATCCGAATGGGCTCCTTAGCGCGCAGCTGCGCAGCCACCTCGCTGCGCCGGAAGCCGTCCCTCTGCGCAGCCCCCGACACCGGCAGGCAGGGCTTTAGGACTTGCCACATTTAAGGTTTGCGGCAGGTTTCGTCGGTGCTCAAGGGACGTGACCCATGTCAGGAATGGTTAGTTTTCATTTAAGGGAAGAAATTTATTTGAAATTGCGAAATAAATAAAAAAAACTGGCTGATCAATCCAAATAAAGGTTAAGTTACTTGCTTTGTAGTTTCTAAGATTCTTGTAATTGAGAATAAATTATACCATTGACATTAATATAATATGGAATATATATAATGGAAACATTGTGAGTTATAAAAGATCTTGGAATTTATTTGTTGACTTTTACCCTCACAAACACACAGAATTACTTAACACTAATTTCCATGAATACGAAGCAACGAGTATCTTCATTTTCAATTGTTTCAATATTCAGTCCCGAGGCAAGTCCGTGCAAGTTGTATACAATTTTTTAGACTTGCAATTCATTAATTTTTCATAAGACATTTTTCCAAAATAGACTTACAATGTAAACTCATCGCACTACCAGAATTCTTTCAATATTAACCCGGAAGATTGAGATAAAGTCTGAAATCCGAAGTCTCCGGGTGACACCTAGACAGAGGGCAGCTGAAGTGGCGTCCTTCCTCCGGCTCAGTTTTCTTGCGCTGCAATTTATTCTCGTTCGGCCGGAATCCAGAGACTTACTCACGGTATCGCGTTAATGGGGCTTCGCCTTTCCAACAAGGTCCCTGATATTTCATTGAAACAACGCGCAGCCAGCCCGTGTTCCTTTACCGTTGACAAACCACCAACCACACCCGCCTTCTGATTAGGATCCAGTTCTTGTGATTCCGAAGCGTTAGGAGAATTTTATAGTATTCTACGGGTATTTTGAGAAAGTTGTCATGTTTGTGTTTTCTTAACTCTATTTTAAGTCTTATCAACATGAGGGATCCCCAGCGCCCGACACAAAAATTCTATTGGAATACTACAGCTATAGAGTATTTTTAATTAATACAGTTTCATATTATCACATTGCAACATCGAAAGAGATGGCGTTAAAAATATCAATGTGCACATAACAACAAGAATGTCTTGAAAACCAGGTCACAATTATTTTTTCGTTTGTTAAAACTACTTAATTACACAGGCACACAAAAAGAGAGTAGTCAAACCTAAAGACTTGACACATATTTCTGGTATTTCGACGCGCTAAATACGAACGTGAAGGCAGAATTACGCCACCACTCTCCAATTTGTTTAATCGCGAAAAACTACCGTGAAGTTGTAGATTGTAAATTTCACGTTTTTTTTCTTTTTTCTTTTTTCGATAAAAAACCGAAGGGTGATGGCGCCATTCTGGCTTCAACGCGTCGACATACATAGAGAAACACGTGTCAAGCCTTTGGGTTTGAACATTTTTTTTGTGTGTTCCTGTGTAATCAATCAATGATGCCATCGCTGTCAGACATTACTATCTCAATTATTTTTTTTCAGTTGTAACATGTTTGTAGCCCTAGGCGTTTCTATGCATGCTTCTAAAAATATGAAAGTTGTATTGATCTCATAAAACAGAGTACTGACTGCCTTCTGGACTAATTTTTCACACGCAATCGAATTTCGCTATTTCCCTGATATATCGTTTCTGAAAATCGTGATTTTGCGAGGTGAACTGTAATAGTTTCGGTACTCATTGAACTGCAAACTGAATACTTTCGGGAGTCAATATTGGCTTTCGGGTGCGAATATCATTCGGGAATCTCGGAATGGAGGGCCAGTCAGAACTCAGGCTTTAGCGCTTGAAATGTCGACGGCTCCCAACGTAGAAAAAATTAATTGAAATTGACTCAATTTCAATTACGAATCTCAGGGAATGAGACTCCTTTCCATCTGTCCAGTTAATATGAAAATGGCGGACTCAGAAGTGGACCCGAAATTTTTACATTGATTACATAGTAGTTGTTATATTCTTTTCTATCATGCAAAAAATTGGCTTTATTTCTTGTTCGCCGAGAGTCACGAGTATTTGCTTACACAGAAAATGAACAGGACAAGTTGACGTTTAGAAGGTCATAGGGTTTACTACATATTTGTCCGGGTAGATATAGTGCTTGTGTTATGAAAGACACCGTTTCGCAACTGGAAGGTAGGAGATAGTGTAGATACAAGAGTGACGAGTACATTGTTTCAATGACTGAGCGATATTGAAACGGCTTAAGTCTGGTAGTGGAGTATCTTAATTTAGCGCCACCAGTGAATTGTCGATGGTGTTAGTAACGCCTGGAATTTGAATGGCTAAATTTTGTCGTTTCCTTTGCAGTTTAGGTTTCTTTAAAGTTCTTTATTAAGGGAGAACAATCTTTCGGTTGTAAATAACTTTGTGCTCAATGGAAGTGTCTCGTACTATTCTGAGGTACGTCGTTTAATATATCAAACATCTATAATTGGCAAATGGGTTCTGAGATAATGGTATCAGAACGCACCTCAGAGCTTCCAAAGATTTCTTCATCGTCAGAAGGTGCTAATTTTTAGCTTCGGAGACGCTAGTTGTGCTGATAGAATAACAGTCATCCAGTGAAGTGGGCTAGTGGGTACTACTTTTCGAACAGTACGTGTGTGCTACCGTCTTTCACGCTCCGCCCTTTTTACCAAGGGTTTGAATCTCGGAGGTGAACGACACGATATTTCTCGAATTCTCACCCCCCCCCCTCTTCAGGACTGCTGTGCCTCCCTTTGGCCTTAAGGTTAACACCAGTTAACCTTATTCTCTAATAGGTCTCTACAACTCCTAGGTCTTCCGCCCCAGCAAAACATTTAGGGATTTTACCCACTTAAACAGCCAGCACTGATATTGTTTCAGCGAAAATATGTACTATTAGCTGTGTGATCAAGGTACTTTCTTACCCATTTGCCACTGAGTAGAGGACAATTAACTACGACCAACAAAACTGGGGACCATCCGAAAGAACCTGGAGGGAGGTTCCCCAGGTCCCTGTCTGCAAATGTTGGCTTCCTATGGGAAAATTAAATTTATAATTTAATCCAAGAGAGGGAAATTAGGCTAATTTTATTTATGAAATTTTAATCTGGAATTTTTCAATGCTCATCATTCAAAGTCCTTTGCCAGATTATTTATTTTACAATTAGATGGATTACACATTGTTGCTTTTATTTCTGTTTTATTTCGTATTTTGCAAAGATTGAGATTTATGTCTCCAGTGGATATTACGTTCTTAAGATTTATTTCGGGCGCATATCTTAGTTGTTGAACTGCCCCTAAAAACGTAATCGCCAACAATGGCAAATCATAAAATCTCATGATGCATACTACTTCTGAAACAACTCAGTGTAATTGTGCAGAATGACACGCATTCCTTGCGCTTTCTGCACCACACGAACCCAATCCTGACCGAATTTTAAGACGCGGAGACGCCATTTCCATTGATAGGAAATACAATACTGACTTGTGCTGTTTGACGGATCTGCTGGTCGATCTCAGATGAAACTACCCCACATGATCGCTGAAGTTGTCTCCGCGCAGCACCAGTTCGCGGTGCTCCGCAGGGCTCGCTTTCCTGCCGCAGGTCTCGGGCGGCCGCCCTCCCGCGCCGCGAGTTCCGAATCGGGCGCGCGATGTGACTTTTACGGCGCGTCCCTGTGTGGGCGATAACCGGCGCCATCAAGGCTCTCTTATCCCGAGCTTAGCGCCCGGGGCGGCGCGCGCCCCCCGCGGCCCTTTCTGCCCCGCGCTGCGGCCGGGCGTTGTGCGCTTCCCTCTGGAGGGCGGGAGGGCGGCCCTCCAACGAACACAGCAGGCTGAGGTGGCTTGGAGCATCAGTTGGTCACTTCAGTGCATCTGACCGGGAGGTACTAGGGTTCGAGTTCTGACCGTGGTAGGATTTTCGACACTAGCTTGTCAGCTAGGTCGAGTTCAGCCGCTGTCTGGAGACAAATTCCGGCTGCGCTGATTGACTTTTCGTGGTTTCTTCGATCAGCACCTGGTGGATGTCGGAGCAGTACCCTAACGGGCCGCACGCGATGTTTCCTTCCCCTTCCTTGTCCTGGCTTCACGCCTTACTAATACACACATACATGCACTACACTGCTAGACATGACGGGAGGCTAGTCGAGACCTTAGATCCCGGCTGTCCCCTTGTCCCGGCTGTCCCCTTGTCCCGGCTGTCCCCTTGTCCCGGCTGTCCCCTTGTCCCGGCTGTCCCCTTGTCCCGGCTGTCCCCTTGTCCCGGCTGTCCCCTTGTCCCGGCTGTCCCCTTGTCCCGGCTGTCCCCTTGTCCCGGCTGTCCCCTTGTCCCGGCTGTCCCCTTGTCCCGGCTGTCCCCTTGTCCCGGCTGTCCCCTTGTCCCGGCTGTCCCTTTGTCCCGGCTGTCCCTTTGTCCCGGCTGTCCCCTTGTCCCGGCTGTCCCCTTGTCCCGGCTGTCCCCTTGTCCCAGCTGTCCCCTTGTCCCGGCTGTCCCCTTGTCCCGGCTGTCCCCTTGTCCCGGCTGTCCCCTTGTCCCGGCTGGAGCGGTGTCCCCCTGGTGGGAGATGCCTGGTAGGAAAACCCTGCGAGCCGACGTGTAGGCCGGCGCCGAATGGCACAATCCAGGAGGGGAGGATGACAACCACCTCCTGCGATAAATGCACCAAGCAATACACTTACGTGACGAATGACCTTAGCAGTTGACGCATCGGAGGTCACTCAACAATCAGCCTCACGTCAATTCAGGGAGGGTTATTTTGTTGGTTGAGCTTTTCCCGCGTTTCGGGTTGACGTGCAGACGTGCAGCTCCCTCTGAAGATCCGAAAGTGTTTGGCTAAAACTTCGTTTTTCGCTCAACATTAGTCTAATGACGTCAATAACTGTAGCCACAAGCACCTGAAACACATTTGCTAGCACCGCCTGTGCCAGTATCAATACCATCGGCGCTGCCATCTACTCTACCATCACAACTACGCAATTATATCCTCCGCCAGCATCTCCTCCATCATAGTCAACATCGACCCCCACCCCCCCAGAATCACTAACAGCACACCGATGATTATCTCGACCACTAATATCTCTTTCTGTTAGCAAGTACTGTCAAATAAAGAACTTTATATAGATATTTACAGATTTATTCCTTTGCGCATTGCTGTTTCTGTGCAGACTTTTGCGTCCGCTATGGTTCTCCAGAAGGAAATCTAAAACGCTTTGGACTACACCTCTTTCAGTCTGCACACTACGCTCTCGCCCTAACTCCTCTCTGCCTCCCCACCCTGTCGCGTTTCCCTTTCGCCTCCCCGCCGTCGTCCCGATTCGCCCCGCACTCTCTCCCCCCTTCACCCCTCCCGCTCCTTCCGGAGGCCCTTTCCAACCGCCGCCCCACCGCCTCCCTCGTCCCCGCCCCACCCGCCCCGCAGGGTCGCCGCCAAATTGACCTTTTTATTTCGCCGCTCGCCGCCGGAATTTTGAGGCCGGCCTGGGAGCCTGGGACTCGGCCCTCGGGCGGGGGGGGGGGGGGCCGGGGCATTAGCCTGGATCCAGAGAGGACAATTTGGGAACTCTCCGGGAAGAGCACTCCTTCGCAAGACGTGCGGACCGTTGCGGGGCAGAGCGCTTCAAATTATAATCCTCGGGCGGTTTCCCAGTTTAGAGAGGGAAGAGATGATACACGTGGTGGGGTGTTGAAATCTGGTGCGGTAGTCGTATAGAGATTTAAAAGTAATCCTACTATAAATATTGACAATGATTGCATATAACTTTTATGCTTGCCTTTGAATTCGTTTTATATCACGTTTAAGGGAAGGATTAGAAACCTTAAATTACGATATGAATAAAGTAAAAATGGATGAAAGGTTATGTGACTCGGAATGGAAAAGGTGATAAAATCGAGGATTAATATAACCTAACAATATAATAACACACATAACATAATGTGAAAATAATTGGCAGAGGATATGCCTTTTACAGAATAATGAGGTATTAGAAAAAATAAGGGCAAAATGATAGATCTTTACCGATGTTGGTGGAACGTTTAGTTTGACTTGTTTGCCAAGACATCTTTTTTTCGGTATCAAAAGCATATTTTGGTGAACATTTATTATCTATTTGTACATTCGATTATATGTTTTTTGTTCATTTCTATTATACATCTGCTTATTTGTAATATTTGTATTTATTCTTTCTTTTAATTTTTATAATTGTACTGCCTTTTGCTTAACTGTCACCTAGTGAACACTCATTTCTAATAATAATAATAATAATAATAATAATAATAATAATAATAATAGACATGACATGACATGGCGTAACGTGACGTGGCATGATATGACGCGGAGTGGCGTTTTGTAGCGGGGCGGGGCGTGGCGGGGCGTGGCGGGGCGTGGCGTGGCGGGGCGTGGCGGGGCGGGGCGTGGCGTGACGGGGCGTGGCGGGGCGTGGCGGGGCGTGGCGTTTGGTGGCGTGGCGTTTGGTGGCGTGGCGTTTGGTGGCGTGGCGACGTTGTGCCTCGTGTGTAGCGGGGACTTGCGCGGCAGGGACGAGCTGCACTGTAGAGCAGGAGGGAGTGGGCGAGGGCGCGGCGTGCGGGGATGTAGAGGCGTGGAGGGGGCGTGCGGGAGGGGGGGGGCGGAAACGTGGAGCTGCGCTGTGCGAGCGCGCGCGCGCCGGCGAAGGATTGCGGGAAAATGCGAAGGCGCCGTGTGGCACCTCCGGGAATATTCATCGCGGGCGGCCATTAGGCCATAAAAAGGTGCTGCGGCAGGAACTGCGGCGGCGGCGGCGGCGGCGGCGGCTACGTCGGCGGAGAGCGAACAAGAGCTGGCGAAGGACCTACGACGAAGCCGAGGAGGGTCAAAGCGGCGAGGACACGGAGGAGGAAGTGTGGAGCGGGAAGACAAAGGCAGCGAGAGACTGGGGAGCTGTGACAGCGAGAACGTCGGAGGCGGCGATGGTCGAGGATGTGCAAGGGGAAGGGTTGCTAAACCCAATGGACTGATCTATTGAATATTTTCTAGGGCGTCTGCTGATGTTTCTAGTCACGTATGTATAGTGCAAGTTTTTATCCCGAGAAGTGGCCGTGATCTTTGCCCGCTGGATGCCGCGATTCGGCGCAGACCTACACACAGGCTCACGGGCTTTCCTCCAAACAGGGATCTCACACCCGTGAAGCATCACCACAACCAAGGCGCGTTCTGAGCTCGCGACTGCTCTCCCGACATGTGTGATTATTAATAAATGAGGGGTAAGGATGGGACAAGGAAGAGGAAGGTATGATCGTGGCGTGTTTTTAAAGTACAGCTCAGACATTCTCTGATCGAAGAAACCACGGAAACTACCGACCGGAATAGCCGGCCGCTACAATTGTCCTCTAGACATAAGCTGAATTAGACCTAGCTCTGTAGCTAGTGTCAAAAATCGTGCCGCCGTCAGGACTCAAACCTAGGACTTTCCGGTTAGAGGCACTGCAGTGACGTCAGTTGATGCCCTGAGCCACCTAAGGCGATGAAAAGGCACCGAAGGGGCGGGGGCGAAGTCGGTGCCAGGAGAGATGACAGTGGTGCCAAAGACGACTATCGGAGTTGACAGTGGTGGTGGCGGCGGCGGCGGCGGGGGGAACTGCACACGTGGGAAGCTGTGGAATCATAGGGGGTTGGTGCGGGTGCGGCGAGAGGGGATGGTGGATGGACCAGAGACGAGTGGGTGAAGGGTAGAGCTGGCGGAGGAACCGGCGGGGGCGGGGGCCAGAAGTGCACCTGCCGGAGGCTGGGCGGAAGAGGAGGGGCTTGGAGGGGGAGGGGGCGGCAGCAGGGGCGGTCGTCCGCCAGTCGCCGCTCCCGCGCAGGTGGAACGACCCGGGGGCCCGCGAACGCGAGCTGTAAAACCGCGCCTGCATAAACACCTCCACCTTCAGACTCTCTTGGTTCGCTCACTTGCCGCACGCGGTGCCCGCCAGGTTGCTTCGAAGGCTGGCCTCACATTAGCAATACGTTTCCGCAATATCTTTCAGCAATTTGTTTGCGAACCTTGCTGTCATCTTTACACTAGCAAGGGCAAGGAGGGGCAATATATTGTCAGAAAGATCTGAGCAAAATCTTTCCGGCAAGATGTTGCCGATCGCTTTACATTAGGACCATTTGTTGCCGTGTTTGGCGACGGCGCAAGGAAAATGGTGCATGAAATTAAGTGAGGTTATACTTCACTTCCCGACAACTAGTGGAAGGCAAAAGATGCGAGTTGCGGTCTCACCTATTGTGCTCAATGGGGAGATGAAGAAACGCCGACGATTTGTGAGGTCATGTGACTGAATTTTAAGAAGAAAGGAAAAGAGGGCTTGTGCAATTTAGGTAGAAGTGTCTGAATATTTTTATTAAAACAAAATGATTTCGTGGATTTCGATTCCCGTAGGAGCAAAGTAATATTCCTTAAAAAAAAGTGCAATTACTAATTTGGTAAAAAGTTTTAAAATTTCCATTTCCTACTACTGATGTATTATAGAGTAATCTTAAAATTGATTTAGATTAGATTAATATCTTAATAATTTTTAACGTAAAAAATTTATAATCAGAGGGCATCTCGCCCGTAGCTGAGCCAAAATTTGAACCTTTGATAATCAACCTTAGAGGGAATATTTATTACTTCTTTAACTGTCGTAAACCTTTTTCATACACCCATTTTACGAAAAAATGCATATTAAAATGGAAATATTACATCTATGTACTACCGTATATACTTCCTGCGTATGTGACAGTGGTCAACATTGGCTTCTTTCAGCAATATCTTGCTCAGACTTCAATCCAATTCTAGCCCCAGCAACAGCCGGCAATATTTTTTCGAGGATGGAAGCACATAAGTTTACATTACGACCGGAATATCTAGCAAGAAATATTGCCAACATCAGAAATATTTATTGCCGTTATGTTTACATAAGAAACTTTTCTTGAGAAATAATATTGCTCGCCATTTTCTTGCAAGTGTAAAGCCTGCTTAATACTGCCATCACAAATAGTGTTGATTATCAATATTAACTGCCATCACAAAGGCTGTGATAATTGTTAACATTAACTCTTAGGGCTCATGCACACGAGCGTTGCGGTGACGCGCGTGAAGTGGCGCGCGTCGTAGAATTACACTGTATCTAACGCGAAACGGCACACGAGCGCTTTGGCCGTTCTGCATAATCTACGATGCGCGTTACTTATCGCGCGTCAAAGCTCGTGTGGCTCAGGCCTTAAACGATCTAAGATTCAGTATAAAAATATTATTTTTTTAAATGTTTTTCGCAGCTTTTAATTCGTCGATTAATTCGTTAATTCATCATTTTTTGATATTTTTTGTAATAAAATATTTGTTACACATTGTAACTTCAAATGAAAGAAATGTACCTAAAATTTAAATCACTCACTAAAATGAAAACGAAATATTGGAAGGGCAAAGATATTTACATTAGAAATAGATAATTGTAATCTCTTGAATATCATGACAAACTAACTCAAGAAGGTTTATATTTTTTGTTTTAAAAATTCAGTTTTGAATACTAGTATCATGGGCAATTTTCTTGTTTCTTCACCCAGAGAAAAATTGCAGCTAATTATTCGTAGTTAGCACCTGCTACAAATTAATTTTGCCGGAAAATTGTAGAGCTACGTGCAATAATATGCATGATGCTAAGCGATTGAATATTGGTACAATCACATGATAAAAAATTCCATTCGCTGCTCGATCCAACTCACGCTTCAAAGACGGTAGCTCACGCCACTTGAAGTAAATCACTTCACTCTTGAAGGAATCCATGACTCTTGAAAGGCAATTTCTCGAGATTGTCCCTAATAGACATTTTGTGTGTTTTACCGGTGATTGCTTCACGACAATATCCACAGTTATATTGATTCATCGTATTTCTTTTACGACTATTGGTATAGCATTTATATAACCGGTTCTCGCAGAACTTTCACTTCAGTCACACGCCATCAGGAACTCATAGGATTGCATATGAATAGGTGATTTCTACACGCTTGATTATCCATAAGAAGGCCATAAACATGACATCTTTTAGTAGCATCGTTCACGGTGATTTCACTTAATTTAAGAAGTAGGAAGAAAGGGGAAACTCAATAACCTCTGTGAATAACGTCTTATGATCGTATTTCAAGAAGGTTTTGGATTATGTGGCAATGCTGGTGAGGTGTTGTTGACATTTCTAGCGGGTGCAATTATTGAAGTCAACTTGTCAACTAAGTTGACAATGATGACTTCAATTATTTCATCTGTTTTTTCGATTACTTTAGAATCTCTTTGGAAGAATTGCACTTAGACTTGAATTTACCTTGCAATAGGTCATTTGTAACTAAATGGGTATTTGAAACAATCATTTATCCAGCATTCCTACGGTTATTAATTTAAGAAAAGTAAAAGTGTAAAATAATACATTGAGTGAGCATCTATATCATTCCCCCGTTTCATGATTAACAGACATTTCACGTTTTTCTTCACAATCCGTATACAAACAAAATCTTTTCAATATCATATGCTTTTCATTTTTGCGAAAATATAGAAAGAATTGTATTGCTCTAAAAAATCACTGTCGAGATATTATTGAAAATACACGTTTTGGAGATAATTGACACCAATAAAGTACTTTTAAATGTGTGAAACAGGTATTTCAATGATATTTTAATTCAAGCTTTCGAATTTTCACAAATTACAGATGTTACGTGACTACCATAAATAATACGAGAAAGTAGTTTTAGCTCTACATTGAAGTCTCTGCTGAGTGCTTTTATGATACCAATTTAGATCTTTATATTGATATAGTCTTGATCTTTATACATATTTGTGAGAATTGAAGAGATTGTATTTCGGAAATGGAATATGTGCCTGTTTATTACTGTACTTATATTCGACAAAAATAAATATTTTAACGCGATTTTGAGAAAACAATAGTTTCAAATTACCTATATTTATCGGAAAATTATGTAAAAACACATTTCATTAACGAAAAAATCTGTCTTCAATACTGCAGTTAAAAGATGTCGAAATTATTGTGAAAGCTTAAAATTTTTGAAAATCTAGAGATTTGCAAGAAAATGAGACTACGGAAATGATAGAAAATGTTATGGGTTCATGGAAGGTGCCACTAAAAATTTTAGATTCAAGTGGCTCGAACATCAGCCTGAGCTATTGGAGAGTATTAATTTAGGTGAAAATCTTGGCAAAGGTTTAGCCTCTAGGGTTGTTCACAGATAGACGAAAATATTGGCAGTCGTTTTGCCAAACAATTATCGAGTATCAAGGGCTCATAAGCCGTGAATTCTAATTACACCACACGTTAGATGAAGTGATTTTTCTACTTAGACGACTACTCATATCGACTTATCTTATAGACAAGAGCCCCAAAATGCGAGATTTTGCGTAAAAATCGCCGAATGTGACACAGCATTACGTAAGTACGTAGTAGTAGTAGTAAGGTTTGAAATTATAAATAGTTCAGACGAATGCGTGATCTAACTCTAGAAGACAGCTTTTGGGAGAGAAATATATGTAAATTAAATTAAAATTAGAATGAACGGTAAGGTATTGAAATACTGATCATTTCCATTTTTGTGGACGACGAAGCATCTTGTCAAATTTGAGAAATAAATGGCGATCTGTACTCACGCTTTTCATTCATTAATTAGATAACTTATATCCCCATGACAGGTGAGGTCATCAAGGCTCGTGTGCAATAGAGTGCAGTAGCGAGTTGGGTGCGCGGGTCGGATGTACGAGTACGCGCTGGCAGTTGAACAGCTATTGACCAACTACGAACTATGAAAGCTTGCTGCGGGATATATACTAAAGTGATCGCATATTAAAAGTCCTTCACCTACAATATTTCTACCATCACATCGCTCTATCCTTTCCCTTCTCGACCTTCTCGTGGTCGTCTTCCTCCTCCTTTCCCTCTCCTCCTCTTCTATCTTCTCTTCGACTGACTGCTCTTTCTCCTCTTCTTTTTTTCCTTTTCCTTCTCTATCTCCTCATTCCCACTCTTCGTCATCCCACTTCTCTTCCTCCAATCCTCCTTATTTTATTTTTTTCTCCTCTTCCTCCTGGGTCTCCTCTTCGTATTCCTCCACTTCTTCCTGCGTCATCTCCTCAACTTTCGCCGACTTATCCTCATTTTCATGAACAATGTTTTCCTCCCATTTCTCTTCCTTTATTCACTCCTCCTCCTCTCACTCCTCTTCCTTCTCTCACTCCTCTTCCTTCTCTCACTCCTCTTCCTTCTCTCACTCCTCTTCCTTCTCTCACTCCTCTTCCTTCTCTCACTCCTCTTCCTTCTCTCACTCCTCTTCCTTCTCTCACTCCTCTTCCTTCTCTCACTCCTCTTCCTTCTCTCACTCCTCTTCCTTCTCTCACTCCTCTTCCTTCTCTCACTCCTCTTCCTTCTCTCACTCCTCTTCCTTCTCTCGCACCTCTTCCTTCTCTCGCACCTCTTCCTCCTCCTTCTTTCCTTGCTTTCCCTGTTCCTTCTTTTAGTAATTCTCCACGTCTTCCTGCACCACCTCCTTAACTTCTCCGAGGTATTCCCATCGTCTTCACGGCCCCCTCCTCCGCCGCTGCGCCTTTGTCTCCAGGGCCACCTGCGCCCCCGGCCGCGCCGCCGCGACCTCCCGCGGCTTCCTAAGAAAGCAATTGTCCGGTAGCTCCTTGCGCGCGTCCCGCGGTCGCCGCCGACGGCGCGCCGCAGCCAATTACACGCGCAGGCGTTCCCGCGCTGGGCGGTATGCGTGGCTGTGTGACACGCATACTAGGCGCGCGTCACTCCTAAACATAGATAATATTTACGGCTATTTATACACTTGAACAACGCCCCGCGCGCCGCGGCAGTAACCGCGCCGTTTTATGCCCAGCGCGGCCGGCGTGAATGTGTTATTCTCTCTCCCGCATCATTGTCTTTGTGTAAACTACCCGATAGGATAGCAATAAACGCGCCGGGATTGTCTATTGTTTTGTTCTCCCCGGGAGATCCCCGGTGCGGCGAGCGGGAAGGACGTTAAGTGTAATGGCAATATTTTTAGCGTTATCCGCCGGCCCATTACGATGGATAATGGGTGGCGGAGAGGAGGAAATTAGCTCGTAAGGGAGCCGTAATGTCGCGGCCGTGACGATATGCGACGCTGCCTTGTCGACATCGCCGCGGTGCTCGGTTGCGCCGACGTGCTCTATATCGGGAGATCGTATGTGAATGTGTGTCTGCTTTTGACAGATAGTGTTGTGTGTGTGTGTGCGAATGCCTCTGTCGTTCGTCTCACTCTCCCCGTCCCTCTCCCTTTCTCTGCCTCTCCCTTTCATTTTCTTTCTTTCTATTTCTTCCTCTTTCTTCCGCTCCTTCTCTCTTTCTCCCGCTCCTTCTCTCTTTCTCCCGCTCCTTCTCTCTTTCGTTCGCTCCTTCTCTCTCTTTCTTTCTCCCCTTTATCTTTCTTTCGCTCCTTCTCTCTCTCTTTCGCTCCTTCTCTCTCTTTCGCTCCTTCTCTCTCTTTCGCTCCTTCTCTCTCTTTCGCTCCTTCTCTCTCTTTCTTTCTCTCTCTTTCTTTCTCTCTCTTTCTTTCTGTCTCTTTCTTTCTGTCTCTCTCTTTCTTTCTTTCTTTCTCTCTCTTTCTTTCTTTCTTTCTCTCTCTCTTTCTTTCTTTCTCTCTTTCTTTCTTTCTTTCTTTCTCTCTCTTTCTTTCTCTTTCTCTCTTTCTTTCTCTCTCTTTCTTTCTTTCTTTCTCTCTCTTTCCTTCTCTCTCTTTCTTTCTTTCTCTTTCTTTCTCTCTTTCTCTATGTAGCTTCAGTATTTGAGCGTGTTTTCTTGAGCTCTGAGGAGTGAATCTCAACACTTTATGGACCGTACCATCAAAATAATTTGTTTCTTCCCGAAAAGGGATCAGCGAAAAGGGATCAGCGAAAACCTGTAATTCGATTGTTTATTTAATAGTATTTTTACCGGGACAAATATTTATTGCCATCGACATTTGGTAAAACCACTCATTGCTGTGGGTATTCATAATTCACCTCTGTTTGGTAAAAGAGTGCGGTCAGGATTCTGGAGCCCGAAAAAGCCTGCAGATATCACTCCTCCCCCATACGCCATACAGAATTTAAACATTTTTTCAAAGTTAGATAAATTAATAAATATTACTATAAGAGTGTGCGGCTAAGATTTGTTTAGTTTTAACAGGAATTCTCGGGTATAACTTTGTAGACATAAATAGAAAGTATGCATTTTCTCTCTGATGTTCATAAGTGATATATCATCTTTGTCACTCATACTTTAAAAACACCCTGAAACCAATGCACCAGTTGTTTACACTACGAGTTATTTCTTTAAACGTGATATTAACATAAATTACAAGCAATCTAGGAATTCTTTTTTAAAAAAAATCTCATTCAGCTACCGTTTCAGCAATACATGTAAGTAGCGTTACCATGTCAGAAGTCTCGTAGGCGGAAACCATGTACTACGCGTCCTCACCAGTATTAAGAGAAAAAACTAGTGGTACTATAAGAGTTCAGAATATCTGGCATTATGTAATTTGTAACTGGCATTATTTGTAACTAAATTTTTGATTTTCTCACAAACTGCTCCATTTTTTTAAAAAAATCCTCGAATTCTGCTAAATACGTTGTTTAAAAGTAGCAAAGATTTGATTTCCGTTAAACTTCGAATTTTCAAAAACAATGTTTTTAATTTATTTTACCAGATCAGTGGAATTACCCCTTTACATCTGAATATTAGCTTTAATTAAAATCAATAGTGGCTCGAAGTTACAAGCAATTGTAAGTTAGCGCACTGTCATACCCCTGTTTCTGAACGAGGGCTAGGGGTGTGATGGTGCGCGGCGGCGGCGGAGGACGAGCGTCTGGGGGTAGGGGGGGGGGCGCCGTCGACTCTATTGCGGCCGGAGGCCTCCATTAGGCTCCCAGGTGCGCATGCGTGCAAACGAGCTGATTGTGGCGCCCCCACCCCGCTCGTCGGCGCCTCACCCACTCGCCACTCGCGTGCCAAGCGCCGATGGTCGTAAAATGGAGTGCTTACTTCTTGAAGGCAGGAACTGCAATCAAATACGTTTTGGTGAGGACAACAATCGATGACGCAGCAGTATCTCTAATCGGAAGCTCAGTTAGACGAGGGCATCAACTGATGTCATTCCAGTGCATCTGACCGGGAGGTCTAGGGTTCCGGTCCCAACAGTGGCATCATTTTCGACATTAGCTTGTTAGCGAAGCCAAATCCAGGCGTGTCAGGAGAATTCTAGCAGCTGGCGACTCTGATCATTTTCCGTGGTTTCTCCTATCTACATCACGCGAATGCCTGAAGCAGTACCCTAACAAATGGGTTCCCAAGGACCGCGCGCGATCTTTCCTTCCCCTTCCTTGTTCTGTCCTCACCCTACTTACACGAATTCATGGTTTCCACTTCCATTCATTGTGGGAGGCCAGTCGGGAGCTTAGGGCTTGTCTCCGCTGGTGGGAGATGCCAGCTTGAGGAAAAACCCGGAAGCCGACGGGTACGTTGATAGTTGCAATTTGTACTCAATTAAAAGTTACGTAAATCTATGTTACCGTAAACTTCAACTCACAATGATAATCAACACTCGCAATAATAATAATAATAATAATAATAATAATAATAATAATAATAATAATAATAATAATACGATATTGGAACCATGATTGTTCAAACAATGAATGTTTAAACGTATTCATAAGTGTGTTCGAAACTGAAATTTTCATAGCTTATATTATATAGGCATACCAAATTACAAGAAGCAGAACACATCACGTTGGAACCTGTAAATTGCTGATGTTTGTTTACTTTATAAATTCATGCTTATTTCTCTCGCTGTGAAGGCTGTCAAGTCATTTGAACTTGATTTCATTCGGTTGAGGTTGAAGAGCACTGAATTATTCATTATATTTATTTTAAGTTTCTGTGGGGTCCGTATCTAAACGAAAGACAAAAGAAATAGTTTCTTAAAACTCGTGTGTGGTAAGCATGATTCGCCTCTCCCCCACTCCCTCGCCCTCACCACATCATCACCCCCTTTCTTGGCAGCCGCCCCTCCCCCGGCCCCGCCCCCTCGCTCGCGTGTGGGCGGGCGGGCGGGAGGCGCCTTTAAGCGCAATCCCTTGGTTCGCGCTCCATCCCTCATCTGTCTTGCCGCCCCTGATAGGGCGCGCTCCCTCGGGCCCGCTTAGTGCTAAGTCCATTTATCGTGATGGCCCTAGTAATTCACCCCGCCCGCGCGCGCGCAATTTGCACTCCGCGTCTTCTCTCCCCCCTCCCTCCCCACACCCCCACCATCCCTCCCCATTCCTCGGCGAGCGGTACAGTCTGCGCGGAAAATTCTCCCCGGACCCGCGAAGGCGGAAGGAGCGGACGCAACCCGCACATCCTCCCCCCCTCCCGCTCGGCGAGCGGTACAGTCTGCGCGGAAAATTCTCCCCGGAGCCGCGAAGGCGGAAGGAGCGGACGCAACCCGCATGAAGTTCCGACAGCGCTTACGAACATCTGACAGTCACTTCAGCACATGCGGAGAGACACCGTGCCATCTGATCTTAATCAATCGGTTTGCAAACAGTTCGTTTGCACAATCAGTTAAGCGCTGCCGCTCATCTTACAAACACGAAGTCTTAGAATAATCTCGCAGACATGAGAATTCCAGTGTCAATTTGAATGAAATGTGACCCGCCAATGCATGCCAAGGCAGTTTGTGCGGGAAGGTTGGCATGCCGCTGGAGCCGTGAATGGGACTGCAAGCTAGGTCTTTGTGTTGTTGTAACGAGATTTTATTCTCTTGGCGTGTTGGTGCAGCCATGTGCGAGTGACGGCGCGCCCCGGGGCGCCGAATTTACCAGGGACGGTTATACGTTGAATTGAATTGAATTGAATCGAATCGAATTGAATTGATGCTTTATTTTACGTGGCGAGACTCGGGCCATCAGGCCCGCTCTTCCGTCTGACCACGCAAATTTTGCTACGCTCCTTTCACCCACTGGGGGAGAAAGGAGGTATTTCTTGTGCGAGAAACAGGCGATTGTAATTTTGCTCAGAGGCGTCATTTAGGCTTGAGGATCTTTTACATGCAAGTAAATCTACTAACTTGGGACAGTCGGCATTACTTTCCCTTCGAAGGAAGGCGTACGAAGGATTTTTTCGCCCTTACGTTAACACCACCGTAGCTATTGGAGTTCCTCAAGGTTCGAGAATGGCTGAGTGCCACACTAATTTCTCACGTTGGCCAGATTTACATCTACAGCAAGGTTTGTATCTTGAGATTCTTCCTATCTAGACACAAGCGTGGTTTTCCGGGTATGGAGGATGATAAGGAAAATGGTGGTAGATTAATGATATTCAGGAAAGGAGGAGGATTACACATTTGTCTTCCCATTTCCTGGGAAGGGGATTAGAGTGGCGGTTTTCCATTGCCTTCTACTTTACAAAAGATAATAGATTGCTCTTGACTGGTCAATGATAAAAATGATGATCAATGCTTAGGATAATGTTCATATTGGATGTGAAAAAGACTGCAATCACATGGTTAAACCATAGGTGCATTTTAAATATGAGTGAACTATAAGAATTGCAAATAGTAGATTATTCCTACAAATCGTGGAATTATTTTAATAAATGGGTTATTCATTTGAAATAAATAAAATCTCATATTCGAATTTTCATATCGAATTTTTCAACCTGCACAAAATTATTTTGAATGTGTACGGAACAGTTTGAAAGTTATTGTGAACTGTGTAATGTATTTTTACAGTGAATGCAGAAAATAACTCACCATTTGAGAATTCGGCAAGTGAACCGTATTAAAAATTTGGCATGGAAGTGTTTCCTAGGAAAAACTATTATTAGCAATGTTAATGCACATTGAATATAATCATTTTCACACTTTGACGAGTGGTTCGAACAATATTTAAATGTAAGATTTCACAGACCTAATTTATAAGAGAGAACTTCACGGACTTAAAAAATGCATTCTTCAAAGGTAAAAATACCAAATGAATTATTAAACCCTACCCTACCTACTTAGTCATTAACCGACATTAATTTTATATCTGAAGGCAACGGACTTTTTTCATCCCCGAAGGTAACTAAACGATGCATAACAACTTCCCCTCTCAAAAATTAACTGGCACAGAAATCTCTTTAAGCGAATCATTTCCCCCCCGACGTATTAATTACAGGCGTTGTTTTATCTCGAAAGATTTTGCAGGAACTGTACTCAAGGGAGAGGCACCCCCCTCCCATATCGTACGCGCAGGCGCGAACTGCAGCGAGTGAGAGATTTAGAGAGAGAGAGAGGGAGAAAGAGAGAGAGGGAGAAAGAGAGAGAGGGAGAAAGAGAGAGAGGGAGAAAGAGAGAGAGAGAGGGATCGAGAGAAAGAAGGAGAGGGAGAGATGGAGAGAGGGCCTCGGAGAGATGGAGAGAGAGGGAGATGGAGAGAGAGAGAAGGAGGGAAGCGTGGGGGATAAGAGGGGAGTAGCTCCTAAGGAGCAAGGCGGCGCTTAAAAGGCCCGTGCACTTCATCTCCTTCACCCTCCATTTGAGTTTGGTCACGGCTTATCAAGCTGTAACAAACACCCCACCCGCCCTCTAATGGGATTAGCGCAATAGAGCGATCAATTTCCAATAATGTCAGACCCACGCGTCGGCGCTCCCCTCGTCTTCCGGGGCAGCCCCCTCCCTCTTCCCCCCCCCCCACGACCCTTTGTTGCGCCCCCTTCGCCTCCCCCGCCGCGCCGTCTGCGCTCCGCCGCCCTTCGGAACAAGCTCATCTAGGGATGTTGCGATGCTCAATTTGTGATTGTTGGTATTGTGGCCAACGAGAGATCGATGAGACTAAACTATCGAACGGGGTCCATTCGAGTCTTTCGTTCTCGATCTGTGCACCAGTTCTTTCTTCTCGTCTCTCTCTCTCTCTCTCTCTCTCTCTCTCTCTCTCTCTACTTTCCTCTCGAGCGCTGAGTTGCCACCACCCACTGAAGCTCCTCCGCCTGCTGCCCAAACCTTCGGTAGGGCGATGTGCTGGATTAAGCTGAACAACGAAGATACGATTTCTTCTTCCAGCGCTCAAAGAAGTACACGAATAATATTCAACAGTGACAGTCCTTGTAACAAAACCTTTTAAAGGACCAAACTGAATGAGTTTAGCTGAGAGTCAGCATTGCCGCTGTCTCTGGAATGACTGACCCTGAGGTTCTAGTTTCGAGTCCGGACTGTGGTGTTTTTGGGGCTCCAGCTATCGTGTGGTCGAATTCCGCCGCTGCTTGGGGGTTTCTACCTGGCTGCACTGATTGTGGAGGCTGCACTGATTGTGGAGGCTGCACTGATTGTGGAGGCTGCACTGATTGGGGAGGCTGCACTGATTGTGGAGGCTGCACTGATTGTGGAGGCTGCACTGATTGTGGAGGCTGCACTGATTGTGGAGGCTGCACTGATTGTGGAGGCTGCACTGATTGTGGAGGCTGCACTGATTGTGGAGGCTGCACTGATTGTGGAGGCTGCACTGATTGTGGAGGCTGCACTGATTGTGGAGGCTGCACTGATTGGGGAGGCTGCACTGATTGGGGAGGCTGCACTGATTGGGGAGGCTGCACTGATTGGTAGATTTCCGTGCTTCTATTCCGAACAAGAACAGACGAATTACCTCGTACGGAATACGCGCGATATTTCCTCTCATTATCTTGGCCTAACCTCTCTCCTTACACTTGCATGCACTGCCACGCGTGTCGTGAGCCGAGAGTTGGTCTCTGCTGGGACTGAGCTTTGGTGGGAGAGGTAGTACCTGGAAGGGGTGTTCACCGCAAGCCAACGTATAGTTCAACGCAAGATCTCAATATCCAACAGAGAGAAAAACCGACACCTCCAGCGATAGAACATTCAATACACTAACGGAACAAATAAACACAGCAGTGACCGTGCCCGGAAACGTCAATCAATCAAACAATCATTGAAGTATCAATGGATTGGCGACTTTCTTAAGTTCAATCTTCTGCAGGAGAATTTGCCAGTTCTTATTGCAATGCAATGGTAAGGTATTGGTTCTTAAACTTTATTATAATAATCACAACCGAGAATACAATTATATAAAACAAAAGTAGGAACGAAATTCAAAATAGAGGAAAAATAAACAAAAGAAAATTCTTATTTGTGGCGTAAAGAAAGGATTTTATAATTACTGTAAAATTGAGCAAACTAATTATTGAAACGCAAGTTTTCGAAATGAAATGTTGGCAACTACGGTATATATCACATGCTTATGTAGCAGTAAGTTTCACGTAGAGGAACTTGCAAACTCAGTAATCTTCTTTTTCCGTAAGAAACTGAATCTGCTTGACGATGCGACGTGATGATGCGATCGCTACGCTACGATGACATTTTCTCACTTCGCACGTTACGCTGCATTGGCAAGTAATCCTATTGATATACTTGTATATGTACGATACGATGTACGATTCGTACGATTTTTGGATAAACTGAACATTTCGGGGGGTCTACTTTCTTTTACATGCAAGTAAATCTACTAACATGGGACAGCCGGCTTTACTTCCCCTCCGAAGGAAGGCGTACGAAGGATTTTTTCGCCCTTAAAAATCCACGGCTTCGATCGGGTTTGAACCCGCGAGCTTGGGTACAACAGTCCGGTCGTTGACCCGCTGGTGAGAGATACCCGGTGGGGAGACGTCCCGTACCTCGACGTGTAGGTCGACGGTGAATCTTGCTGCGGAACACCACCACCACCACCACCACCAACCTCACAAAATAAAACATGCACTATACTTAGGAGAATAATGAATTTAGCAGTTGACGCACCCTAAAAAAAGAATCAGTCAATCAATCAAAAAATCTAAATACATATATGTTGTCTGTGACTAACAATGTTCTAAGACAATGGAATAACTCACTGCATGCTTTCTTTCGTATTAATTTGTATTACAAATAATACATATATAATGAAGAATTATTTGTAATAAAAATTAATATGATAGAAAACATATGCAGTGAGTTATTCAATTGCCTCCGAAAATTATTGTCCAGAGATAATATATGCGTTGTTTAGAAAATTAACAGATAATTTTTAAAACAAAAATTTTAAAAAATCGAAGAATTCCGGGTTTTTATTGGTCACCGGCTCCCTCTCTCCTCCCCCCCCCCCCGATCGTGTCAGGCAAACCCGAACCTCCCCGCCCCTGGGCTTAGAACCACGGTGGGGGGTTGGTGCGAGGGGGTTTGCAAGCTCGAAGGGATGGGCCCCCAACGCGCCCCCCGCAGCGCGCTTCGAGTGACCTCGTGACGAAGCGAAATGACCTCCCCCCGACCCCCCCCCCCCGGCAGAGGGGTTGCATTGCATGCGGTGGCGCCGCGCTCCATTTAACGCACCGCTCCTCCCTTTGCTTCCCCTATTGTTCGCGGATTGAGCCATTTAAACGGACCCCTTTCATTCGCCAAGCGGTTCATGACGCCGAATTGATACTGTCGCACGCGCGCCTTAGTGACCTCAAACACCAAGCAATAACCAGAAGGACGTCACGACGGGAAGCGCGATTAAGTGTTCAGAGAATGAGAAGAATGGCGAGACTACGTAGAACAGCGGGGCTAATCATCCCTCTCCTCCCAGCACGCCCCAACACTCCAATATTCTATCTCGGCCAAAACGCACACTATCCATCACGCATTAGATTCAGATTCCCCAAAGATATCTTTCGCCCACCCTAATTCATAAAATTATTTGCTTCCTTTTCCCACTAACACTCTCCCTCCTCCTCTAAACCACAAATGCAAACTTCTCTTAGCGAAGATATCCAAAAATGAAATTTTAAAAATATAGTGAAGGTTTATTCCGAGACCCGCATTTCCCTGAGGATGACCAAGTAAAATCATTGTATGTAACATTGTACCCGTCAAAACTCCCGAAAGACAAAAGTCGTACAGGAAGAAAATAAATAAAAAAAGGACTAATCATTTGTGTTAGAGCTTTGATTGCGGAATGATTATACAAGTTGGAGTTGAAACTGCAGATAAAATAACAATGTAAGAAGTTAACCACCAACGCGAAGTGAAAAACGAGATTCAGATACCAGTGTGATCTATTTCGACTCGAACTGTTTTCAAGGAGATACCAGTGATTTGAGTTGTCAATCAACAGACGATGACGATGTGCGTGCAATAACCTTTAGGTAATGACTAAAATTTTCAAAGGGAAGCATGTGTCTGGTCATACTCTTATTGAAGAACCAGCCCATTCAATATTTGATTGAACTTCTCATATAGTGATACGTTTTGCATCTCTGGCTATCTGTAGTTTGCAAACTTTGTTATTATTGCTGGTTAGTATTACATTTCGTTTGAAGACGTAAAATGGAAAGGGTTTGTTACGTAAGTCGTACCGCCAGTTTAAATGACTTAATAAACTCCTACATAGATCCACGAAGCCACTTCTTTTAAACTCTCATGATCTTGAAAAATAAATGTATTATAATTTCAAACACCAAAAATTAAGAAAATGACAATTAATAACAAATTCTATGAAGATCGATGCACGCGTCCCCTTAAGCGTAAGCGAAATATGAAGCAGCTTCGTTAATTGGGAGGATGCGGTTCGAGTTCCAATTTTCAAGCAGGATTTCAGAACAAGCTGTATAGCTCGGATAGTACATTTTTCTGGGCGAGGAAAACAAGAGAAGCTGCTCTAATCAATCATGTCCGTGATTTATTTGGAAAAATTCCAGGCGTGTGGCAGAGGAATTACTCCAAAAACAAGCCACGGACCTCGCGATTCTTCCTTTTCAGGCAATTAATAAACTTTTACGCGTCTGAATTATTCTTTTCATTTTTGAAATGAACAAATCAGGGAATGCGATTGGAGAAAATTGGAAAAGAAATGTGGACAGGAATGCTTATTGACGTAGGTGTGTGGTATTGGAGGTGCTGAACAGAGTTATCAAAAGGTACAAACACATCCACACCGCAGGGCAGCCGGAGTGTACATGTGTGTATATTATTAATAAAACCCTGTTTATAAAAAATTAAAACGCTTTAGTTTCTTTATATTATTCCTTTCTCTATGTTCACTTTGTATTTATTCACGGTTCTTCCGGAAGAAAAATTCCTCAATTCACATTTTGCAGCTTATCTCCACTCTTATCTTCCAGAATGGAATATACGCTTTTTCAATGTTCCCTAAAGAGCCATCTCCAATGAACGACTAAGCTCTTGCAGTGTTGACAATAACAGCGCGAGAGGTTATCTCACCAAGTTTCGATATCGGAAGAAACTTTTAAAGAGGAAACTATAACTTCGTAATAAGACAATTTTGTATTTCATATGTAAGCAGATCATTGGGAACTACTGAGAATTATTGTCAATGACTTGAACTTGTTCGTTTGATTGATTGATTGATTGTTAGTGATTCCGGGTGCGTCAACTACTACTGTCATTAATCCCGTAAGTGTAATATATTTTTACTCGGGAGGTGACGCTGGACTTCCCCGCCGTATGGCGAGATCCGGCACCTGCTATCGGTTAGCGGAGTTTTCCTTAACCAGGTATCACCCACCAGCGGGACACCGCCCCAACCGGGACAAGCTCTAAGCCCCCGACCGGTCTCCTGGCATGTGTGGTAGAGTAGCGCATGTTAGTTTAAGCGTGTGTTAGGGGAGAGCATAGGGCAAGGAAAAGGAAGGAAAGATCGCGAGCGCTCTAATGCCCGTTTGTTAGGGTACTGCTCCGGCATTCGCCTGGTGTTGATCGGAGAAACCACAGAAAATTACCGATCAGAGCAACCGGAGGCTAGAATGCTCCTCCAGACAGCGGCTGAAGAACCTCGTTCGTATTGGCGTGCTCTTTGGTAAGGCGGGCCCCGGACAGCGCTCGCATCGAAGTCCGAGCAGCAGTCAGCATGGTTCAGCTGCGGCTCCAGACTAATTGCGGCGGAGGGCAACCGGCGCTCGCCCGCCGCACGGGTCACCGCCCACCCCCGCCCCGCACCACCCGCAACACCCCGTCTCACTCCGGCCCACGCCGCCGCAGCTTCCCGTCACGCCCTGCAATCCCTCCCCGCTGTGCTTCCCTGCCGTCCCGTTCAGTCGTCCCTCCTAGCCGTCCCGCCCCGCCAACCCGCCCCCCGTCCCGTCCCGCGCCCGTCCCGTCCCGCGCCCGTCCCGTCCCGCCGCCCCGCCAACCCGCCAACCCGCCCCGCCGTCCCGTCCCCCCCTCGTCCCGTCCGGCCACGCCTCGCCGTCCCACTCCGCTGTCCCGACCCGTGCGCCCCCTTTTGTCCTCATTTCACCCGCCCCTTCAATTTCGCCCAAACTAATCCACTCATCCTGTCCATCCCTGTTGTCACGTACATTTCACTCCGTCCGCCACGCCGCGTCGACGGAGACGCATCCAGCCCTTTCACTCCGAAATGCCCGCCCACCCTCATCCGACCGGTGGAGCCCCTGACGCTCCATCCCTGGAGCCCCGTTCGTCCCGCACCACCCGTCCCGACTTGTCTTTCCGTCCCCTTCTTAACCGACCCATCCCTACTTAACTCTTCACCTCCCCGCCCCACATCTGCTTCTTCCATTCCCTCCGACCCTTCCTCGCCTCTGGCATGCCCCGCTCCGTCCGCCCCGCATGCTCCTCAGCCTCCTCGGCTTGCTCCATTTGGCCTTCGCCCGCCTCCACCTTTTACCCAGCCACCCACAGACCGCTTCGCGTCGCTCACTCATCTCCCACGCCCCCCCCCACCGCTCGGCCGTCTCCACCTAACCCCTCCCCTCCCCTCTCCGCCTCGCCCGCTCCGCTCCTGCCCCGCTCCGCCCCGCTCCGCCCCGCTCCGCCCCGCTCCGCCCCGCTCCGCCCCGCTCCGCCCCGCTCCGCCCCGCTCCGCCCCGCTCCGCCCCGCTCCGCCCCGCTCCGCCCCGCTCCGCCCCGCTCCGCCCCGCTCCGCCCAGGCCACCGCTGTCCGTCTCCGCGAGGCCAAGCGCCAGATCTCGAGGCGACGCCTATCATTACATAATGACACATAAAATGCTAATGAAAATAAGATAAAACCATATCTGTAATTGCGTTTGCGTCTATGTTTTTATTAGCTTGTCGCTAATGACGTTATTTAATGCGATAAACTTGTGACTTTCTGTCTTCATATTATTTCCATGCCAATAAAATATTTTATAAGTTACACAGTAACTCTCATTAGCGATAAAATTTATGGGCTTGTTGTAGCGCCGGATACGTGCAAGAGGTTTTACAAGGCCATCAGGATTAAACTGACAGCTATTAAGTTGAGAAGGGAGAGAGAGGGAGAGAGATGGAGAGATCGGGGAGAAAGGGAGCAAGAGAAGAAGGTTTTTATGAGAGAAATAAATGAAGAGCAGATAAAAATGAAGTACGAATGTATGCTTTGCAAGCTGTTTTTCGTAAATGACAAACAAGTGAAGATAACGCTTTGGAGAAAGTAGGATAATCTTTAGTTATGAGTTTGAATGTGAGCTGCAACATATACAATATTCTAGTTAGTTAGAATGACAATAGTCACATATTAGATAAGATTTTAGTTTCGGGGTTTCGCTCCAACGCATAATTTCACAAAGCGTCGATGGTTACTGGGTCTGAGGAATTTTATTGTTGTGAACATTTTACATGGTCATAGGAAGTTTGTCAGTTTTATTTGTGAGATAAATCCTCGTGGTTGGGAATGATCCAAATCGTTTGATGCTTTGCGTAACGTCCACAAATCACTTCTGTTCAAGTACAAATAATGAGCGTTCTCCCACTATTCCAATTTAATGCGTTTAATAAGACATGTTTTGCCTGGAAACTTATTATGCGTTAAAGCCTATGTCAAAAAAATTAAATAATATTTTTAGAAATGTGTTGATATCATTTTGCGTGAAAGGTTAATTACGAATATTTATAAATTATTATGAATTAATTGTACTCTCTACTTCTGTTTGATAACTAACTTCATTATATTACATCAATTAGATGTTTGCTTGGTTGTGTGCTAAACTATGGGTGCTACAACATGACATCCTTATAATATTCTATTGCAACTTACATTACAAATTTTTCGGATTTCCTTTCAAAGAGTTTACCGCACTGTGCAATGATAGCCTATTGTCTTTATTTACTACTACTATCTAGAGGTGCGTTTGCGACGTACTGTTGCGAGTTGCGTTTTCACTATCTGCAGATACACCACATGTCTGGCAACCCGGGGATTTGCATGAGCAACTAGTTTGATATTTGTATATTAGTTCTTTGATACATGTGTACGTCATCTCTATGTATATTGAATTGAATTGAATTGAATTGAATTGAATTTTGCCTTATTTTACGTGGCGAGACTCGGGCCATCAGGCCCGCTCTTCCGTCCGACCACGCAAATTTCGCTACGCTCCTTTCACCAACTAGGAGAGAAAGGAGGTATTTCTTGGGCGATAAACAGGCGATTTGAATTTAGCTCAGAGGCGTCATTTAGGCTTGAGGATCTTTTACATGCAAGTAAATCTACGAACATGGGACAGCCGGCTTTACTTCCCCTCCGAAGGAAGGCGTACGAAGGATTTTTTTCGCCAACTTGGGTACAACAATCCAGTACGCTAACGTTACAACAGTCCTAACGCTAAGTGTTACACCATCGCCGCCGCGATGTGTATGGTGCGTTTCCTCAGGGTTTTCGACTCTTGGCGTTGCACTCCCAAAACAACAAAATAATCTAATTCATGCAGGAACAAAAACAAACGTTTTTGGTGTCAGGGACATCAAAGCGTGTTTGACCGTCGAAAATGGGCACTTACTTTATGTAGCAATACATAACTTTCTCTTAATACGCAATAGGTAGCAGAAAATAAAAATTGAAATTAATTTTAGTATCTAGGAACTACGTCACAATAATAATAATAATAATAATAGTTATATATTCTGTTATTATTATTATTATTTACTACTACATTCGCATATTGTTTGGAAGTAATTATGAATTTCAGCTAACAACGGCGAGAAGCATTTCACCAAACTTGGTAACGGCAAAAAATAACACAATGAATATAAACCATTTATTTACAATACAGAACGGAGGTTAATAGGTTCAGTTAAACAGTTTTAGTTTCGTGACTCAAGTAATAAAAGCATTATTTTGGAGTTTTTGTCGTAGACTTCGACTCAATCAAGATCTCACCAATCATAATATAATAAAACCTGAAACTCTAACTAAAACACGATATTTGAAAATTGAACATTGTTTTGGAGGAGGGGAACGGCAAAGAGTCATTCTGTAAATAACTTAGTTAAGGATTAGCTTTAGTTAGATTATGTGTATGTTGACAACGTGTTTGCATGATCTAATCTATGTGTTTACAAATATATTGCAAATAATTTTGTAAATATAATTATTCAAAATCATATCGCGTTATATTTTGAGCCATTATCACTGACCTCCTGTCTCGATAACCTAATTTTTAAATATATATGTATCTAAATATAAGTTTTGTTTAAAACAAGTGTAATTTTTCTCAAAACAAAGTGTTGGGCGATAATGAGAAGGAGTAAAATTCATGCCGTGGCCAGAAAATAAAAAACAAACAAACTGTTCAGCTGAAGACTTCCTTGTGTCTGACGAGATGAGGATAAAAATGTGTGTCGAGGTTCAAAAGACGCTGTTAATTAATGTCCCTGTGCATGCATCTCTTATTCTCAATCATTTTTTTTATTTGTAGCGAGGGATTCATTTAGTTTTCTAGTGGTTACAAGAATTATAAATCTCATCAGTTTCTCACTTTTGTCAATCTTGAATGATCTTAGGAAGTTAGTATTTTAATCAAGGTATTTCTGCTTAGATTCTGCAAGGTATAGAACCTAAATTGAGTGAAATTACGAAAAAAAAAAAAAAAAAAAAAAAAAAAAAAAATTGATTCAGGAGAGGCATGTCCTTCCACCAAATCCGCCACTCTTCTGTAATATGTTTTGCCTTACCTTAGCGTCTGGAAATCGAGATCAGCCGGACGTAGAGAGTCAAACCGATAGTATCAAAGCTCTGAAATTGTTTCCGCAAAATGTATATAAGAACTTATCCAAACTATCAGGTCATTCAAAAGACTGGATAGTTCAAGACCCAGCGATATAATAAACACCCATATTGTCTTAATTTGTTCAGCAGAACTTTCAGAAATCGTGACCCCGTATGGAATTACATGTACACACATCGCAGATAAGACGACAAACGTTGTATGTCGAAACCCATTAATGAATTTAAAAGTGAAATTAAGATAATAATACTTTAACATTGAGAGAATTTGAGAACATAACAAGGCAACGAAATAAATAAGGAACATTGATTAAACCAGTAAAGAAGATAAATAGAAATGTTACAAAAGATCGCCCATCGTGGCACATAAAAGAAAGTTATCAAAGATAAAGAAGCAGTTCTGTTACATTATCCACAGTCTATGGATCTGCTATTTAGGAAGCTGGTTGCGTGCAAGAGTAATTTTATTATTAATCGGAACGAAATATTTTAGCAGTGAATTTTGGGGATGGTAAAAATAATATACTCTTATTATAAGTTTGAAATATTTGAATGTCAACATGAATATTTACAATAGTATGCAAAAGGCTGTTGTGATTTGCAGAAAAAGAATAGTGCAAATATAATGGTGGTCTCGTACTTATTAATTACTAACAGTAGAGTTTCATAAATACTTTGGATATGTATGATCTATGAATTTTTATCTTTTTAAATAAGAGTAAAATAGGTGTTATGAGCTGCGTATCACAAATGCAACTGATAAAAAGTTCTTGCCCTTTCCCACGCAGTGACCGAGGTCTGTCTCTACCTGACAGATGGGCGGGTGGAGGGTGGAGTGAGGAGGGATGGGACGGGGAGCGTGGGGGCCGAGCAGGGGGTAATGGTACCGATTAGCCCCCGCCCCCCCCCGTCACCGCAATTAGCATAGCCACCGCGCCACTTAACTAATTCTCCCTCCATTTTCGCTTCTAATTTTTGTTTGCGATGTAATTTTCCCAACGCGGCTAAATTCGGAACCCAGATAATAGAGCGGCATTATGCGACTGTTATTGGCCGCGTTATTTGAAATTATAATATCCTTTATCCTGCACCTTCGAATTTGTTTTTCGGATGATGGAAATTGTAACAAGTTTTTCGGACGTAATAGCGCCGTTTTGGGGTCCTTTGAGTGCTCTCGCAATTACCTGTCTTTCCTTTGCGTTTTGTACTCGTCCTTTTAGGGACGCTTTTCTCGGGTAAACTAATTTAATTGAAAGCTACATCCGGAGCGAGTTAAAATTTAATGAAATGAGATGCATAAAGTGGTACCCTCCGTATAAGTACGTCCCAATTACAAGTTGGGCGATATTAGAAGTCGTTCTTCCAATAGGCCTATGTTAAAAGCTTTATCATTATACAAATATTCGGAAAAAACACTCCCTGTGTTACGTTTTTGGGAGAACCTGTAAACGGCGGGAAAATGTAGGTATCCTCCACTGCCTTGGGCGCTGTTCTTACCTAATACGGGTTGCCGATCTTCTCTCACGCGTAGTGTGTTAAATATGTGATTTGATTATTTACTTGATGTGTTTCTTAATTATATATGTAGGCCTACTCCGAGACTGCTAGTGGGGCTATTAATATGTATTAAAAGTCTCACTTATGCCCCGTGTTACCTGTTTCGAAATATTATCGACGTTTACGATATTTATTTAAGTATACATAATTTGTATGGCTTAAAACTGGAGTTTATAAATAATTCATAGTCCCCCTCCGAAATGTCCGTCCGAGATTAGGAATGTGGCACCATATGCATTTAATACAGGCACGCCGTTGAATATTCAGTCACTAGGGGCGCAGTACATCAGCTGGGGACCTCGCCAGCATTCCCTCCCCCCTCTCCCCCTCCCCCACCCCCACCCCCGCTGCCGCACCCGCAGCCGCCAATCACTTCAGGTATCGAGAACATTCGCTGCGAACCCAACGGGTTTTAATAAGGTTTATTGCAATTCAGCAAGTAGTTTATGAGAAAAGAAACGAAAAGAACTACAAGTAACAACAATTGATACGAGAATGCGAGACTATAGGCAAAGATGGGCAGAGTATGTAGAGAGAATCAGTGATAATAGACTTCCAAAGCCAACTTTGTATTACGCACCAAGAGAAAGAAGTTTGTAGGATGACCAAGGAAAAGATGAAGAGAAACTGTGAGGAACAGGCAGTAGTAGCTCAAGCTGTGAAGTGAAGATTTTATAACTAAGTCAATGAAAGAAATGTCAGGCGTCAAGAGACTGGTGAGTAATAAAAGTTAATTGTGGGAAGAAATGAACTTCTAATAGGTGAAGGGAATCATCAAAAGGTGAAGAAAATAACTAAGGTATGAAAAATTTTCCGATTTTGCCTTCCATTGAGGAAGAACGACGTATTTTCTTTGTCTTCTTAGAACTATTGCATATTGAGGTATCAGCTCCCTCATTCTTCAGAGATTGATAAACGAGCGATGAATTCACCTATTAAATACTACAGCTACTGAATCGAAAACGTGAGATTTGAATTTGAAATTAGCAGTCACTGTTTTGGTTTTAAGAGAAAGTTTTAATATTTCGGAGAAATCGCCGCTCATTTTGATGCTTAGACATACAAAAACATATTTTAACCATTATTGCTTCAGAGCATAATCCATTCAATGGGAAACAATCTTATGAGTAATTGTGTCATATGTTATCGTTTCAGAGCTTTGCCTGTCGTTCAAGACATGCTCATCGTCCCTCACCTTTCATTCTCCTTTTGCCAAATTTACAGCAGATAAACACACTCAATTTTTGAAAATATTTTCTGTCAATCAAGAAAGTAGTTTCGATTACTAAAGCTGAAGGAGGTATGAATACAGCGAACTTATCAGGTGACATGGGAAGGTTTGGAGCTAAAACTCGGTCCTCACAACGTTATAAAAATGCAATTTTGAGTTTTTATACAGTGTTTTTAATTCCTAGGGCAAAGCTGAAGAGAACCAAAAGTACCTACTAATTAATGTTTCAACTCGAAGGTAATAACGCCTAATTAATTATGAGTATGTGTACAACCGTCACTTTTGTTTGACAAAAAGAGACAGATTAGGGCATTCCCTGAAATTCCGCATTATCAAATATACATGCATTTATACAATATAATTATTCACGACTCCTACTTTTGATACTCGAACGTTACCCAACAATAATTGTAACATTTACTGTAAGTGCAATTCACAGTTTTCTGATATACCAGTGGCTCTTTTGAATACAAAATATTCGTTGACACTCAACATTTGTTCACCAAAAATATATAGCTGAATTCTTTAACTAGAATATTCTATAAAATTTCATGAGCAGATCGCTTGAATTTTTTGTATTATAAATACATCGAAACGTGCAATAATACCGTTATACTACCACAGAATTCAGAAGTCCAGTCGGGACCTTAGAAGTTGTCCTGGTTGGAACTATGTCCCGCTGGGAAAGATATCTGGAGGTGTAAATCGCACACACGCTGACTTGTAGGTTGACTCAGGATTACCACTAAAAGTGGCTCAAGGCATCAACTGATGTCACTGCAGTAGCTGTGACTGGGAGGTCCTTGGTTCGAGTGCCGACGGTGGCAGGATTTTCGACACTAGCTAGACAGCTAGGTCGAATTCTGTCGCTGACTGGAGGAGAATTCTAGCAGGCAGTTGCTCTAATACTTCCGTCGTTTCTTTGATCGACACCAGACGAATGCCAGAGCAGTGCTCTACCAAACGAGCCACGGACCACGCGCGATCTTTCCTTTCTCTTTCTTGTCCGCTCCTCGCGCCTAACTTACACACACACACATCCGCTACGTTATCACTCATGTCGGGAGTCCAGTCGAAAGCTTAGAGCTTGTCCCGCCAGGGGCAGTGCGCCGCTGGTGATAGATACCTGGTTTGGGGAAAACCCCCACAAGCTGATATAGGTCGACACCGTATCTCATCATCCAGAAAGGAAAAGATTACCTCCCCCTCTTGCGATGAAAAAATACACTACTCTTACGGGATCTTAGCTGATGACGCGCTCGGAATCATTAATCAATCAATCAATCAATCAATCAGCACCGCATCTCATATTTCAGTAGGGGATTGACACCGCCAGGTCCAGGGAGTAAAAATTCACCACACTATTGGGACTAATTATCATACGTACCGGAAATATCAATCATTTAATCCGACTCATTTCGCTCACTCCCATCCTCCTACATTCCCGTTGCCACACCTCCAGCCTCCAAACACTTCAGGCGTCGAGAATGGTGCCAACGAAGCGAGCGTCTGCTGTCGTAAAAGTTTCTCAATTGAGGGAGTCACGAAAACAGCCCGAGAAGTATTCACATATCATATAAAGTATGTGCTAGGTCCTTGTTATGCCAGAACGTATGGGAGTTTGGTCCATTGACCCATCCCCGTCATTGGCTGAAATTGCTGGGAATGTTTTATTTGGCAACCTTTATGCTTCCAGAGTTGCCTGTTTTTGACAAATTGTCTCAGTGATATAAATCCATTGCGTTCAGAGTAAGCAAATACGAAGTATAGGTGTTGTGGTGACTTATCGTTGGCATTTCTAATGAAATAATTATATGCGTCATCATTGCCAACAATATTAAATTAATTACGAAGTACTAGTAAAATAAGGCATCGCCGACGATGTAAACTGTTTCATGTGTTGAAATTTTTTTCAAACTTCATTTCTGTCATGCCCAGCTTTGTTAAAACATTTTCTTTCAGTACCTGGCATTTGACTTACCAATGAATCGTAGTAGCTGAACATATTATACTCCCGTTCAAACGTTTCCAACAGTATCGTATGGCAACGTGATATCTAAAATCATTTGTTTCGAATTCTGATGTAATTAAAAAAATAAATTTAGTAAACCTACAAATACTTTTAAAACTGTTTAAGCATTGGAGACTAGTAGCTAGTTAAGTTGACTCACATCACGAAAAAATAGGATTTACGTCGAGCAAACGTGAAAAGGATAAACAAGAAACCACTATCTTTAAAATCTGTCACGCAGTCATTCACGCTCACACACACAGATTTTTTTCCTGAAAAATCCTCTTTTCGTTCGACGAAGAAAGACATGCTAGCGAAGTGTTTTGTGTAAATATAAATTAAACGATTTCCGTTTATTAATTTTCCTGAATAACAGTTATTTAAAACATGTCTGAGCTGCATGTTAATATCTCTTATTAAGTCGGAAAATAATTTTCAGTTAAATGTTTTCAACATGGTTACACAAATGTTATGAGACAAAATTCAAGGTGAGATTGTTGTACATTACTTAGATACGTAATTATTGCTACTATTTTCCATGTATTTCATAGAATATCTGAATTTTAGTTTTAGGTACAAGACCTCGTTATTTGAAAGGGCTCGGTATATTTCATTTACAAGGTAAACTTGGAATATTGTGTTGAAAATAAAATTTTGAATTTTGCGTAAATTTTTATGCACTTACCAGAAAGTACTTGTTAAATCACATTATCTCGTGATAAATGAATTTACTCACCACAGTCATCAACACAACGTCTAAAATACTAGAATTTCACAAACACGAACATCTTGGAAGAACACTTAGCCACGTGCTAGCTGTTGGCGTTGCAAGAAATCCACATTTATTACTGCCAAACAATTTCACACAACGAGATTGCTGCTCGCAACAAAGCGTTTTCTTACTCCAATGTTTGCATTCCCTGGCAGGGAAGGAACACCTGGCCGAGTGCACTTTTTTTCTGGCTGAACGACAGCTTCGATTTTTGCCCGCAAGGGGCGCACTTACGCGCAAACCCACCTGGGAAAAAGCGCTTCCCGACGATTATACGTATTACAAGGTGCGTCCGTTTAACGTATTATTAACGCGCGAATACCAACAAGCCTCTAAGCAGCGCGAGGTTGATTGCAGCCTCCGCAGCCAGCGACGCTGTGAGTTATAGTTTCAGCGGCGCGCTCGGCGTCGGATGTCGGCGCCTGCGCCACGCCCCCTTCCGCCACGCCCCCTCCGCCACGCCCCCTTCCGCCACGCCCCCTTCCGCCACGCCCCCTCTGCCACGCCCCCTCCGCCACGCCCCCTCCGCCACGCCCACCGCTGCCATGCTCTACCGCCCACGCCCCGCTTCACACCACTCCGCTCTGCTCCACCCCACCACGTTTCACTCCTCTCTGCTCCACCCCACCCACCCCGCTTCACTTCACTCTGCTCCACTCCATCCTGCTCCACACCACTCCATCCCGCTTCACTCCACTCCATCCCGCTTCACTCCACTCCATCCCGCTTCACTCCACTCCATCCCGCTTCACTCCACTCCATCCAGCTTCACTCCACTCCATCCCGCTTCACTCCACTCCATCCCGCTTCACACCACTCCATTCCGCTTCACTCCACTCCAACCCGCTTCACTCCACCCTGCTGCACACCACTCCACCCCGCACCACACCAATCCTCTCCGCTCCACACCACTCCGTCCTGCTTCACGTCACTCTGCTTCTCACCACTCCATCCCGCTTCTCTCTATCCTGCTCCACACCACGCTGCCCTGCTTCACTCCACCCTGCTTCAATCCACTCTCCTCCCCACCACTTCACCCCGCTTCACTCCACGTTGCTCCATTCCACCATTTTCCATTCCACTCTATTCCACACCACTCTGCTCCATTCTCCTTCGTCCCCCCTGCCCCGCTGCCATGCTCCACCCCACTCCACCCCACTCCGACCCGCTTCTCCACACCCTACTGGATTACGCCTTCTGCCCCTCCCACCGCTGTCTACGTCCCACTCCGGTCCATCACGCTTCGCACCACGTCACCCCGCTTCACTCTACCTCCTCCATTCCGCCCCGCCCTACACCCCCCTCCGCCACGCTATCACTCCTCTCCCCAGGGTAGGGAAATTACCCACATTTCACTGAAAATTACGCAAAAAGTACCCATATTTTTCCAACATTGTACACTACCTATTTAAATATCTGTTTTTAATGAATACATTTTATTTCAGAAAAAAGGCTTAATCACAATTACTGTAGTTTGTAGGACCCACCCAGGACAAACGTGGACTATGACACAAATTTTACAGGAAGTAATTTACTACTAGTAGAAACAATATTTATCCACTTTTTCCTTTACCGAGCTCCGCAATAACAATTTTTCTGTCGAGAAATCGCCGTTTCGCCATCAGTAGGTGGGAAGTAAAAATATTAGATATTTAAGTAAAGGTTAGGTGCGTTGTTCTCTTTTGAAAAACGAGTAGTATTGGCATAATTCCTGCTTAAACTTAATGCAATTTATATTTTTCTCAAATATGGCTACAAATTGTTTCTGTGGATAGAGGAAAAGAGACGCTTAAAATGGATCAATTTCGTTTAAAAATCTGAATTTTCATAATTTGCAAATAATGCGAGAAAGTATGTGCTATTGTAGCACGACTAGTCTTTTTTAATCATCGCCTGACTTTGAACAACATGACTAATCTCCTAAACAATCTGAACAATTCACACAATTTTCTCCAAAATTATATAATAATCCCCAACCAATTTGACAAATATCGCGACCTCTTCTGTTTTTAGTGAATCTTTTATTTTTCAGAAATACTGTACATGGAGCCCCTGCGAAGTTTTCTCAAGTATGGATCCTAATTTTTTCTTAATTTCTTTTGCCCGAACGGGGCAAAGTGCGCTTTATAAAAATTATTCCGATGCGATTTTATGTAAAACGTTTTTGAAACTTGAGAAAATTGGATTATTTGAAATTTTGTTCGACCGTTTGCTTCAATTACACCATTGATGTTTTTCAGACTTAATATTGTCATGTATATTTTTTGAACAGATGAGTTATTGTGAATTCTATGGTGACGAAGTTCGAATTTTATGAACTTGTCCCTTACCTTCAATATTGAAATTAAATATTTATTTCAATGCAATCTTTTTCTCCATTTCATAACCTTAAATCAATTTAATAGTACATTTTTTTCAAAATATTAGTTTATTGCGTAATTTTGTGTTACACATATTGAGTTTGTCAAGTGATGGTGGAGGTGTTATTTGGATATAAGCTTCAATTTTTTACATTATCTATCTGCGTTCAATGGTGAGAGAGAATGTGCCATTGTACCCCTGCTACTGGTCGTGCTGTAATGAAATATGCATGTCAAAGTATTTCACTATAAACTCATTCACAAAATTTGTTTGTTCTTTGCTTCTCAGACAGGGTGACCTCAAGATATTCCTTAGTCACCTTAGTTTTCAGTATCTGTAATGCTTCATAAACATATTTGAAAGCAGGTACACTATCTCACTCAAGTAGCGAATTTTTAAATTTTACTACTCTATTAAATTTAAATCACTGACATGTTTCACTATAGCAGTAGCGCCTGACATATACCTGCTGTTGCATATTCCATTTTTTTATGCGCTCTAATTCCAGTTCGTGCTGAATTAGAATGGAGCAGTTGCCCGCCGCCATCAGTGCACGCAGCTGTATTAAGTAATTCAGAAAATGCTCTGTCGACTTATTTGAAGGCAGCACAACTCAGTGTGGCAGAAGCCGCCATATAACTGGGAGCCTGCCCACAAAC
This sequence comes from Gryllus longicercus, assembly GCA_038098605.1. Lineage (NCBI taxonomy): Eukaryota > Metazoa > Arthropoda > Insecta > Orthoptera > Gryllidae > Gryllus > Gryllus longicercus. Next base: position 97,331 of record JAZDUA010000326.1, on the reverse strand, counting down.
AGTGGAGAGGTGTTCGTGAATGAGAGTATCTTGTTAACTGAAAACATTAATTACGCTCTTGTCCCGTAAAGCTGATCAGATGCATAACAACATTAACAACAATAATCATTATATAGCTTAATAACCTAATAATTTAAGTTTAAAAAGCAATTTGAGCATTTTGTTATATAAATTTTGAGAATTTTGCCTTAAATAAAAGGTAGAGAGTCTACATGTGTTATAACATGATATTTATTTATAATATTAGCACCAAAAATTAAGAAAATAGTAAAATTCATAGCACGTTTATCTACCATCGTGTTCTTTATGTTCAACGAGATGCAATCGATTTTAGTTTTGACACATGGTGCAAGCAAATGTGAAGGAGGTGAGATTATACTTAATTATTACGAAGGGTCTTGACTGCAAAAATGGACATTGCAACAGAAACTGGATATCTTATTCACGATGAGTCTCTACTTTTGTTACATACCATATAGGTGAGTCCATGTTAAGCTTTGCTACAGACTTTTCGCGTAGAATATGCCTGAACAATCATGTTTTGTGTTCGGCTTACCGGTTCCTTTCCCCAACAATATTTTACTGATGACAATACTTCTTAAGTATCGCTTCATGAAAAGTTAAATTACTCTGAAATGAATGTTTGGTTTAATTTAAATAAATATACAATGAAACCAAAATCATTATAATTTGTCGTTAAATACCGGTAAATTGTGTCTGGGAAATAACAATAAATAATGGAAGACAGGGATAATATTTAAAATTGGGATTTACGAAAGAGTAACTTCTGTGGATTTCTTCTTATTTACCGTCAAATTTTGGTAAGTGTTTAATAGTAATGATTTTAATAATGGTAGAAGAACTTGTAATAGTATAATTGTAATAGTACAATAGTAATATTAATAGTAATAATACATGCTACAGACTTGCATAGACTTCCTCGAACTATTTAATTTATTTACTACTTTAGTCTGGCGGTAGCTTTCCGGTTTTGCCCCACCTTCTTCTAAGATGCTATCTATTGGAGCCTAAAAGATTTTTTAATATTTTTTTTCAAGATTTTGGTCTCCTTACAATTGAAATATGACTTTAAGAATATTACGGAAGAGCAAATCCTTTCTGTACATGCACATTTTTCTTGAAAAAATGGTGATTTTGTTGAGAAAATGTCGTTTACATGTTTCTGAAAATCTTCAATTTTGAGCTTATGTCCCTGAAAAATATTGCGTTTTCTAAAATTTTCATACGAAATTATTTGGAGCACTTGCACTTACAAATGCAATTTGTATAAAAACGACAGTACATAAGATACATATTAATGACAGAGACGTGAGATATATTTCATAAATATTACATTAATGTAATTTAGTACTAACCGTACCAAAATTTTGACGAAGAAATTTGGAGAAGTTTTTCAGAAAATATGTTTTCTAATATTGCCCTTAATTCACTCAAAATTACACGAAAACTAATAATGTTGTCTAAAAATGTTTGTCACATTAATTAAAGTACCAATTGTGTAGATCAAATTTGATTTAAAAAATCTCTTTATTCAATAACATAGTTCTGCGAGAGGTTACAAAAAATTGCTATTTGCGAAATTTGAAAGTTCACAATAAAAATCGGATGTATGATAGTTTTAGAGGTGTATTTCAATGTATTGTTGCAAGAACTTTAACGAAAAGAATTGTAAAACCTCTTATTTTTAGGAAAATTTTGCAAATTTCTCAGGGGTTTCATGAAAAGTTTCCCTCAAATGCAAGGAATCTTATTCAAAATCGGAGGTTTGGGGAAGAGCCTAATTCCCACGAATAGTTCAGGGGTTCACAGACAGACAGACGGAGGGTCAGGTGGATGGTCAAACAGGCGGGAGCCCTTCTTTAGTATCAGGAGACCTCAGAACATGCACTTCTTTTCAAATCTAGAAATTGATTTTCTGCAGCATTACATTATTTTCAGACAACTCTGTATAGAAACCCATGTATACGAAAAAGTAACTAGTGGTGCTACAGAATCGCACGGACTTTCTCGTGCAAGTTAGTTTCCTAATAATGGGTGAGCTTTGGGGGTCAATATTTTTCAAATATAGTACTGAACGGTATAATACTCTTTGAAATATTTCTAATTTCAAGGTTTGACAAATGTTTAAGTCATTAGTCCAGTTAGTGCAGAGAATGGTTTTAATGTCTGGAGGTGGCTGGGTACCTTCCACGCTAGATGGTGAGATGCACCGCGATCCTATACGTCGGTTTGCGGGAGAATTCCCCTTCATGTATCTCCCCCACCGGCGCACCGCTCCAGCCACAACCATCCCTAAGCTCCCGACACGTATGACAGTGCAGTGCTTCAAAGTGTAAGTGTGTGCTAGTAAAGAGAGAGGATAGGATAAGGAAGAGGAAGGAAAGATCGCGCGCGGTCCGTGGCCCGTTCGTTAGGGTACAGCTCCGGCATTCGCCTGGTGTTGATCGGAGAAACCACGGAAAACTACCGATCAGAGAAGCCGACCACTAGAATTCTCCTCCGAACAGCGACTGAATTCTACCTACCTACACTACTAGTGGCGAAAATCTGACCTCGTCGAGACTCGAACACAAACATCTCCCGTTCGTCGTCCATGAAGAGACAACGGTAGAGCTATCTCAGCCATTCAAATGTTTTTGGTGCTTCATGTGAAACACCATCAAGTAACTTTCCCTACACTACGTAGTATATCACAGAAAAATGAATAAGTTGAATAACGAGGCTCTTTTGCAGAGGACGTCCGCATTGAGTCCGGATGTGTGTCGAGGCTGCCGCCGTCTCGCGTCCAGCGCCCACCCGGTGCCCGGCCGCCGCTATCGTAACGCCGGGGCGCAGCGATTGGTTTTATTGGCGCGGGCGCGGAATGTTTAAGCGCAATTTGCATGTCGTTGAGAACCCGTCCCGAGCGGGCGGCGGCCGCACGCTAATAATTATATTAACATTTCGCTCCGCGGCGCAGGCGGCGTCGCCCGGGGCGACGCGGTCCGCTGCCGCGCTCCGCCCCGGGAGCCTCCGCTGGCGCACGCGGCCCTCGCGCCTTCTGGTGGTCGCAGAGGCACCACCGACCAAGGTATAAGGGGGGCTCTGCCGTATGAGATCTAAGGGAGGCCATACCGTAGGAGATCTCTTTAAGGCCTCACCGTACGAGATCTAAGAGAGATCTCACCGTGTAAAGTCTGGAAGAGGCCCCATGGTACGAGAAGTAAGGGAGGCACCACCGTAGGAGATCTAAGGGAGGCACCACCGTAGGAGATCTAAGGGAGGCACCACCGTAGGAGATCTAAGGGAGGCACCACCGTAGGAGATCTAAGGGAGGCACCACCGTAGGAGATCTAAGGGAGGCACCACCGTAGGAGATCTAAGGGAGGCACCACCGTAGGAGATCTAAGGGAGGCACCACCGTAGGAGATCTAAGGGAGGCACCACCGTAGGAGATCTAAGGGAAGCCTCACCGTAGGAGATCTAAGGGAAGCCTCACCGTAGGAGATCTAAGGGAGGCCATACCGTAGGAGATCTCTTTAAGGCCTCACCGTAGGAGATCTAAGGGAGATCTCACCGTGAAAAGTCTGGAAGAGGCCCCATGGTACGAGAAGTAAGGGAGGTCCCACCGTATGAGATCTAAGGAAGGCACCACCGTATGAGATTTAAGGGAGGCACCACCGTATGAGATCTAAGGAAGGCACCATCGTAAGGGATCTAAGGGAGGCACCGCCATAGGAGATCTAAGAGACGCACCTCCGTACGAGATCTAAGGGAAGCCTCACCGTACGAGATCTCATTAAGGTCTCGCTGTTCGAGATGTAAGAGAGGCTCCACTGTACGAGACCTAAGGGAAGTACCAATGTACGAGATCTAAGAGAGGCATCATCGAAAGAGATCTAGGGGGGGGGGTTCCACCGTACGAGATGTAAGGGAGCCCACACCGTACGAGAAGTAAGAGACGCTACACCATAGGTGATCTAAGAGAGGCCCCAACATACGAGATCTAAGGAATACACCACCATATGAGATGTAATGGAGGCTCGACTGTACTAGAAGAAAAGGAGGCCCGAGCATACAAGATGTAAGGTGGGTCCGACCGTTACAGAACTATGGGAGGCACCAAGGAAATATACTCCGCACTCCCGTACGAGATCTGAGGTGCATCACCGCACGAGTCACCCTCTTGTAAGATTTTATCGTCAGAGATCTAAGAGAAGCACCAGCGTACGAGATCTATGCGAGTTACAATTAAAGACACCTTTGGTTTCCTACTCTAACATTAGAAAGGTAGACAGACAATTTTGTAATGGTTTGTAATTCTATTTTGCTCTTCATTTGATGGATTTTAATTTTATTACATCTCTTGAAGTTTTCTTCGACTCTTCTGGGAATGAGGATTGGGAGGCATTGTGCTCTCATTTTCAGATTTCGCGCCTGTGGAGGAGTAGAGTTTGGTGTTGCGAGCGACACAGTCGGAAGTTTTATGACTGCTCTCTTTGAAACTTAGAGCTCTTGAAGTGTCGTGAAGTGACCATTCCCACGCAGGACTCGAACCTGCAGTCTCCTCGGCGCAGACAGCGGCTGCTGCAGCCGTCTGCGCCCCGTGGCCAGCTATTATTATTATTATTATTATTATTATTATTATTATTATTATTATTATTATTATTATTATTATTATTATTATTATTTTCGTTAATCGGCCGACTAGGACCACGCAAGCAAGCATCCTGCATTCACCGTGGCTCAGTTTTTATTTATTATCGCGGTGGCAGGTGCTTGCAACAATTCTTTGGGGGGACCAGCATTTTAGCTGGATCCGATTTTTATCCCCCACGGTTGTTAGCACTGGGGGTATGGAAGATGAAATGATGATACGATGATAATGGGGGTGAAAGGACAACACATACAGACATACACAAATACATCCATGCCCGAGGCGGGACTCGAACCCGCGATCTTCTGGTCCGAAACCACTCCGGCACTACTGCCTTAGCGATCTCGGCCATCTGATCGGCATTATTGTTATTATTATTATTATTATTATTATTATTATTATTATTATTATTATTATTATTATTATTATTATTATTATTATTATTATTATTATTATTATTATTATTACTACTACTACTACTACTACTACTACTACTATTGTCATCATCGAGAAAGTAAGAAACAAGAGTGACAAATTAACAGAAATGTTTAGTTGTAATTTAAGAGAAGCATATTTTAAGGTTTAGTACCAATCACAATCATATTTACTAATTTCAGATAGTCTATCATTCATACTTGTGTATGACATGAAGTTCTTGTAAACCAGTGCAGATACATTGGTCAGAACTGAACACAGCAATTATGTAATTCACTGAAAAAGAAATTGTGAGGGCTCTAAGATCGGCTATCTATATATTTGCACGAGTTCACAAATACACGAAGTTCATTTTAACATTTTGTACAATGCACTTCCTGTACAGTACCCTTTTTCAGCAAAGGTGCGATAATAAGAAACAAATATTATGTAAAGTGTTCGTCCTGAAGTTGTTTGGTAAAAATTGTGTAGATTCATGGACAATAAAACTCAGTTAACGCTCCGATAACAGCGAGGTACAAAGGGTAATCTCAATCACATTTGTTTACGGCAGCCAGCCTTGATCTCTGGGTGTTAACGGGAGCTTGAAATCTTTTCAACTGAATGTCCACTAGCAATTAGTACTTGTCTTATCGTGGGACACGTGATTCCTAGCCACAAATAAGCTGATAGTCGTGTGTGTGAAATAGAAACTGGAGTTTTTATTCGAGATAAAACACATTTTGCTTTAAATCGCGCTTAAACAACAACAACATGCATAACAAGCGATAAATTAAAATAAGCGTAACATTCTTTACGAGATAACCCGACACGTTTTAAAATTGCTCCAGTTATCAGTGGCTTGACGTAATTGCCTCTTATAATGTCATGTTTATAGACGGGTCAGCGTACGAGGGCATTAAATAGACAGATGACACCGTAAACTTCTCATTTACTGACCCCGAGATAAGAGGCAGCGTGCAGAATAAGAAGAGAAGCTTCCTGTTCTTTTCCTTTTGTTTCGCTTCACGTATTGAAACCCCTTTTGCCGTTTGCGGCCGGACCGGACACTGTGAATTACTCTTGACTTTAAACACACTGCATCGAATCCCAGTGTTGCACTCACTTAGCGGCGATAAAAAATGTAGAATATTCTGTGGTACATCAGTTATTTTTGCTGTAATGAACTTTGATTGTTTCCTATCAACGAGGCGTTTATCAACGAAATTCTGTTTTATGTGAGGGCATGTCCTTCACATAAATCATTTGCGTATTGTGTAGTATCACATTGCCACATTAATTAAATAAATTATTTCACATTAATCATATCACGGATTATAACACAATGTACTGCACTCATCACTGTCACCAATTACATTTCTTCTTCTTCTTTTCAGTTTTGTATTCCAGTACCAGGATAACTACCTTTTCTTGTTTTTTGCTAAAAAAAAGTTTCATCCTTAAAAAGCGTTGAAATCGAAATATCCATTGTAATATACAATCGTGAAAACTAATAATGAAAGAGAAGTATAAGCAAAATTGAAACTTTTATGAAAACCACTTGAATGAAAACTGACTAATCGTCTATGTAACAGCAACATTTTGAAGTCGCATTTTTCTGCTGAATAGAAGAAATGCAGGGAAGAGGACAATGATGATGAAAAAGCATGAAAAATATTGCATTCCGGAAGCATATAAAATTAAGTGCTGGAAAATAGATCACGAAGGGCAAATAATTCTACAGAAACAGGGGCAAAGATGGATTGAGGTAAAATTGCATAACGTCTACATAGCACTTCATTCGGACTTAAAACTTTTAACCTCGCCAAATTCGCAGACATCTAGCAGCATATCGCGTGTGCTAATGCAGTCTTTTATTTTTTAGTTTATAATAAAAATGAATTAATGTTTTAAACGTGTCTTATTCGATGTACAGTTGTTTAGAGTTGGTGACGCTTGTCCAAATTCATGAAGTGTTTTAATTTGCAAACTTTGTACTTTATGTTTGCTGTTACCTTCCACAACTTTTACTCCGAGTTCAAGCACTTCAAGTACTGAGGTTGAACATTTTTTAAATTTCATTTCTTAACTAGCAAAATGAGGACCCCCACTTCAAAAGTGCCCAGATACTGCAGTTCATACATTTCATGTCAGAAGCCAAGAAAGGAACTATCTCATCTATCAAAATTATCGTATTCGTAATAGTTCAAAGGAAACTAGACAAAAATCTTGAAGATGGGAAGCAGATGATAAACACAACGCAGATGATAAATTAATTTTTTGAAGATGTCTAAATAAAAAAAGTTAAAACATCTTGACTTGCTTGGTTGTCTTAAATATACAGGAACCTAAATCAGTAATTTGTATCAGTCCTGAAAGTAGGTTTGAGCACGACGTTTGCAAACGACACGGTCACAGCGCTTTAAAAGAAATCACTAACAACAAATGTTGTGACACACCTTATCCTTCCTTTCTTTTGCAAGGGCATGGACAAGCAAATAAAATGTTGTAAAAACTTAGATTTTCGAAAACAAATTATTCTAGACCGAAAGTACACTCGTTTATATCCATTTTCCCATTACGTAATGAACTTGGCATTACTCTAATCTCCGTCCTTTTCCTTCTTTTTATTTCGCTTTTATCTCTACATTTCACAGATTCCTTCAGCCGTACATGTCAAAATCCACACCGTAAACGATATAAACGAAACGAAAACTCCCCGTCAGTTATTTTCCCATTATTTCTGGCATTTTCTCGGTGTGGCTTTTCACATGTGAATTAAATGACTCATACGACTACTTAATAAAATTTGAAATAACAAACATATTGTAAATCTACAGATAATACTTGCACGCCGCTGCTCAGGGTCTGCTCCAAAGCAGGAATAAATGAAAAACGAAAACAAACTAGTTAAATACTTATTACATTGCACAAAAGTAAGAGCAGTGAAAAAAGTTACAATACAAAAGTGTATATAGAGGGGGTAAAAGAGCAGTAGAATATCCACTACACGGAAAATTGATTACCTCAAAAATGTTGTTTCATGTCGTTCAGTCCTTACTCTACAAAACTGATGAAATGTGGGAGGTTTAAATATTCTGGAACAATACAATCATTATTCATGTTGAACATGTGTTAACATGATTTTGAAAATGTAATTGAATGTTTTATATTTACTAGGATCTATTTATTTATTTTGTAGTGGCGTATTTGATAATATTTTGTAATCAACCTTAACTTAAAAAAGGAGTGCATCACACATAACTATAATCACTGCATGGTTTTTTTAAAAGTACACATGTATCACACGTTTGGTGGATATGACGTTTGTGTACACGACGACCAATACACAAAACGACAAAGATCATGTAAATTATATTATAGTTAGATTTTGAAATGACGAAATAAGATAATGACAGCAAATAAGCGTTCATTCCATTAATTATTAATATATATATATTTTTGAATTAAGTATTTTGGTACAAAACCTATTAATAATAAAAAGCGATAACACATCTGGAGTTCACTACCTTTCATTTAAATAAACAAACAAACAAAACACTAAATTTGGTAAATAGAAAGTTGACATTTCTTTCTAAATGAAACCCCCAAAATGTACAGATAAAGAAAATAAAAATGGAAGCCACTGACGTTGCGTTTTGTGCGCAAGAGCCCAATTACGCTGTTCGCTGCAGCTCGTGGCGTCTGGCGCTAACGATGTGTAACCGAGAGGCGCCGCTGACCCGCGCTCGGCGCCCGAGATGGCCTCTCCTTCCCCCTCCCCTCCCCTCCCCCTCTCATCCCCTCCCCTCCCCTCGGCGACGGAACTGGGCTGATCTGATACCATTCCAGCGGCGGCGATGGTGTAACGGTTAGCGTACCGGACTGTTATACCCAAGCTCGCGGGTTCAAGCCCGATCGTAGCCGTGGATTTTTAGGGGGACAAAATCCTTCGTACGCCTTCCTTCGGAGGGGAAGTAAAGCCGGCTGTCCCATGTTAGTAGATTTACTTGCATGTTAAAGATCCTCAAACCTAAATGATGCCTCTGAGCTAAATTGAAATCGCCTGTTTCTCGCCCAAGAAATACCTCCTTTCTCTGCTAGTTGGTGAAAGGAGCGTAGCGAAATTTGCGCGGTCAGACGGAAGAGCGGGCCTGATGGCCCGAGTCTCGCCACGTAAAATAAGGCAAATTCAATTCAATTCAAAAAATTCCGGTGCTGCGGTGGCGCCATCCGAAAGCGAAACCCTAGCACGCGATCGAGACGATCGCATTCATCTTTCGTTAATGTAATGCCTCGAGGATGGCTCTCCTTTTGATTGATTGTTAGTGATTTCGGTGCTAGTGTCGTTAGTCCCGCCTGTCTTTTTCCTCGGAATCCTCCTGCTGGATGGCCAGATCCGGCGATTGGTGGATTGGCCTGGTGCATTGGTGGATTGGTGCACCTACCGCCGGCTATCCGAGTTTTTCCCATCCAGCGATCTCCCACCAGCGGGGCACCGCTCCAACCGAGACGATCTCTGAGCTCCCGACTGATCTCCCGGCACGTATGCTAGTGCATGATAGTGTGTGTGTAAGGGGTGAGGATAGGACAAGGAAGAGGAAGGAAATATCGCGTACGATCTGTGGCCCGTTTGTTAGGGTACTGCTCCGGCATTCTCCTCATGTTGGACGTAAAAACTAACGACCAGAGCAGTCGGACGCTGTAATTCTCCTCCAGACAGCGTCTGATTTCGACCTAGCTGACAAGCTAGTATCGAAATCCAGCATCCGCCGGGTCTCGAACCTAGGACATCCCGGTCAAAGGCACTGCAGAGACATCAGTTGATGCCCCGAGCCACTTCTCCCAGTCGGTCATTTTAAATATTGCGCCATTTATTCGCAAAATAATCAACTACTTTGTTGAATCGTCCTGTATTCTCTTTCATTTCAATGCCCCTCACCATTAATTTATTTCCTTTTTTGGGCATACAATCTGCGCGCGTGCCGCAGCTTATGCGGCAGAAGGGTGGTGGGAGTATTTATAACCTAACTAAAGCTAGTATCACAATTAAATTATAGGTAGCCTCGGTTAGATAATAATTGTAAGACCACTTTTTACACAGAAGTAAACAAACTCATAATTTTTTTCATTAAAACATTTTTCCAAAAACATGGTGGTGTTTATCACATAATAAAATTTAACGACCACTAGCTAGATTCCTACGAATACATCCTACGAAAGAATTTGCACAATACCACATTTAAACTAAATGGAAAATCGAAAACCCAAAACATTAGTTCATATTGTTCCGTTCTTATTTTCCAACATTAATGAAATAAGGGATGTTTGAAACTTCTGAATATCTATTATCTGTGAACATAAAGTTAAACAGGTTTCTGGAAATGTCAATGAAGTGTTTAGTATTTATCAATATATGTACGTGTATGTTGCAGTAATCTACAGAAAATTCTGCTATCCAGCTTAACTTAAACACGGAATACATCACTTAGTTACAAGTAAAGGAAATTTTTCCTAAAGCGTGTCACATGTGTAAGAAGATCGCTGGACATTACGTTTATATGTGCTAAAATCTTTGCATTTCAAAACACTCTATTTTCGAACCAAAACGGCTATCTTCGCTTCGCTAACTGTAATGCGAAATGTTGGCCGCTTTTGATAGATCACTTCACACAATCAAAGCCGACGAAGCCAATTACATTCGCACAACATAATGTAGTTGGTCTTGAGTGCGACGTATGAGAGATTAGCATTCATTCTATTAATTTTAAGATATTATTAAAATTTATTATTTATGCGATAAAACCTGTTAATAAGATCAAGTGATTACACATCTGTGGTCCACTTCCCTTCATTTAAACAAAAATCACGAAATTTAACTTCTAACTAAATCCAACTAACACTCAAACAAAAACCAAGAGCATTTTATGAAGATGTCAGCTGAAAGAGAGAGGGAGAATCTTCCCTTCCCGATATAAGGGAAGAAAATCAACGATACAAAAATATTTCCCTCCAAGCTCAAAAACACATTTCATATTACCTCAAGCCTTCTGTGGGAAGTTCGTGGAGGACATGTCACACAAAGTAGAGCTTACAGAAGCGATGTGTCTGCTGTGGAAACTTGGGTGCTGAATAGTCCCAGCCTCCTCTCATTTTCTTCTTGCTCAAGAGAAAAATAATATTCGCCGAAAACTTTCCATATTTTCAAAGAAAAGAACACAAAATGACATAAAGAACTAACGAGAAATAGATTGCACTAAGAATAAAATCTCTAGCTGCAGTATTGAATCTGCGATACAGGTTTAAAAGAAATTAAACTTTGCAATTATCAAAGATCCAAATTTAATAAAAATAAGACATATGCCATATTATTAGGCGAATTATTAGAGAAAATTGGAACAATTTTTGAGAAATTGTTTGTAAAATATGCTACTACTTCATGTAAGATATTATTAAAATTTCATATTCGTTTTTGGGGAATTCCTGGGTACGGTTTAGGGCTAGTGTGGTTCATAGGCAAACAGCAAGACAAAGACAAAAAAGGATTTTGGGTTTGTGTCTGCAAAGTGTGTTCAGAGAAAGTAATTTACCACATACAGTAAACGTAAATTTTCCTTATTCCTATGTAAGAGACCCACAAAACTGTTTCTCCCATCCCCCTCGCGTTAAAGAATCCACACTTTTTTTGAAATTACGTAACGTTCTTCGTAGAAAATAGATTCAAGGAAGTAAAAAATAAAACACTAATTTTATACTATTTTAGAAGAAAAGTGAGTAATTTAGAAAGTTTTGGTATAATAAGTCTTCCATAAGGGAAAAAATTATTTATATTAAAAATGGTGATGAGTCTTTCTTTCAAAATTTAATGGTGTTTATTGGTCAATATTATGACATGAAAGAAATATTAAAAATAATAATTCTTGGTGTTATCATGTTTTCACAACCTCGCATTTGGCAGAACAAATGCTGTAAAGGAGAGAGTATCTCCATTATTATGGTTAAGTTAAGAGTACCTCCATCTATTTATAAAAATATACAAGAAGATTAACGCTCATATGCGTGCTTATGGTTAAATAATATCGTAATATTTAATTTGTAATTGCTCTATACGTGATTTCTTATTTTTTTAAATGACAATGAAAATAAAAATGTATGTACCTAAAAAAAGTGATATTGGCGTTATCATGATCAGACAAAAAAGAACAGAATTTGGTCATTGAAGAAAAACAGTGATGTTGTCAAGAAGTAACGTCTGAAATCATTTCATAACACAGGAATTTAGATTAATACTAAAGTAAACATTTGACTGGAATCCATCCATGATCTGCGTTTTATCATAGAGAGTATGGAAACAAGCGTCTGTTCATAAACAACCGGCGAGCTGCGTTATACAACTTGACAGAAGTCATGTGGCCATAGAATCCACTAACGAAGACCCCGTGAAAAGTGTGACAGAGCTGTCAAGAAACATCTTCCGTCACGACGATAACAACTAGAATACGATGACATATATGGGCGGCGCGGTAGGTGGACGTCGGGTATCGGAGCTTCAGTTGTCTGTGGCGCCCGTCCGCCATAATGGGAGTAATCTATGAGCAGAACGTTGGTGGTCCTGTCAGCTCCAGGTCACTGGGTCGCGAAGCAGAACAGAAAGCACGGGTGGCAAGGGGGATTTCGAGCGAAAAAACGCGGAAAAAAGTGAAAGAAAATGGGGAAAAGCGGGGGTGTAATGAACACGCAATTACTTGGTCGTATTATTAAACTGTAATACTACTATTTGAAACTCTTTGAATTGGGAAGAGTGCGAATCCAAAATAGAAAAATAAAACATGTAAAGAAATAAACTATTCCAAAACATCCCAAAGAGGGAGCAAGGAAGAGGACAAAAGAAATTAGGCAGCCGCAACGCATTTATGGAAACAAATAACTATACTTGGCCGGAACGGCTGTAGTTACAACAATTAAAGACTCTTTTTAAACAGAAAACTCATTAGTCCAGCAAGAAGGTTCTTTAGGAACAGAAAAAAAACTTTATACTTAGGTATATTTCAAGTAGGAATTTTATGGCATTGAAATACTGTAATATCTGTGGATCTTTTAGGTGATAAATGTAATTTTCATATGTTGGGTATGAGTAACGAGTATTGGAAAACCTTTTGAACATATATTGTTTTCTTGAAATGTTTGGTCAAATTTTCACATTATTTTCGCTTTATTATAAGGATTCATATTATACTTAATGCTAGTACATATAATGTGTTACTAAGGACCTGCAGAAGTAAAAAGGCAGCTGAACTAAAACTCAGAGTGTTTTTTTTCAAAAAGAAGAACGCACATTACTCACAACAAAAATAAAATACTCTCGCACACTTTAATAAATTAAATATTCTAATAAAAGTCTTCCCGAACACTGCAATAACATACTATATTACGTATACTACAAGAATTCTTTTTAAGAACAGTGTAGGAAAGACTTCGACCATTTTTGTGTGGAATCGTGTATATTTTTATTAGCGCTACACTATACTACAATAGTTCTTTACATTCCAAGTACTTTAAAAATGTTGCTGTTCCATGACGCAATACGTAAATATTTAATGGCGGGATGCGTTTTCCTTGGAGCCTTGCTGTCGCATGACGTCAGATGTGTGGTAAGCATGGAGAATGATAATTCAGTCGGTACGATCAGTATGAGTATAGGCCGAATAACACAATCACAATCACAATCACATCACATTTGCAGTCAAAATATAAACTATTTTATTATTTTTGGATTTGTCCCAGTTTCTGGGTCTCCAACAAAACCACAGATACCTCTCACATTGCCGGAGGCTGCATAGTTTTCTTTCCATTTCTGTACGCATCAAAAAAAAGTAATACAGTTTTCTTCGTCTTTATTTTCTTTCAGGACACATTTTTTTTCCAAATAGAAACATATTTGATCTCTTTTATCGCATCAATTTAACACGGCAAACTAGTCTACAAACAGAATCACAGGTCTCAGTTAAAACATTAAAAGAAAACCATTTACGCTCTCACTGCAATGGAAAAAGCACTGTTCTTAAGAGCAGTGTAGGAAAGACGTGGACCATTTTTTTTGGAATCGTGTATATTTTTATTCGCTCTAGAAAGATATCTATTTCAATTGTATTCAATGCAGTTAAACCTGTACACTACCTTCATATGTTCAAAAAAATATATCCTGATTTCGTTCGTCCAACGTAATTAAATCTTACGTTTGAGATACATTTTGCTAAAAATTCAACGGTCTTCAGTTATCATTCTCTTTTGTTTTTTCATGTTTACTATACTTCTGAAATTTTTTTTATGGATGTATGCACCTCCCCAAAATTAGATATCAACCCGTGGTTGAACCGCTATTTTTACGTCGCCCCCGCTAATGGAGCCGCCTCGACACGTTTATCGCAGTCGCTGGTGGGGGGGGGGACGGTGGGACATCAAGGGGCCGGGGGTTTCAGGGGGCGCTGGCTGCAGATAGCGCGCCCGCCCGCCCACGCGCGCCTGTTAACATTCCAGGGCGGGGGCGCGTCGTGTTACACGGGTCCCGCCCCGTCCCCCGGGGGTGACACCCTCCCGGCCCCGCCCCCGGCTCCGCCCCCCGCCCCCATGCGATCCGCCATGTGGAAGCGATCGCAGCTGCCGGACGCCGCCGGAGGGCTCGGGACGTGACTGCTCGCCCGCAGCTGCCCGGGGAGGAGTTTCTGAGGGACTTTGCACTGTCGCAATGTACACGTGTACGGAATGCACTTTTTTTTCAAGTTCCCCACACCAGTTTCCCAGGAACCGAGGCTCTAATTTGGAAATCTTACGTCGGGAAGAGTGAAAAGAAAGAGAATAAGAAATAAAATAGGAGGAGAAAGTGATCAAGTCGCAGAAGGAGAAATTAAAGGTAGAGGAGGAGGAGTAGGGGATTGGACAGCATTGAGGGCAGCTGCAGGTGAGCGGACGTATCAGATGGTGATCTTCCGTCAGCAAGAATTTTATTGTCAACGCCCCTATCACCACACCAATATTCTTAGCGGTGCGGGATTTATTTTGCGATATGCAGAAGTACAGACTTACGCCAACCGCAGTCCTGTAAAAGGAGAAGTATACATTTAGCTTGTCTCTCTTTTTGGGGCAGGGCAATCTGAGACCAATTTGGCTTTTGTGGTAGAAAGGGGGGAAGAGAGTACTTACAATCTAGCTACAGCTAATCTTACATCTAACTTGTAGCTAGCATGCCTTAACTAACCTATTTACAGAATGGCGCTTTGGCTGTTTCCTTAGGTCTAGAAAGGATGTTTTACTTATAAATGACGCGTTTTAGTTTGTATTTTTTTTCTTACGTAGTGCACACAACAGAGTAGATTTATAGTGCTCTGTAAAAAGTGCGCGTGATAGGTTGTCTGTTTTAAATATGTATAAATGGTCATAAATATGAATGTATGAAAAAAGAAACGACTGAATGAATGAATATTAAAGAAAGAAAACACAATAGCAGAATAGAAAATATTAGTAGGCGTGTATGTAAACATTGTCGTTGAAAGTTGTCAGCCAAAGCGCTATCTCTTCCAAAGATTAAGTTAATACAAGTTCGTTATTTAAGTACTACCCCTTTCTTTGCCGCAAAAGCCAAAAGCCTGTGGCGCATATATAATAATAATTGCATTGTAATAAATGAATGCTTCGCCAGGGAGGAAAAAAAATATATCATCGCATTATAGTGCGCAAAATTATGATTGTCGTGCGCAAAGATATACAGAAAAAATCATAATTAAACTCAACAATTGAAAAATTATATGAGGTGAACTTAGCAAGTTGGCCAAACCATAATTATCTGTACAGGTTAGTGTAATTCACATTAGATGTAAACTAGTTCTAAGAGAGTTTCTAGCTAAATGAATGTGTCATTCAATTCCTCTCCTTTTACAGGGCTGCGGCGCGCGAATGTCTGTACTTCTGCAAACCCGAAAACAACAAATTTGCTTCGACACAGCTATATGGGTGTGGCAATAGGGGGGAATGAAATTGAAAAAAAAAATGCTTTATATACTTATTGAAGAGTAAAACCTGGTTGTATAAGCAAATTTTCATCATCAAAATCTCGGGGTTTCGAATGGGGCCATCCGGACAGACTGGTGGACGGACTGACGTTTTTCTGTAAATCAGTTTTCTGATATCAAGGAACCTCGTTTGTTTTTCTGATATCAAGGATAAATCGTGGATTCTGAGTACACAGCGTCTTGGAGGAAGTTGATTGGAATTCCGGGAGCGTTCAGTAATAGGTTTATTAGTCCCGTAAGTGTAGTGCATGTTTTTTTTACTCGGGACGTGGCGATGATCTTCCCCCGTTGTATGGCGAGATCCGGCGCAGACCTTCCGCCGTCTAGCGGGGTTTTCCCCAACCAGGTATCTCCCACCAACGCCAGCCAGAAGAAGATCGAAGCTCACGACCGGAGTTCCTGCATGAGTGGTAGTGTAGCGCATGTTAGTGCAAGTGTGTGCAATGGGCGAGGATAGGACAAGGAAGAGGAAGGAAAGATCGCGCGCGGTCCGTGGCCGATTTGTTGGGGTATTGCTCCGGCATTCGCCTGGTGTTGTTCGGAGAAACCACGGAAAATTACCGATCAGAGCAGCCGGCAACTGGAATTCTCCTCCGGACAGCGACTGAATTCGACCAAGCTGACAAGTTACTGTCGAAAATCTTGCCATCGTCGGGACTCGAACCTAGGACCTCCCGGTCAGGACTGACTGGCAGCTTTGTCAACTTTGTATTTCTGCGCCCTCTACGCTGTAATATTCTGTATAAAATTTAATATTGTACTGGTGTGAGCTAATCCGAAAATCGGAAGCTCTTAATTTTTGTACTGAGCAATTATTTGCTCTATTTGTAATTCTGTACAATTGTTGAATTTTGTATGCGACGAAAGAGCCATTAATTATTTACTCACGTTCAGGATATCGGGGATTATTGACATCAGTTCATGAGCCATCTCTCCCGGTTTGGAAGAAGTAATTTGCTGAATACTGTAACAAGATTTATCCACTTTTCTGTATCTGGGCCCCATAATTCTGGTTTTTCTTTCGAAAAATCGCGGTGTTTTGCAGCAGCATTTCATAACTTCCTCTATATTACGTATATTGAGAAAATAAAAATATCATTAAAGCAAATCCGGCTAGAAATGAATCTCTTTGAGAGATCTTTCTTCATTAGCTAATCATTTTTAGAAGATAATGTGGAACGGTCAGTACGCAATAACTTTTATCAGACAAAAATGAGTACACTGATACGCTTCGAGAAGTATACCCGCTTGTAATTGACTCATCAGTGCTAATGAACTTACTATTACTAATCGTTATCTGCTATTTTTTGATAAGATAATTGAAAAATTCTCTTAATGCAATCGTCTAATGAAAAAAACTATTCTGTGACCTCTTTACTGTTCCTTATTAACTTGCACATTGATCTCATTAATGTAAGGTCTAAAGGTTTTTGCTACTGAGGGATTTCCCGAGTTATTGCGTAATTTTGGGCATGAATACGAGGTAAAATTGTAAATTGCACTCCCGACGTAAAAACAGCAGACAGATACAAAATAAGAAATTCAAAACATTAAAATATAGTAATTTATATTAAGAATAATAAAACATTAATAAATACATTAAATGAACACTTTCAAACAGTGCACATGCAGTTGTTAAGTGTTTTAGTGTATTAGATGTTGTAGAGTTTTCGATATGGTAGTGCTAGAGGATAGTTATTTCATTGTCTTTCCAACAGTAGCGCTGGTAGTCCTTAGCGATGCGGTAATTTCTTTATTTATATTTCAAATATGCGCGACTACCACGATATTATTTACTTCTCTTTCCAATTTATATCAATTGCGCATGAGGACCCGCATGGGTCGATTTTAGGCCCGTTCTCTTCCTACTATACGTAAATGATATGCCCTTGGCATTCGAGTCGAAATGGAAGATAGGTTCTCTTTGTTAATGAATATTCTTTTAAAAAAGTTGAATATTCTTTTAAAAAATTGAATATTTTTTAAAAAAATATATTCTTTTAAAAAATGTAACAAGTACAATATTCAGATGTTTGAATCTTTTTTCGTAATAGAAAATAAATAGTAATTGAAAGGATAACGATTTCAATGACATTTTTCATTTCAAATAAACAATTCTATACCGGATTATTCTTAAACGTCGCTTTAAGTTTGATTTTTTTACCCATTCATTCGCGAATTCACACTCTCATTTTCACAGGTCACCAGGGCATTCACAAAGACATACCAGCACATCAGTGAGTGGGTCAGGTTTCTTTACTATTGCACCCAGATGGACTAGTGACATGGCGATCAAGGACATTCCTGAAGGCGCACGGGAGAGAGCGTTTGGCGTGTCTGAAACGCTAGACGCTCTTCGAAGGGTTAATAGCCCTTCATTAGATGGGTGTGCAGGGCGACCGACGTCTAGAACACCCTCGCGTGCTGCGAAGGGCGGGCGAGAGGGCGGGCAGGCAGCAAGGGCTCTGACAAGGGATAACGAGGTTGGTGGTGTGGGGTGCACAGGACTGAAACATGGTGGCACGTGGGGGGTGTTCTTCTGAGCTCTGGATGTTTTTAAAGGGGAAAAAAACTATGTCAAAATCTATTCAAAGTACTAAATAAAATACAAACTGAAATATTAAAAATTATGAAATTTTTCACTTATTCGAATGTTCTAAAGAGAATGGTTATTCAACATATAGCAGTCTTGTAACTGTTTTTGTGTTCGTATGTTCTTCTCTTACAACTCTTTTGGTTCACTATTCGCGGCAAGTGACCTATCAGTCGCATATTGATCGGCAGGTGCGGAACTGGCAATTTTTTGAGGATCCTTCCAGGGCACTAAAATAATTCTAAAACAAGTGTTGTGGAGAGCTTTTACTACCTAAAACGCGGTTTTCAGAGGAGATAGACATCTACAGAGGTCAATACAAACTCTTTGATTACACATGACAAGAAGAAAGTTAGTGACAGTGTTTCCTTTACATGAATCGATTAGTTTCGATGAGTGAGGTTGTCAGTATTGAAGCTTCATTTTGTAAGGAAATATAATGATTTAAAAAGTATTTTATTGATATTTGAATTGCGTAAGTATTCACGGACGGCATCGCTTATTGTCTTTTTTTCTTGCTCTCCACCTTCTGTCTCCTGCACAAATGGGTAATTTATTCATTTTTCAGGACGTACAGATTCATGTTGCTGCTTCACCAATTTGTCAACAAAGAGGACGTTACCTTAAATATACCAACTAATGCTAACTTAATCTTATGGTTCAATTAATTCGTGGGCTCTTCAGCATACTTATCCGTGTATATATTTTTCTCAATGCTATGAGTTGTTCATTAATTTTGGGTCGCTTTCTACTGACCTCAGTTCAATGAGACCACAACTGTGATAATGTCTGTTGTATGTTTCGCGATAAACACCATTGGGGGCAAATGGGAACATAATCCTCATCACGTTTTTTTTTCAACTTCCCCGACTTCTACCCTTGACGAGGAAGGATTATACTTGTCTTAGGATTAGTACATCTAGATGAGCATTTCCTTCCCATTCCTACCATAGGGTCGAACAATAGTTTAATCCCCCTCCTATTTTCCTATGTTTCTTTCATGATGTGCAGGCAGAATTGCACAGAACAACTATAACAGGAGCGAAGATGAGTAGGAAATAGGATGGGGCTGTATTGTAGCCAGAGTTTACTTTCGTAGGTCTTCGACAAGTCATCAGCGAAGTCTAGAATAAATATTAGACGAAGTTATAAGTAATAAGGCAGAAGAAATGGTCGGGGAAACTGAAAATACTGTTTGGCAGCCACTGATCTACCTCGGCAAAGGATCGTCAGAAGTGGAAGGCCATGTCAAAATCCAACACCATGAACGTATACTAGAGAGCTCAATTTCTCCCCAACTCGATAAGTACCAATGCAGAAAGTAGTAAGTTAAAGTGCTGGCTAATTACTTTTTGGTAGAGAAGTCAGAGTGCACAGTGTTAAATTTGACAGTTTCAAAGTGAACAGAGTTATATTTTCTTCTTTTGTGAGTAAATAGCGTCTGTTCAAAGAAGTTTCCGAACTGGATACTCGGAAATTCCACCACTGTGTAACACGTCCGGCAACGGAGGGGTTAATAATAATAATAATAATAATATTAATAATAATGCCGATGCCCAGATTGCTAAGGCAGCAGTGGTGGCGTAGCGGTCTCGGACCACAAGATCACGAGTTCGAGTCCCGCCTTCGGCATGGTTGTGTTGTGTGTGTGTGTGTGTGTGTGTGTGTGTGTGTGTGTGTCTGTACTTCTGCAAATCCGAAAACAACAAATTCTGCTTCGACAGGAATTTCGGTGTGGCGATAGGGGGAGGGGGAAGATTGAAAAAAATGTTTTATATACTTATAGAAGAGTAAAACCTGCTCCTGAAAGCAAATTTTCATCATCAAAATCTCGGGGTTTCGAATGGGGCCATACGGGCAGACGGGTGGACGGTCTGACGTTTCTCTGTAAACCTGTTTTCTAATATCAAGGAACCTCGTTTGTTTTTCTGATATCAAGGATAAATCGTGGATTCTGAGTACACAAGTCTTGGAGGAAGTTGATTGGGAAGCCATAGCGCGTCAAGTACTAGGTTCATTGGTCCCGTAAGTGTAGTGCATGTTTTTACTCGGGATGTGGCGATGGTCTTCCGACCCGGATCGCGAGATCCGGCGCCGACTTTCGGTCGTCTAGCGGGGTTTTCCCCAACCAGGTATCTCCCACCAACGCCAGACAGAAGAAGATCGAAGCTCACGGCCGGAGTTCCTGCATGAGTGGTAGTGTAGCGCATGTTAGTGCAAGTGTGTGCAATGGGCGAGGATAGGACAAGGAAGAGGAAGGAAAGATCGCGCGCGGTCCGTGGCCGATTTGTTAGGGTACAGCAGCAGTAGTGCCGTAACGGACTCGGACCACAAGATCACGAGTTCGAGTCCCGCCTTCGGCATGGTTGTGTTGTGTGTGTGTGTGTGTCTGTATGTTTGTGGTTTCTGTTTCATCATTTCATAATTTCATTCCCATCCCCCAGGGTTTACAATCCTAGAGTATAAAAATGAAATCAACAAAAACTAAATAATAGAGATACATCCATGAAACCAGGAAAGCGGTCAAACTGTGAATGATATTAGTTTAAGTCATGCCAGTGATAATTTCGTTGTAAGACGCTTGATAACCAGGAATTCTGCGGCAAGAGCCTAGGCGTGCCGCAGGGGGCGCGCGAGAGTCTCTACTCCCCCCCCCCGCGAATGATTTGTCCCCTCGCGAAGGAAACGAGCCGCTGGGGGGGGCACAGCGGAAGCGGCGGTGGGTGGGCGGGCGCGAGGCAACGTGTGGGTGGCAAGGCCGGCGATGTGGGAGGGGGGCGCGAGGGGCGGGGAAGGGACGCCGGCGGTCTCGGAAGCAGTTGCTGCGGCGGCGGAGGGGGCGTAGGCGGCGATGGCGGAGTAGGCAAGGAATGTGTTGGCGGCGGTGGAAGCGACAACGGGAGCGGTGGCAAGGGAAAGGCAGAAGCGGTGGAGGCGAAGGTGGATGTGGAGGTTGTTTTGGCGGAGGTGGTGGAGGCGGAGGCGGAGACGGAGGCGAAGGCGAAGGCGAAGGCGAAGGCGAAGGCGAAGGCGAAGGCGGACATGGAGGAGGCGGAGGTGGAGGCGGGGACCGGCCGGGGTAGGGGCGGGGGCAGGAGCGGGTGCGGGGCGGGGTATGAGGCGAGGGCGGGAGCGGGGGCGGAAGCGGGGGCGGTGCCACTGGTTGGGCGGTGGCAGGGCCGGCCGTCGGGGCGGCGGGCGGGGGGGGGGGGCGGTCACCGCTGGCGGAGATTTAAGTGCGGTGGCTTGCCGCTCCCAGGGTCTGCCGGTAATGAAACGAAAACATGGTAATTGCTTTGACAGATGTTGATGGGCTGCCGCCGGTGCTGTGCGACTGCTCGCGCAGCGCGGCCGGCGACTGTTCGCAATAAGACGCCCCCGCCGCCTCGGGCGCGGGAACCGCTGCCGCCCCCCCCCCCCCCCCGCCTTCCACCCCCGCCGCTCCGTCGGCCCCGCTGCCCTGCCGCCACTGGCAGTTCTTTACGAGGACCATCGCTCTTCCCATGGGCCTTAGTCTGTTCTTCTTGCATAGGCCGACCTAAGACACACTTGTCTTACGTAACAATGTTATGTAATTGTCCATCTTCAAGACATGCTATACACATCACATATGTCAACACGCGCTTTAGCTTATCATATTAGCACGTTTAGTAGCTCCTGCATCTCTCGGAATTTTCGGTTTCCAACGGCCCTACCATTTTCATCAATATTCCTTTTATATTTATTAAGTGATGCGTTGGGGAACATGTGCTTGGAATAAGATTTAAGGATTAACTTTTTGCTTTAAAATTAACATAATTGTATATAGGTGGCCTATTTATGAAATTACAGTATAATTAAATACCTGTAATTTTGCTTTAAAAAAGTTTGACGTAGTGTTTAGTTGCTAAAAGTAAGAAGACATAAAAATGCCATTCATCTTGCTTTTTAATTACTACAACAATATTTTATCTTAATCTTCTTAATTCAGAGTTCATGTGATACGTTACGTCATATGTTATGACTAGAGTCCTGAATATAGCGAAGTATAGGAGTATGCATGTATGTATGTATGTATGTACTTGGAGCTCGTGTTCGGGCTCAGGCCTATCGGCAACGTCTCTGAATCGCGACCATGGTTAAGGGGGTACGTGTGGTTAGCACGTAGACATCCCCACGCCGTGTTCCGGTCTTCTCAACCTGAGAAGTGAATTTTCTCATCGTCATACAGCAATATATTCGCGGACCTTTCAATAAAAACGCTCACTATAATCGGTTCGAGGAAAGCTGCGTACGTATATGACAATGAACGAGTCGTTTCGGACCTCGAAACTGTACAAAAAATTCTATATCCCAAACTAAAGGTATCCAAGGCGAAAGTTGTGCTTACAAGGTCTTCACGTTTTCTATTCGAGTTGCTACGAGAGGCCGCTAGAGACTCTGCTGGCACACAAATGAATTACTGAATTGCGCCGTCTGAGTACATCTATTCGCAACATTTGTGTACGTGTGTTGTGAGTTACTATTGAGTATTAATGAAATATGGTGAGAAAAATGGAAAGATCGTCATCTGTTAGTGAACAATTCAACCGGTAGACGCGCTAGACTCAAACTGTACGTTTTGTGTATGAGAAAAATTGATCATGCTCAAAATTTTCTTGCAGAACCGTGCAGTCTGGACTAGACCATGTCTATTCTCCACTAAAGTAAATAGTAAAGGATGGTCGTGATTGGACCCTTCTGCACGCCAAACTGCACGAAAACGTTATTTTTTTACTTTACCCCCACCTGTGGCCCTGTTTTAATGACATGTTGGGGTTACATGTGCGCAGCTTTTTGGCTTTTGCGGCAAAGAAAGGGGAAGTGCTTAATAATTAATTTCTTACCAAACTTAACGTATGGAAAAAGCCGGCGCCTTGGCTGGCAACCTAAGATTCATTGCACGCTATTCGTATTTCTTAGTAATTTTTCCTTTCGATAGTCTTTGTGATTTTGTTTCTTTCTCATTCACTCATACATCCATACTAAGGTCCATTTACACTTATTTACATAGCTGATATACGCTCGTAAAGGTTGGCATGTAAACCTGGCCGCTCGCCGGTGCCTCGGTCCCCGGGGACGAGGGCCGCGCCGCCTGCGCAGTGTCCCGTCCCCGTCCCCGTCCCGGCCGTGGGACAGGGACACGAGCGGCGAGGGCGGCGTGGGTGGCGGGTGGGCCGTCCGACCTGGAGACGCTAATGAGACGCTCGGGGGTTTCAAGACAAAATTCTGTTATCTGTGACGTGAGGGGATGTCTGGGTGACACAAGGGACCTGTGTAACATTCGCCGCCACTAGCAATTCTCCAATGTAGCAACGAATCAGCTCAAATCATTATATTCCATAACATCCATTATCAATGTCACATAGGCTTTCTTTTTAAAATCTTTATTACAATGAACTTCAGCACTTTTGCATGCATATAACAATAGTCTTGTAAGAACGTTGAATTACAACCAATTCTCTCTCTCTTTCTCTTCTTTTTCAATATTGACGTTACTAACCTAATTACAGACAAGTGAGGAACACCATCAGCTAATTGTTTACGACGCAAATAAACACAGTAAGAATATTCGAAATGTTACGCCTGACGCACAACACATACGCCTAATCTCGTGAAAAAAAAAGGTTATTTTTTGGAACAAGAAAAGCCCGTTCATGATGATGATGATGATGATGATGATAATGATAATGATGATTGTATTTTCTTCTGTTATTGCAGCATCTCATATCACAGACCGACTGAGTTGTCTCAGAGCTCATATTACCGTTATGTCTGCAGGTCTCTGTCCAGAAGGTCGTAGATTTCGTGCCCCGATGGAGGCCGATGTTCGACACAGCTGTGTAGAATTCAGCCACACTTCCAAGAGGAATACTAGTGGCAGAGTGCTCTGATCGGTAGTTCCCCGAGGTTTCTCCGATCAAGGTTGATCCTCGATTACAAGGGAATGTTCGAATATCATAACAAAACGGGCCACGGAAAACGCGCAATCTTTCCTTCCTAGTTCTGTCCTAAACTGTCCCCTTACACACTCAGACACGTGGTCTGTATCTCCACACATATCGGGAGAACAGTTGAGAGCTTTGAGCTTGTCTCGACTGTGGTGGAGTCCCTCTGGGGGAGATACCTGGAGAGGGAACTCCTCTGCCAGTCAAGTATTTGTCGACGCTGGATCTCACCATCCATCCATCAATCAATCCCGTATCTTGGATTGAATTGAATTAATGCCTAATGGCGAGACTCAGGCCATTAGGCCTGCTCTTCCGTCTGACCACGTAAATTTCGCTACGCTCCTTTCACCAACTAGCAGAGAAAGGAGGTACTTCTTGGTCGAGAAACAGGCGATTTGAATTTAGCTCAGAGGCGTCAATTAGGCTTGAGGATCTTTTACATGCAAGTAAATCTACTAACATGGGACAGCCGGCTTTACTTCCCCTCCGAAGGAAGGCGTACGAAGGATTTTTTCGCCCTGAAAAATCCATGGCTTCGATCGGGTTTGAACCCGCCAACTTGGGTATAACAGTCCTGTACCTTACAGTACAGTACCTTAGCTACCATCTTAAACAATCATCCCAATCATCTTGCTTAGATTGATTGTCAATTATTTTCTATTGTCACTCCGATACATTAGAACACATGATGTGGCGATTAGACTTCTTGCCTTCCTCCCCCACGAACCCGGGTATGCATCCCTGACGGTCCATGAAGAATTGGGGTGAACAAAGGGGGTTCGGGGCAGTCACTGGTTTACATAACATTTGTGACCCTAATCAGACAGATTTTTTATCATTGCTCTAAAAGAATAATCCTTACATGTCAACAAAGAATAAATCTTTAGTTTTGTTTTTTACAAAGAGATTTTAAATAGAGTATAACTTTTAAATTTAACGTTAAGTGAGTTTACAATGTCTATTTAACATCAATGATAAAGATTACGACGGTATTTGTAAACAACTAATTATTGTTTTTAATTATTGTTTTATATGTTGTTCAACAATATGAGATTTCAATAAAATTAATTTGTTGTGATTTATTCTGATTATTTATTGTCATTTAGCCTCTTCCCTTTCTTCAATACAATAAAATTAAAAATAATTGCATATATTATTATAATGAGGTACAAATAATTAAATAGTAATTACAATTTTTTCATAGTTGTTGAAAACAGTAAAAATAACCATTGAAGACATTATAAGTTTATAGAAAATAATACTGTATTTATCATCTCCTTGTTAATGAAAAATTAAATTATAAAATCAAATTCTTCATAATATCGTCTCATAGCCAAATTCCACTTTATGCATTATTAATTGCACACTGAGGGTGGTGTTAATTTCAATGGGAAAAGTTGGAAATTGTCAATTAGTACCAGCATAAATGTAACTATTGAAAAAATAAAATACATTAATTAATTTGTTATGCAGTAATGCAAATTAGAAGAGCAATTTAAATCCAGAAAAAAGAGGAAATTAATTAATTATTTCTTCACAATCCACAATTTCCAAAATTTGATGTAGGCCTACTCAAGTAATTTTTCATTGTGACATATTTAAGTGTTTTTATTCCATACTTATTAATTCATTGGTGAAATAAAATCTAACACAATGATTCAAACTAATAAAAATGTAATTATCTTATTACTTTCAATGCTGAATTTCTTTATTCATGGAAGGCATTAAAGGAAAGCAGTGCAAACAAATATTATTTCCTCAACAAACAAAAATACAAGACAACAATGTTAATATGTTACTCATGCATACTATTATGCAAGGATAAGTATTTTCTTCAAAGATAATTAAAGTTTCAACAATATTTATGGGTAAAAACGAGAATATATATTAAAAATTACATGTGTAAGTACTTGAAGAAAAGTAGGTATTTATGAAAGAAGATGCAAGAAGTTTGTTAATGTTTTTGCATTGTTTTAAATGAAAATATTAATTTTAGGCTATAAATTAATTATTTTAAAATGATCTAAGCAGTTTATAATTTTTAACCCCTATTTATCAATAATATTTGTGTTCTCTCAGTCTTGTTCATTTCATTCCAATGTTCTAATTAATGAATGCTCGTTGTCTTTTATTTTAGTATTTTGTTTTTTTAAGAGCCCGAAAATTTGTTGTGAACAATAAACTTTGCTAGTGAGCCTTTGCTGACACTTTGTTAACTTTGATATGCCACAAAAGGAATACGCTTCTGTGCTAAAAAACAATGTTCTTTTAATTTTGGTGAAAAGTTTAGTTTGAATAAAGAAGTCATTTTTTCAAATAAAGAACTCTTGAGATATAATCTGATTATTAAAATAAATATGTTATTTTCCCCCAAATGGGAAGATTTCGATGAATGAGACCTGTGGCAAATGTATTAATTTCGGAACATTATTGGTTAATGGTGCTGAGTTAAGTTTCACATCGCAACAGTTCGGAGCCAACTTACGGCTTCTCTTGTACTGAGAAGCACTGAAATACGAATTCTGTCATGAAATTCGCGGGAATCGTTCACACAGGACTGAGAGGTTGCAAAACGCATTAGAAATAGACCAAAGAGTATATACGGCAAAGTAAACGAAAGCATGTTTGGAGACAGTGTTCAGTGCCGAATAGATGTATGTTCCTTGAATATTTTGTTCGAACGGAACGTGCCTGTTGTGTTTACATGACGTGTCAGCATATCTCGTGTGGCCACTTGTGCTGGTGTTGTTCAATATATAGTGTTAATGTTGTGAAAGTATAAATAATTAAACCAAAACTTTGTGAACGTGTTTTCTGGAGAAAGATCGTGAATTTTTGTGAATATATGGTGCCAAAATGGTTTGAATCTAAGGGTGTGACCGTGTCCAGTGAAATCTAAGGTAAGACAACTAATTATTTTCTTGAATGAATAATAGAAAAGTCTGATAACTAGTGAATATAGCAGTTATTCACAATTGAGTTAAATTTGTGAGAAACTATTCTGTGATATTTGAGAATGAATTATTTGTACTCTTCTCTCGGCAGTGAATTTTTGACAAGTCGGTGCTATTGTTTTCATAGTAGTAATGGCAGCCGCCGTCGTAGTGAATTTCTTCTCGCAAAATTCGTTATATACCTCACTCCCTCTTTATCATTAATATCTAACACTTACATCAACTTAGCAACGTAAAATTACAATATAAGTTAAATTAAGAATGTGACAACCAAATAATATCTAAAATGCAACTCATGTGTATTAGCAATGTCAAAAAATTGCGTTAATGAAATTTAACAGAAACATTCTTATCAGAAATTCGAAATAATGATAATATTGTGCTGTTCTGCTCTGCTTTTATATTACTAGTTACTTCATAAGTTAAACACGACTTGTATACTTATGAGTTTTATTGAAGTATTGATATTCATAGTAAATTTCCTGGAAGTGGCGAGTGACCCTGACAAAATTCAGTCTTAAATGTATGAGTACGATCATGATGAAGCTCTTATATTCTCCTTTAATTTTTCAAAAGCAAAGTATATGGGAATGTAGTCCTGTATTTAAAAGCTTACCTATTCGTGTATTGACAACTGATTGTAGATATTTCTGCTCCTCGTAGCCTCAAAAGGTAAGCCTTTCTCTGGTGTAAATCTACGATATTTACTCTCGTATTTCTACATTCCATGTCCATTTTATCAACCATATATTGTTATTGGGTACGTACTCATAACAAATTGATTTTTTTGTGAATGCAGTGATTGCAACTATCGGATAATTGAACACCAATTTCAGTTAGAATACAGACGTGTTTTATCTTTCAGCTTATGTAAATTCCTTTATCAGCATCATCGTAACATTGATATTAAAATGTATTCGACATCGTTTCCATCTACTGACGAAATTGAGATAACTACATTTTCAGTGTTTACTAAAGGAAACTTTTTAGGATTATGAAGTGAAAGATCAATATCTCCAGAGTATGTGAATTCCCATTCTGTCATGATGTTGATGCGTGTTTGGGTGGCACAGAAGCTTTTATTGTCATTATCCCCCTACCTCTATTCTATGGCTAAGTGGTAATTTATTGACGTTAATGGCAGTAGATACCTGCGCACGCTCTACAGGACCCTTTCAGTGGCGTATCCAGCCGGTCATGTATTTTGGGAGGGGGGCAGAGCATCAATTGATATCACAGTTGTGCCTCTGACCTGGAGGTCCTAGGGTTGGAGACCCGACGGTGGTAGACTTTTTAGCTACATACAAAGCTGGGTCGAATTCAGTCGCTGTTTGGAGGAGAATTCTAGCGGCCGGATGCTCTGACCAGTAGTTTTTTTTATGGTTTCTGAGATCAACACCAGGTGAATACCGGAGCTGTACCCTAACAAACGGACTACGGATCGCGCACGATCTTTCCTTTCCCTTCCTTGTCCTATCCTCACCCCTTACTTACACAGCGCCGGTGAGGATGGCATAGATGGTGAGGACGGCGAGGGTGGCATGGGCGGTGAGGACGGCATAGGCGTGTGAGGACGGCATAGGCGGGTGAGGACGGCATAGGCGGTGAGGACGGCATGGGCGGTGAGGACCGCATAGGCGGCGAGGACGGCATAGGCGGCGAGGACGGCATAGGCGGTGAGGACGGCATAGGCGGGTGAGGATGGCATAGGCGGGCGAGGACGGCATAGGCGGGTGAGGACGGCATAGGCGGGTGAGGACGGCATAGGCGGGTGAGGACGGCGTAGGCGGTGAGGACGGCATAGGCGGTGAGGATGGTATAGACGGTGAGGATGGTATAGACGGTGAGGATGGCATAGACGGTGAGGATGGCATAGACGGTGAGGATGGCATAGGCGGTGAGGATGGCATAGACGGCTGATATGTCATAGACGGTGAGGATGGCATACGCGGTGAGGACGGCATAGACGGTGAGGACGGCATGGGCGGTGAGGACGGCATGGGCGGTGAGGACGGCATGGGCGGTGAGGACGGCATGGGCGGTGAGGACGGCATGGGCGGTGAGGACGGCCACGACGGTGAGTGCGGCGGCGGTGATGACGTTGACTGCGGCGGGGGCGACGGCAGGGGTGGCTGCGCGGGAAGCGGAGGGAGCGAGGGCGGGGGCGAGCCGGAATTTGTGGGCGTCTGGTAATTTGAGGTGGCGCGAGGGAATTCCTTCGAAACCTCCCGAACGCGGAGATTTGTACGGCGTCTCGAATTATCAGGGAATCTGGCGACAGCGCCGATGCATCACGCGCCGCGCGCGTCGTTTTTCCAAAATAAGCGAGCGGAGAACAGCGCGAGGCGCCGCGCCGTAAGGCCCATACATCACCCGGGAGGGGGGAAGGGGCAGGGGGTGAGGCATGCGCAGCACCGAGAACGAGAGGGCGAAGGGGGAGGTTAACGACAGATTAAACTATGTTCTACAAAGCGATTTGATTGATTGATTGATTGGGGATTGATTCCGGTGCGTCAGCGGTTATGGTCATTGGTCCCGTAAGTGTAGCGCATGTTTTTGTCCTGGGAGGATTCGGTGACATTCCTCTGCTGGTGGGCGAGCTCCGATGCCAAGCTGCTCGTCGGCTTGCGGGTTTTTTCGCAGCCAGGTATCTCCCAGCAGCTGAGTACCCTCCTCCGGCGGCGATGCGGCGGCGATGGTGTAACGGTTTGAGAACCGAACTGTTGTACCCAAGTTGGTGGGTTCAAACCCCACTGAAGCTGTGGATTTTTAAGGGCGACAAAATCCTTCGTACGCCTTCCTTCGGAGGGGAAGTAAAGCCGGCTGTCCCATGTTAGTAGATTTACTTGCATGTAAAAGATCCTCAAGCCTAAATGACGCCTCTGAGCTAAATTCAAATCGCCTGTTTCGCCGCCCAAGAAATACCTCCTTTCTTCGCTAGTTGATGAAAGGAGCGTAGCGAAATTTGCGTGGTTAGACGGAAGAGCAGGCCTCATGGCTTGAGTCTCGCCACGTAAAATAAGGCCAATTCAATTCAATTCAATTCAATTCAATCCTCCCAGCAGGGAGAAGCTCTGAGCTCCCGATCGGGCTCACGACATGAGTGTCAGTGTAGTGCACATACGTGTAAATGTGTAAGTAAGGAGTGAGAATAGGAAAAGGAAGAGGAAGGAAAAATCGCACGCGGCCAACGGCCCGTTTGTTAAGGCATGCTCCGGCATTCACCTGGTATTGATCGGAGAAACCACGAAAAATTACCGATCACACCAGCCCGCCGCTAAAATTCTTCCTCGCCAGAGGTTGGATTCGACCTATCTGTCTAACTAGTGTCGAATATCGGCCACCGTCGGGACGATCTATTGCGTGATCCCTTGTTCAGGGAGCGTATTGCCAGCCTTTCACCGCTCGGTATCGGGGTTCAAATCACGAGGCATCGTTGTAGAATTTGAGGTGGACAAAGGCGGTATTCTAGGGTTGCTCCCGTTTCTCCTCATTCCACCATCACTCTGTCGCAATCCATGTATTTGTATCATTAATGACCATTCATTAAATCTCTGCAGGCATGGCTTTAATGCTTGGGAATTTGTATTGTTTTGATAGTTACACTACAGGAGAGTGGGATAATAGGAAACAGAGGTAATGAAATATGTATGCACCAAGTGCGTTATAACGGTTTGTAACTACTTCATGAGAAAAACACAACTCTTTGCAATATACATAAAAAACAATTACAAATTTGTATAATTTGCAGTAGAAATAGTTAGTTATTTTATATTAAAGACTCCATAAGACTCCATTACCGTTAAAATGTGGAGGTCGACGTCTTCACTACGTATGCAATAATTTTTATTATTATTTTTTTTTTTTTCGTTTAAGTGGTTGAAGGTCAGTATTGTACGAGTATATTTAGAAGCTAGGGGTTCTAATGAATTGTTGTTTAGCATGATCCGATTTTTTTATTATTATTAAATAATGTTTATTTCGTGGTGTTGAATTATTCGACTTTCTCTTAGAGCTTGAATTGCATCTGATGCTGCTCACCAGGACCTGCTGGGTCTAGGCAGCTGTGGTTACGCGCGGTGTCTGATTTGTGTCTGTCCCCGTGCTCACTGCGAGGTTATCGCGACAGCGTGCGAAGCGATGTCCCCGCCGTGTTCGACCGCGTGCGCGCGTGTCCTCGTGTCCTCTTGTGTCCACGCACGCGCGAGGGCGTGTGCGAGGACGCGTTCCGCCGTGTCGAGCTGTCCCGCGTCGCGCGGCGAAGGTGAG
This sequence comes from Gryllus longicercus, assembly GCA_038098605.1. NCBI lineage: Eukaryota > Metazoa > Arthropoda > Insecta > Orthoptera > Gryllidae > Gryllus > Gryllus longicercus. The sequence goes on along the minus strand of JAZDUA010000326.1, from coordinate 65,409 downwards.
GAGGAGGTGGTGGGGTGGGGGGTGGGGGGAAGGGGAGGAGGGTTACGAAGTGAAACTCGATCCCCGCGCGTCGCAGCCGCCACTTGCTTATTCACGCTTCGCGCCGCGGGCGTCGTCACTAACGCCGCCTTCCCGCTCGTCAAGTGCCGAGTGCGGTTTACTCATCGGCGTTCAGAGTCAACTTGTCTCATCGGCTTCCTAGACACATTGCTCCTTGGTCGCCTCTTGTCCTTTTCTTTTCTCCTTTTCCTTTTCATCTCCTTCTTTTTCTTCTTCTTCTTCTTCTTCTTCTTCTTCTTCTTCTCTTTTTCCTTCTTTTTCCTTTTATTTCTCTCCTTTTTCTTCTTCCATCCTTTTCCTTTTTCTTCTCTCCTTTTCCTTTTTCTTCTTATCTTCTTTTCCTTTTTCGTCTCTCATTTTCCTCTTTTTCTTCTCTTCTTTTCCTTTTTCTCTCATCCTTCCTTTTCATTTTTCTTCCTCTTTCATACTTTTTCCTTTCTTTATTTCGTCTTTCATTCCGTCCTTAATTTTGTTTTCTTTTCCTTCATTTTTAACCTTCCTCTTCTTCTCTCTCTTCTTCTTCTTCCTTTTCTCTTCTTCCGTTTCCCCTTGTTCTTCACAATGGGTATGAATGTGTCGTTCCCCGAATTCAGTGAAATAGTGCACCAGTGATGGGAGTTTTGGGCTGCACCAACGTGACTTGGAAAAGGTCTTCTGACTCGGAGATGTGGGAGCGTACACAATACACGCGCGCATATGCTTGCAACCGGTCGCCTTCAAACGTATGTTGCAGCATTACTTTTTAAACGCTTTTAAATAACGTGTGCTATATAAATAAAATTTCGCAACTACACTTTTAAAAATATTTTTAAGTTAGACTTGGGAAGAAATATAGCGTAGTGTGGTTTTGACAGTTTTCATCCGCCCCTAATCTTCCCCAATATTAAACATTTGTAATATAAATAACAGTTTTTAGAAACTCTAAAAATTGTGACATTTGTAACTAACTTGGATTTATAAAAACTTTGAAGACATATTTTTGATGCCAATATTATATTACTTTAATTCTGGAGCTGTTGAATACGTATCATTCATGTAAAAGAGACGAAACAGATATTTTTTAGATTGTCATATTAGTCACAAAGTGAATCTAGATTCAATGTAAAAAAAAAAAATTTTGGAGCGTTGCCCACACAATTTCTTTCTCTGCAATGAAATTCCGCCCTTAAATTACAAAAATTTTGGAGCGTTAACAACATGTATGACCTCCTCCCTTTCAAAAACGGTATCCCTTTTCAGTACCCAACACTCACCTTCAGTTATCTTATTCCTGCTCAGTTTATATCTATGTGTTCAATCTCTTTTAGCCTGCGCTGATGTCTCAACAGTAGTTATATAATCTCGTATTTTAATTGTCTTTGTTCATTGCGTTCGTAAATGTATTGTTTGTTTCGAGTATGTATTTAGTTCTACACTTTTGATTTATATTCACAAAATTCATTTGTACATGTTACAATTTACATTATTTATTATCTCAAAAATGTATGACCTCCTTGTTTACATTTGAGTAGCTTATTTATTTATTTAATGCATGAAACTATTTCCTACTTCACATCCGCACATTTATTTCCATCCTTGTAACTTTTTTAAAATACAAATATTTTAAATGATTTTGACATTTTATATGATGGTTAGAAATGTCTCAACACAATATAAATTAATAAATCTTCGTCTTTTCATCAGAAATTGCAAGTGTGTGTTCTCAATGGGAAGACTAAAACAGCCGTTCGAGCATTCGAAAGATTGACGTCCATACGCATGTTTCAAAAACCTAATGTTCTCAGCCAGACATTTTGACTTTCGACGAAGAGTTTTGTCACATTTGTCGTGTCAAAGAAGATGTGTTTCTGCACAGAATCGGAGACGAAGTGAAAAATAAACACGTGCGTTGAATGTGATAACATGTGTTTCCTGACATGTTTTCCGCTCAACTTTTTGACTTTAGACGAACGGTTTTGCGACAAATTTGTCGTGTACGAGTGACACGTGACAGAGTGAAAAATAAACATCCAAAGTTCCCCCTACCTCAAAAATTATTGCAAGTTTGAAAATTCCGATAGAAACAGCTTAGGCCGCAACCGCGTACATAAACAACGCCCCCTGTATTGATTCCAAGATCGCTTCTTCTCCGTGAAAGCGGGCAAAGAGTAATAAGCGGCGGCGGCCATTTCGAGCGCAAGCAGGTGCTGTACAGTCGCTCCACGTTCTCGCGCAGGGCCGCGCGCCTGGGAAAACGTCTTTATACCGGGCCAGCGCAGGCGGGCGATCAATCGTTGGCGCGACCTCATAAATGTGTCTGCAGCGCCAGAGCGACACATTAAAGGCATTGCTCTCAAAACTGTTGTTTAAAGCTTCCTTTCTCGGCCGCGCCGATCGTTCTTTCGACAGCGCTTTTCTTGCGCTCGGGGAGATTTACGGTGTTCTATTCTCGCCGCCGGGGCGTCGCGCAGTGGAGCGGAGGCAGTGGAAACGCTGGAGAAGTGAAGTGCGGCCGTTCTTACGTGGAAGGGCTGTTTTCCGAATCGCCGACGCTTGTCGGGGAAATTCGAGATTGGGAGTTGCGTTAGAATGTTGCACTGGGAGGAACGAGCACGTTTCGGCGGCTGGGCCGAAGGCAACGACTTTGCAGGCAGGAGAGGAGTGGAACTAAAGGTGGACTGCTGGTTAGTAAACACATTTTTCGAGTGACAAGCTCGCTTCAAAACTGCGAATATCAGAAGTATGGTTCGATGGAGTGTAATAGAATTCGCCTTGTTGCCACAGCTCCTCGTTTGACCTCTGGTGCCTGGTTCACGCTTACGCGCTGGCAGCCTTTCCCTGTCACCAGGTACGGCTCAGGAAATGGTGTACAGTCATGTTTGCCTGCCATTATAATCTTTAATGGTAACTTTGTTGTCTTCCTGCTCACAGTAAACGAAAACCCTTCTTTTGCTGGTTATTTTAAAAATGGATGTGTCGAGAAGACTTAACTTGAAATCTTAACTTATCGATAAAGCGAATTAATATTGAAAATTTTTCAAAGGTTTGTAAGAAACATGGCACCATGCAACACTGGCACAATGACCTTGCAAACATGCGATATTATGAGTTGACTGTACGCAACTGACGAATTGCTACAGGAGGGTTGTCCTTCTCTCTCATATTATGGTCCCTCCGAGCCAAGAATCGAGCAACGATTTGTACTAGAACGATAACAAGAATGCGTACATCACCCGAAAAAATGTCAGTGGCAGGTAACCGAAAGGAGACATAACTCGTAAGGCGTTGGAGGTAGAGGCAAAAATACAATTGTTAGGCGCGAGGAAATAGAGACAAAGAGAGCCTCTGGGCCGTAAACGGTGGCGAGATCAGCAACGATGCCCTTCGCTTCGATGTCTGCATATCTCACAGCTCCGCCTCCGTTGCCTACGAATTTCTCATAGCATTTTTGCACAGGCGTTCAGCCGTGGCCACACACTGAGGACCATGTGTAGCCGAAATGCCTTCGAGGGAGCAAACACGTTATCGGCGGCTTTTTAGATAAAGGGGGACGATCAGGATGTGGAATCGGTTCGTCTCTTTTGCGGTACAATTTCCGTTCAATTATTGACACAAAATTTAGTACAATAACATGCGGTGTTTACATGATTTCATTCCTATTAGTGAAATTGCGAAATAAAAGAAGGTGTTTTATATGTGCTGCAAGAAATACGGTAGCAGCAATAGTGGAATTGGCTCCCTTCACCTAAGACAGTGGTACAAGCACCCAGATAGAACCGCGGGCTAACATCCGCAAGATGTGGAAAGGTACAGGATCGAGATGGGAGTAAGGACTATCTCAACGTGATGTTCGGGGGGGGGGGGGGCGCCAGAGAACTCTTTACTGACAATTGCTTCATGGACAGCGATAGTTGTCGGAGGCCCTGGTAGCCCCCTTAGTCGCAGGAACATAGTACCAGGAAGGGAGTTGGGTAAAACGTTAAAAGTAGCCCTGGCACAAACGAAAGAACAACTAACTACTTTGAGAAAGTATGTGCCTTTTCGTAGCACCTCTAGTTTAAATTGAATTGTGGAGAAGCATGCTTGAAATGAAAAAAGGTAATCTTCAAACATAATATAACCTAGCTTACTTCTCGGGAGAAGTAATTGAAGTGAATATGCACTTTTGTGAAGTATAATGTAGGTCTTCTTACACTTTTTCTACTTGGTTTAAAAAATATAATATCAATAAATATCCCACCTTTGCACAAGTATTTTATAACAAAATATGCCCCTATAATTACGCGAATATGTGCAAAAATCGAACAAATATGCACAAATACGCACTAACGTATTAATTTACATTGCAACCAATTCTAACCAAATGTCAATAAATTTCACTTAGCCCTGAAGCAATGGACAAAAATATGCAAAATCATAGAAGTCCGCCCCCTAATTATGACACCATCGTTTACTTGCGAATTAAATAGTGGTGGTGGTTTAAATAAAATTGTCGTTTTACTCATTAGAATCCCAGTTTTCGATGGTCTATCCATCTTTAGATTTCATATGTTGAAGCCAGAGTACCGTTCTAGCAACCTACGACTGCATCTAAAGAACAAAAATGTTGGTACAGACAATCTACAGTATTTATTGAAACTTGGCCCTGTTCGCACTGCGCAGTTCCCACGGGAGCGCGTTCAGCGGATGTGTAGTTACAAAGAGCACACGCTCTCTCTCACCTTCGGCAAAAAGCAGGAGAAGGGAATAACGCTTTTCACGGTAAAGAGCGCAAACACATTTGTCGCGACATTTACGTGTTAACATGCCGACCCGTAAATGAATCAGTACTGAATGCGAGAAACTTTGAACCGCCTAATTACTCTGTTAGTGGATTCGTTTTATTAGGCCCAAGTTTTAACTTGGGGCCACCCTCCTGTGGTAGGAGAGTTAGCCCTACTAGGGCCGGTTTCATCAACAGGAATCAAGATGATGATCCCGAGTTGATCCGGATCAACTTCAGTTTCATCCCGTTGTACGTTTCTCCACGCACTTGACACGAATCAACGTGTCTGACTCGGATCAAATTTGACTCGAAATTGATCCGTCGCCGAGCGGTGGATCACGGCCAAATCAGGAGTTATTTCTCGTCTTGGTCGTCTAGCTATTCCAGTTTTCCTTTATTTTTTAAGTAAATACCTGTAGTTGGACTTAGATTCAGTATGGAAGTATTCGCTAAGAAGTAGGATTACGCGTAATATTTGTTGAGGAAATTAGTTTTTTAAGATAGTATTGTAAATAAAAGTAGGGTTAACACAATTTAAGGTTAGAATTCTCGGTATTGGGAAGTAAAATTTAAATATATTTTGGCTTCAAATTACAGTAATTATAAGTATCATTAGTAAAAAAGCATTTTGTGATATCTGTATTGCAATTGGCGTGGGACAGTTTTATTGAATACTTTTTTTTTAGTGTAGTAATACTTTCAATTTTTGTTCTTGTTAGGGTAATTTGTGTCGTAAAAATAGAGTATGTTTTCGAATGTGACTCAATTATTATTATTATTATTATTATTATTATTATTATTATTATTATTATTATTATTATTATTATTAATGAAGTCATTGAAGATTTATTATGGGGAGAGACACCACGAGTAATTCCCAAAAGAAGCGATTATTTTGAAATGTCAGAACGAGCATTAAAACTTTCTTTGTATTTGCTCATTAAGCTTTCGAGTAATTCTCTCTCAACTGGAGAGAAATTGGGCGTTGTCTATGCATTCTTTCCAACGTCTGGTGAATCTATCACCGAACAAGAACACTACCACATGCAACAGAACACAACACAGACGGAACGAAATGAAATCAAAACAACTTCTTTCCTACAGCTGACCGCGAGAATACCCACAATGCATTGCAAAATTGTTGCCAACCGCCCATTTTCACGACTGCTCACGAATCATGAGATTCGGATTAACTTCGAAGTCTGAAAACGTTGGTGAAACGCACAGGGATCAAGTCGGCCTTGACTCCGCGGATTAGGATCACGAAACTCGGATCAACTACGAATTTGATCCTGGTTGGTGAAACCGGCCCCTAAAGTCATGTTTGAAGGGTCAAACCCGGCTAAAGGAGGAAGATTTTCCAGATGATTTTTCTGATTCACTATTCAACTGCTTTGGTCATTGGTTCCGCAAGTGTAGTGAGTGTTACAGTCGAGAGTGGAATTGTTGCTCCCCAGTTGGAGCATGAATTCCGGAAAACTTCACAAAGACAGCGTATAGGTCGAACGTCGTGTTAGCCGCATAAGTTCCCTTCTGGTCTCCCGACATGATTGGCAGCGTAGTGCATGTAGGTGTATGTCAGGGGAGAGTAGGAGTCAAGGATGAGACTAGGAAGATAGCGCGTGGTTGTTAAGGTACTGCTTCGGTATTGTTATTGATAAAAAAACGGTAAACCGTCGATCAGAACAAGAAGTCTTTGGGCGCTAAAATTCTCCTTCAGTCAGAAACTAAATTTCATCTAGCTACAGAGTTCCATAAGTTCCGTAAGTTTTCAGCCTGATCAAGAAAATGCTCATCAATGAAAAAATCTTCTGGGCAGTATTCTCGCCTTTCATTGTCGCAATGCTTGCGTTAGCAGCCAACATCTCACGCCGTCTTATAGAGAGAAGAACTCTGGTAGGATGCGGTGAGTGAAATCTCTTGGTGTTTAGCTTCTTAATGACGATGCGTCTGTGTTTACTGTCCAGAATGTAAAGAATGCTGCGAATGGCTGTGGCTTCAAAACGGACCATTCACCCTACAGTCGTGTTTGGGCAGCCAGCGACTACAACCACTTACCAAATCTCAAGAAAGTCCTTCGGTAAAAAAAAATTGAAATGAGTCTGAAGTGAAAGAAGCAGTACGTCAGAGGCAGTCTCCATTTTTACTTAGTTTGTATTTTTTTTATTAATATTGTTTTTTCTCTGTGTACGTGGTAAAAGAAGGTATTTTCTTCATGCGAATGTAACTCCCCTCATGGTAGCGCTTGCTGATCATAATTTCCATCGAACGCCCTCTGGCCGGGGTTCCTTGCAAGGCGGGTGACAGGTCGCGAGGCCGGGCCTGAATCCGCGAGGAGCTCTCACAATCACGTGCGTCCGGTGACGTCATCGGCTGCTCGAGTTACCCTTGCGATGCGCCTGGCGATGGAGATGTCAGCTGGTGGCTCCCTGTGGCGCGCCACACTTCGCGAGATGAATTCAACCTGCGCCGAGGTTGGGGGCCGAAACTTAATGGCGTGGAGCGCTCCTGGTGCTGAGTCGAGGTGATAAAGAAGTTTGCCGACAAGTGAAGGCTGGAATCTCAAAGGATTCTCGGGCGAAAGTGTATAATATATATTGAGAAACAGTGCCTTAATGAAATGTTTTATTTTATTAACAATTAATTATTTGGGACAGACTGTAAAATAACTTATGATTAACGTTACATTCACATCGAAATACCACTAGTTTCGTTTATCAATTTGTGTCTTCAGTTGATCTTAAAATTACGATAAAATGTTAAGTAGGTATATAATTCTAACGAATTTTATATAAACATTTAAATGGTAATACCACTTTGAGAGCGTACCTCACATACCAGTGAAAATAAAAATAATATGAAGATGCAAAAGTTAATATGACCTTTTTAACATCATGTTTTCTAATTTGTGGAATGTGATTCAAAACTGAATTCAATGGATTTATTGAAATATTCTTAAGGATTCTTGTACAAGTCGAATTATTATGTATTTAATTGTTTGAAGTAGTATGTGTTAGTTATTGCTAGTTGCACGAGAATCCTTGAAAATAATACTTAATTACACATTTTCAATAAAGAGCTTGTAGATGTTTGATACATAATACTTTTTAGAATTTCAGTCAACCTGTATAATATAGTATTGCAACAGACATAGCATACACAGTGCTTTGAAACCTGGTTTCCCATTTATTTTATTATGTTCGTCACAAATTTTCTTCCCCTATTTATTATTTTTTGATGTTTTGGTGTCATTGGATTCTTGTCAATAGTATAATTTTTGTTCATGCCTACACGAACTAAATGAAACCTACAAGTAGAGACACTTTTTCAATGGTTTGGGTAGTTCATCAGCAATAAGGAGTTCTTTTAATGCTGGAAAAGATGGTTGGGATAGGGGGTTCTCATTAGGAGATGGTTTCATTGTCTCGTTGAGCTTTATAACCTGATCTTATGCCAGTTATTGTTTTATACATTAAAGCAAAAGCAAACATCAGTTCTTTCTATCTCATCAATATAAGTAGAGATTGTATACCCTTGTGAAATGGATTTTAATTGTCTGCTAAACATTTTATTTTTGTTGATATAAGCCTACTTTACGAGTTGGGCATCGGTTCAAAATTTATTTGGTCAACTAACTCATTCATAGAGAGAAGACAACTTCCATTTGACCTTATATGCAATATTTAGGTATTTTTTGAAGTTTCTCTATTTCGACAACACAGTAATTATAACTTTTTAAAAACTGTGTTATCTTCTTGATCCACCTTTGTTTTCCAAGATATTAGAACATACACAGAATGTTTTACCTACGTACAAAAATAAGTGAAGCAAACTCTTTACAGTTTATGTGCTGATTGATTGGTCTGCGTTAACGATAATTGTAATTTACTATACAAGACGATAACGCGATATTTAATGAAAGAGGAAAATGTTTGACTCACAAGTTTCTTCGTTGTCATGAGATATATTTCTCGAAACCATATTGTATTTTAATCATGTGAAATTTATTTTATTTCTTTTGTTGTAGTAAAATACAAAATCTTAAAATATATATTTAGGTACGTCGAGTTAAATAGTTTCGGGTACCACTGCAAGGAGAGTTGTTTGAGAGTCATCACGCGGCGGCGGCGATGGTGTGACGGTTAGCGTACCGGACTGTTATACCCAAGCTCGCGGGTTCAAACCCGATCGAAGCCGTGGATTGTTAGGGCGACAAAATCCTTCGTACGCCTTCCCTCGGAGGGGAAGTAAAGCCGGCTGTCCCATGTTAGTAGATTTACTCGCATGTAAAAGATCCTCAAGCCTAAATGACGCCTCTGAGCTAAATTCAAAAATCGCCTGTTTCTCGCCCAAGATATACCTTCTTTCTCTGCTAGTTGGTGAAAGGAGCGTAGCGAAATTTACGTGGTCAGACGGAAGAGCGGGCCTAATGGCCCGAGTCTCGCCACGTAAAATAAGGCAAATTCAATTCAATTCAATTCAATTCAATTCAATTCAATTCAATCACCACCATGGAAAGTTGTTTGCCGCCGGGCAGCGCTCGATCACTCGATGTATTCAACAGGCAAATGATTTAAGGCCGACAGGTATTTTACGAGTAAATTTTTTCCTTCTAAATACATTCGCTTCTTGGCGCCTCAACTTTCGCGCCATGAGATATTGTACGTAATCTAACCGGGTAACCCTCATGTATGCAAGTAGTTTGTTACGGTCGGCCAGACCCCTCCGGTCCACCGATCGGAGGAAGTGAGGTGTCATTGGACGCATCTCGGTCTACTGGCTGAGAACTAACCATTTTTTCTCGGATTATTTCAGAACATTTTAACAGAATTCTTTAAAAAATGTTTTGGGAGATTTAAGCTTCTAAATTGCGTTTTGGAGACTTGGCACTGGCACCTACAGTAATGATTAAAAGATAAGTCAACTATTTTCGATTGGCAGTATTGTTTAGTGACTCCTTCTAAAATCTTATGGATTATTCTAGAAAAGTAATATTTTTGGATGTTTCAAGGCACCTTAAGTGGGGGAAACCTGTGAACTAGTATTCTACCTATCCTGCAAAACATGAATCGTTGCGGACTGATTCATCAGATTGACGGCATTTAAACACAATTATGTGATGAAATACAAAAAAATATTTTTATGGACTTTCTTTGCCTTAGCATGGACAAACCAGGCCATTATATTACGATTAAAATTTCTTTCATCACGAATTTGCAAAGAACAAATAAAGGTTTTTAATATGAATGTACGAGAAAATGTATTAAGAGATGGGGAATAGATCAAGGAGGAAACGGCGGAATAGTAGACGAAGAAAGAGGTGAAGATGGAGATGTGGGAGCCGAAAGAGGAGGAGGTGTGGGAAAGAAAGGAAGAGTCAGAAATAGCCTTGGAGAGGAGCAAGAGTGACACGGAGAGGGTAAAAGTGGTAATAAGGAGGGGAAGAAATGCTGAACTGTACTGACATATAATGAAAATGATATGAGGTGTGATGTAACATGATAGAATATAATAAAGATTGTATCAACGTTTCTTGTCACGAAAGCAAAGTAAAGAAGACCTAAACGTATACCCTAATTCTGCCAAGACCCGGAATATCCTTTCCGAAGGCGCCTTAACCTCAAAAGGGGGCGTGTCCGGGACGCCGGGGAGCACCGCGGAGGCGCCGCCTGAACGATTACCCCTCCCCTCTCCCTCCCCCACCCCGTTCTCGTTCACGGGTGCGGCGGATCCGTTCCCACGCCAAGTGAAGCGCAGCATCCGCGTATTGATTCGTTCTTCTGGGAACGATGCTCGCTCGCCCGCCCGCCCGCACGATCCGACTCCGCGCCGCGCCGCGCCAGCGATTCTAAGTGGCCATCAGCGATGCGGCGCGGCGAGCGGCGCTGTGCAGCACGACGGCCGATGGCTTCATTTGGATGCGCGCGCAAATGAGTATTCTCCGTCGGTTGCACTTGTTCACCAGACGCCTTCGACGGGCTACAGTGTTCGCGGAGCCCCTTGAAATTCAAGCTGATTTCGCTTACCGAGACCGATCCGGACAGTTATACCACTAAAATGTTCAAATATTGATAGTTTGTGGCTACCAGAGAAATGGCTCTTGATATTGCTTGATATTGCAGTTGTGAATGGATGTTTTAGGCAATGTTAGGGGATTAGTGAAGCTAATGGCTTGGCTTGATGGGTTGATCTTGGAAAAGTTGTGTTTAAGAAAATGTGTTCATCCGAGGAGATTTAAGTCTTATTCGGTGTTTCGCAGGGATTGGTTCTGATACCTTGCGTATTATTTGTCGTAATTTTAAGCCCAAATTTCCTGGTATGGTTTGTATCTTTTTCCCATCACTTGGTGGAGCCTGGACGCCTTTGCGACTGCCGTGCACCCGCCAGAGTTGCTTAGCATGTCCAAACCAAACAGTAATTGGCGCGGACGATCCCACAAACGAAGATCCTTCGAACTTAGATGGATATCAAATGCAATGGCAATCCCAAAATTCTTTGGGTGTTGCTAGCGCCAGCGTCATTTTGTCTGGACGTGCGTGGGGGCTGGCGGCAATGGTGAAGGCAATGGTGAAAGCGCGGTCTCACGGATGAGCGCGCTCTACAGTTTGTCTCTCTTCCCAAAATTTCACCAACTTTAGAATTGAGGGGCATATTTCCGCTTCAGAACCAATTTATTGTGAATCAAGGGGATATTGAAACGTGCGTCTTAATGTCTACTTATAGTGTTCTGCTTTTTTAGTAACTTTACATTATATTATACGAATCACGTATAAAGAAGTAGCCAAATTCGTAAGTCAAGTTATTACGTATGGTGTCATTCAGATAACCGAGTGCACATTTCTTAACATTCAGAACAGCTGGAAATAGCAAAGCCAGAATACTCACTATTAATGCTTCTTCGGTGGTAAATTATCAAGAAATCTCATAACCAGATTTTAAGTTTTAGAATAGAATTAAGAAATATTGAATAATAAGTTCAAAATTGGTTAACCTAAACTTCCTTGACTCTAACTTAGAGGCCTCCAGAACATGGGTAAGTGACGGAGCAGCGGGGGCGGTGAGGTCTTTTGGCGGAGCGTTCTCATACGATCACGAGTTTCCTTTGCTGACAAAAAAGCAAAGTATCACTAAACAAAAAAAAATTAACAGATAACAATATGATACTTTTATCTTGAATTAAAAATATCTTTTTAGAACGCGAGCAAACGCTGTTGGAATACCTTAATGCCTTTTTGGAGAGTGATAGTTGGGGGGTATTCTTCAAGTTAGACATGTCCGGTGTACCACAAGGAATTATTTTGGAATATTTTAAGCTTAACATCATTTTTAAATACAAAAATTCGAAATGTTTTATTTTAAATTACTCTCTGAAAACACAAAACTTCTAGGTTAAGACCGGCTGCATTTGGAATAATTCGGCGAATGAAACGATTGATTTGTTTCCGGACTCGCCAATAAGGTGGTGAATAGTCCCGTAAGAGCAGTGAATGTTTTATCCGCGGAAGTGGCTTTGTTCCTCCCCTAGGGATGAGAAGATCCGACGCTAATCTACTCGTCGGCTAGCAGGGTTTTCCCCAGGGCCTTGCAACTCTCCATCAAAACTGGGGACAAAGCTGGAGGTTGCTGGGCAGGAAGCGCAAGTGTCGCGAAGTGCAGCTGCAGGTTAGGCTCGCCGACTTTCGTTCATAAAAATTGGCTTATTTTGTGAGAAATACGAAAAGTGTCTTCTAAATGTTCAACTATTCATAATCTACACCTATAAGAAACCTCTAAAGAAAGCGCGGACATCGACGCTATCTTTTGTAACATTACACGCATGCTTGCGTCTCGTGAACCCACGCAGCAGCCACGCACGTTTAAAGTATCGTTGGCAGCAATTCGTATTTTAGTTCCTGTAAGAAGATGAATCTGGAAAGCGCGCCACTGTAGTTTTTCCCACAACGTTATATGGGAGTCGAAAGGCCCTGGTGTTCCCCAACCAGGTACTCGTCGTCATACGCGTGCTTTCTCCTCCAAGATATCTCTCCTCAATAAGGCACCTAAACAGCCAAGGTAAGCTCTAAGCTCCCGGGTGGTCTCCCCGTATGCGTTGGTGTTGTATACATATATTTATTTATTTAATAGGTAATTATTACAAACAAATTAGCTTACTTGATCCTATGTGGCTACGCCGAAGGCCTTTAAGCCATTACAATACCTACATCCTTTCGCGTTCTAATCTTTCGAATTCTGGTATTTACCCCAAATGGTCTCTCCATCGCATCAAAGCCGCGGAAAAGAGACCATAAGGTACGGCTCAGGAAAAAACCCCTGAAGGGGGAAAAACCTGCCGTCAGAAGCCGAGTACACATATGTGTGTGTATGTGTAAAGGGAGAGGAGTGGACCAGGAAAGGGAATGAATAACCGCGCGTGGTACGTGGCCCATTTGTTAGAGTTCTGCTCCGGCGCTTGTCTGGTGTTTTGTTCGGAGAAACCACAGAAAAGTAGCAATCGGAGTAGACGGCTGTAGACTTCTCTCCAGACAGCGGCTCAACTCGATGTAAGTATTTAGCTAGTGCCGAAAATTCTGTCACTGTGGGGAGTAGAGCCCAGGACCTCCCGGTCAGTGGCACTGTAGTTGATGCCCTTAGCCGCCTAAGCCTACCAATAAATCGAATTCCTTTCCGCAATTTCCATTCTGAAAATTCCTGGCCGCGCGGCCGGCGCCAGCCTCCCGCCCGAGCGTGGGAGCGTGGGAGCGTGGCGCCGGCGCGGCTGCACGGCTGAGCGCGTTGCGTAGAATGCTCCGGCCGCCGCTGCCAGCGCTAAGCGATGCGCGAGGCGTGTGGGCCGGCCGGGCCCCCATAACTCCTCGCGCGACAGCTCGTAATGCCAAATGAAGGCGATCCCCGCGCAGGATGTCGCGGCTAATAAGAAAAGACGCGGCCGGAGAGCCAACCGATCGCACGGTGGGGCCAAATGGCGAAAACGTGGTCCAAGTCTTGGCGGCGATGGTGTGACGGTTAGCGTACCGGACTGTTGTACCCAAGATCGCGGGTTCAAACTCGATCGAAGCCTTGGATTTTTAAGGGCGAAAAAATCCTTCGTACGCCTTCCTTCGGAGGGGAAGTAAAACCGGCTGTCCCATGTTAGTAGATTTACTTGCATGTAAAAGATCCTCAAGCCTAAATGACGCCTCTGAGCTAAATTCAAATCGCCTGTTTCTCGCCCAAGAAATACCTCCTTTCTCTGCTAGTTCATGAAAGGAGCGTACCGAAATTTGCGTGGTCAGAGGAAGAGCGGGCCTGATGGCCCGAGTCTCGCCACGTAAAATAAGTGAAATTCAATTCAATTCAATTCAATTCAAGTCTTTCCAAAGGGAATAGGTGGCACGTGTTGCATAAGGCTAGTCGTTTTGAGGCTTCCAATCAGTAAGAAACTGATGATGACGGCTAAGCTAACGAAAGCTCCTCTTGTAATAAACACAATTGTTTTCAATGACAATGCTTTGAATTATTCCATTTTAATTTCCAACGACAACTCATCGCTAAACACTTTCCAAAGTGCTTTGAATTCATGTGCCAATACCTATAGAAGCGTTGTGTTATGAAATCGCAAAACCTAATGTAGTTAATGTAAAATATATTTGATCAATTTGATCAATCTTCAGGATGGACGTCCATTGTTGAACACCACCAAAAATAATCATGTAACGATGTTTTGTAATACATACGTCTTTCCATTGCATACCTTCGTCTTAAACACTACTAGTGCAAGGATTGCATGACCCAAATTCCTGCGGTGTCAGAGCTCATCTGGTATACGTATTCATTATACTTCTACAGGTGATGTACCAAACTTTTATTTTGGAAGTCTTGACCACCTCAAATTAAAGTTGTTGATTGATTAGTGATTCCCTGCGCGTCAACACTTAAAGTCATTAGTCCCGTATGTGTAGTGCATGTTTTTATCGCGGCATGAGGCTGTGATGTTCCCTCGCTGGATGGCGAGATCCAGTCAGTTTGCGGGGTTTTCCCCAACCAGGTATCTCCCACCAGCGTGGAACTGCTCCAGCCGGACAAACTAAGCTCCCGACTGTTCTCCCAATATGTGCGGTAGTGTAATGCATGCTAGTGTGCCTGTAAGTAATGGGTGAGAATATGACAAGGTAGAGGAAGGAAATGTCCTGCGTGACCTGTGGTCCGCATGTGTGTTATGGTACTGCTCCGACATTCGCCTGGTCTTGATCGGAGAAACTACGGGGAACTACCCATCACAGCAGCCGGCCGCTAGAATTCGACCCGGCTATGTAAGTAGTGATGAAAATTCTATTGTCGTCGGGAGAGGGACCCTAGGATTTCCCGATGAGATTCACTGCACTGACATCAGTTAATGCCCTTAGCCACCTACTCTGTTAAATTGAAGTTGTGCTTTAGAGTTGTGTCCACCTCAAATCAGAGTTTTGCTTTGGAGTTTTGTTCACGTCAAATATAAGCTATGTTTTGAAGTTTGGCTACCTCAAATCGAAGTTTTGCTTCGGAGTTTTGTCCACCTCAAATGCCAGTTGTGCTTCAGAGTTTCGTCCACCTCAAATGGAGTAGTGTTTTGGAGCTTTGTCGCCGTTTAGGCCGTCGTCGCGCCCGTCAACGGCCGTCGTCGCCGGCGGTGGACGTCTTCCACATCCGCGTTCTTCCACGTCCCCTGACGGCGGTGAAGCCGCGGCGCTTGGAGGATTAGCATAACGAGGAAGATAAATTAAGCTGCGCGCGGGACGCGTGGATGGAGACGAGTGTCGTGAGCTGGAAGACCAATTTCAAGCCCATTCGAACATGATATCAATACTCGATTACAAGTTGTTTCACTCGGACGTAATGCCAACTGAATTTTTTGCCACGAAACAAGAGACGGGGTATAAATGCATAATAGAACTTAAGACTTTGTATATTCTCTGAAATATAACTTCACGGTGTCGTGGTTGGAACGTAATCAGGTCACGTGTAAGTTCAGTTATAAAAAAAGTATTTCTACATCCCAATTTTCCTGCCGTGTAAACTGCAACAGTCAGTTGCCTCTCTGTTAGTAATTATAATGTTGAAGAACTTTTTTGTAGCAGACGTTGCTATATAACTGATTCTTCTACGAATATTTTACGTCAAGAAGAAATGAATCAACAAACTCTGATTTTGTGAAAATGGCGGCATTTGATCGTTTTTAACAGCATCTTGTGAATTGCAACAAAACAGTTATTTGAGCAAATTCGGCACCCAAGCGTCGATTATGCAGGTTTGTTTATTGTTTTGAATATTCTGAATGTTTGGCAGGCTTTGAATTTTGTTCGTAACATTTTAATAATGAAATTTCACTATTTCAATGGTGAGTTTACAAATTATAGTTTGGAAGACGATATTTCGAAATATAAATTGTATTATATCTGATTGAATAATGTATTTCTAATATTCAAACTCGTAATTTAGGTATGTAAATTAATCTTCTTAGTACATCTAATCTTTTCCGTGGCAACGGAAGCCTAAATCAATCATTCTCTACGGCAGTGATGAGAGAAACGTGATCACGGTAGCTCATCTCCGATTTCTCCTTCAATTTACAATACTCTTCTTCCCTTCCAATTCACTCATGCATAAATCATTCCTCTTCATTAAACCTCAGTCATCTTTAGTTTCGAATAATACACTAGTACTACTTGCAACAATCAATGGAAAAAATTAAAATAACAAAGGATATGTAGATTGTCTTCAGCTGTTCCTCATAAGTCCATGCAGAAGTTTCTCGAATATGTCGGTTTGTGCCGATGTGTTTATTTCGAACTCGGAAAAATGCGTTACCACTCCTGAAATATTACTCAGTCTTCCAAGAGTAATCTCCAACTCTCACCATAACTGTTATGCTAGTTATTAATCTTTGCTTTACACTCCAAATATAAATGTACAGATTAGATTCTTCTCTTTCAAACTTCAGTTCCGTAGTAAGTCGTCAGAAGGAAGGAATTATGAAACGTATATGATAATATTTTGTTTTAATTCAAAGTTTCCAGAATTATTTGTAAGGTGAATACATTTACGACTTTAAGAATTTGTAGATTTCTATGGTAAAGGTGTTCAGTTCTTTGGTGTTTAGTTTCAGTATTGATGATACAGTTTTCTTCAGCGCTTTAAGAACAACCGCCCGCGGGGAAGCAGAGTCTTTGAAATAGCGAAACGTCGAAATTCGGATATACAAAGGTTCGAATCTCGTGTGAGGTAGAATGTTTTCACCGAGTGATTGTGGTTAGCGACGTTCGTAAACCATCTAAACATATCATTTATGATAATTATCGTAAATCATTATAATTCGTCCCTCATTATGTGACATCTTTCCGTCAGTAGAAAGGAGAGGCAAACCCTCTCTATGATTACCTACTCAGAACAGGTGAAGACATAAGTGTATATTTAGAAATGAATATAGTGCTATAAATAAATAATGTTTGACAAAGGATTTGGATAAGAGATCGTTACGATAAGATTTGACGATCGCCTAGGGCATTGATAATTAATTTCAGTGATTCGCCGAAGCGGAGGCTGAATGATAGGGGCTCAGAGATTAGAAAATGTATAGCTTTTGTTCAAGACTTATTAAGAATAATACGAAATAAATTTTACTTGTGTGTATTTTTATTAATAATATTGACAACAGTTTTAAAGAAGCAAGACTATTCTAAACAATTCGCACGAATGAAAATTCCTTCCTTATGCATCTGACCACGATGAATTTGCTTGAAGCTGAATATTCTGAGCGACTTGAAAGTGCAGCCAGGAACTGAACGCGTTGTTTGTTCACCAATCCGCCGTCCGTTTGACCATTCCCTTGCCATCTCATTCCCTTGCCCAATTATCCGCCGGTTATTGGTTCATCCATCTGCCATCTGTTTTCCAACCATCCGCCATGTATTGCCAACTTAGCCGCCGATCGTTGCCCATGAAACCACCGTCCGTTTGTTCACCCAACCACCACCATTTTACTCTATCATCCACCGTTCGTTGCCTGTCGCCCCTTCCTTACATAACCGCCATCCGTTTGCCCAAACATCGGCTGCTCTCTCTCTCTCTCTCTCTCTCTCTCTCTCTCTCTCTCTCTCTCTCTCTCTCTCTTTTCTTCACCCACCAACCTATATGTTTGCTCAGCCATCCACCGTCCATTTGCTCACCCATACACACCGTCCATTTGTTCACCCACCGTCTGTTTGCCTGGCCACGTTTTTGTGTCCTTTGTGCCGACCCATTCGTCGCCTGTGTGTCCAACCACCCCTGTCGTCTGGTCGTGTCGTCCGCCCGCCGGGCGTTAATTCCCGGCGCACGCGCGGACTCAGGTTTCCCGCGCGGCCCTTGACGGACGCCTGGCGGCGCTCGCTCCCGCCTCCGCCCCCGCCCCCGCCGGCGCCCCCGCTCGCGCCCGCGTGCCTCGCATTGATTCCCACTCTCCGCAGCGCTTTTCCCCTATCCGCGCTAACACTGCGCGTTTATTTGAGCGCATGGGGAATATTTACGTTTGTACCTATGTGCTTTATGAAGATATAAACGGTTTATATATTATGAACCGATCAGGGTTTGAGTCCCGATCGTTGAAGGATTGTCGACCCTAGCTAAGATAGCTGGGTCGATTTCCAGCAACTGGGGTGAATTCGGGTGGCCGGCTGCTGCCATCAGTAGTTCTTCGCGGTGTCTCTGATCAACACCAGGCCAACGGACGGACGCTATCTTTCCTTCCTGTTTCTTGCCATATCCTCACTTCTTACACAGCCACACCCACCCACACATGAATTACACTACCACACACGTCAAGAGATCAGACTGGAGCCTAGGGCTTGTCCTGGCTGGGCGGTGCCTCCCTGGTGGGAGATACCTGGTTGAGAAAACCCAGCGAGCGGACGTGCAAAGTCAGTTACGGAACTAACGGTCTTTGACGGCAGTTGACGCGTCAGAAATCACTAATCAATCAACCATTTATTGTAAACGAAAGCTTGGAGAATGATATGCATATCCTCAGATGCCCTGCTCACAGTTTGGTGGCGAACTTTACCGCTGCAACACGGTATCTAAGAAAAATAAGAAATAAATTAGTGGTGCTACATAAAGGCTACACTTGTTCCCGTATTAGTTTTCTATTTCCTATGGTCTCAGCTAGCTATTCGAACTTGCCATATACTCTGGCCTTCTGCCATCTATCGCCGCGCTAAGGATATTTTTTGAACTTTTCTTAATTTTTCGTTTTCCTAATAGTAGAATGTAAATATTATTTTAAGAATATTAAAAACAGTTAAACCTCGTCCTAAAAAATTTTTCTTTGAAAAATTTGGAGCCGTTTTAAATAAATAATTAACTCACAAATACAATTATGTTTACAAATTGTTGGAGAAGTGCACATTCCCGGCGTGAGACATTTAAAAAAAATACATTTGTGTTATTTTTTTAAAAAAACAAAAAAATAGCCCGAAATGAACTCTACCTCGTATTAAAGAGTGCAATTAGCACTATTCTTTCGACAAGTTTGAAGAAAAAAATTGAACACATTTTTGTGAAAATCTTGTTTTTGAAATTCATTAAAACTGCAAATACTGCTGTCAATATTGCGCGAAAATGACTAAACTTTTCAAAAATGTACACGGTCTGAATAAAAGAATTAATTATGAACAACAAATTTCATTGCTAAGAAAAAAAATTGAAATTTGAAAATATACATTATGATGCTTAAAAATGAATGACAAAATTCGTTTGTTTTTACATGATGTCCTAATCCCTTGTGTCATCCAAAAACTGCTTTTCCGTGAAATATTTAATTTTTTTTGTTGAAGAGTTGGGATTGTAGTAAAAGAAAGCGGCAGTGCGAAAACTGGAATAAGGGGCGGATCCAAAACAATGTTGAAGCGAGGTAGATATTAATTCAGACTCTCTAAATATATTGGAAAATATACAATACTTCTGCATAACGGTAATACTGCTTTAAATGTGATGAGTTATACTCAGAATAACATTGCTTGCGAGGATACGACGGTTTTGAAAAATGATCGTAATCCAAAACACTCGTATGTCAAATGAATCCCCCCCCAGAAAAAGTTGAAATGCTGGCGATGGTTTACTTTACAAAATTATTTATTCAAATAGAATGATTAGAAAAAAATAATCCAAGCGCTGTACACAGAAAATATACATAGCTGTAACTGAACAGCAAAGGAAGCGATAGAGGTTAGATACAGAGAAGGGCTTATCTTTAGCAGTAATAGAATCACTGTCAACTGTTGACTCACTAGAATCTTTTGGAGCCACTTCAACCAAATATCTACCCAATGATTGTTGCTTTTTCCTTCATTTCAGGATTTCAATAAAATGTGACATTGCAGTGTCCACGAAAATATTCCTTGGTTTCATTTCTACAGCCTCTTTCGAGGGAAGTTTCCGTTCAAAATTGTGCACTGTTTCCCGTGTTTTGATATCTCCCTCATCTCATTTGAAATTGTACTCATATTGCAAAGCATTCCTCTTTTATTAAGTGAAAACTACTTCAACAATTTGTGTGTGTCGTGTAAAACGCTATCACACTAAGTAGCTTGTAATCTAAGATTCTTCTATATATATGGTATATATCTTGTATAAATCTTGAATATCTTGCAAAAAAAAGGTTGGTTGTGGAGGGGGCGTGCCCCCGAGCCCCCTCTTGCACGGGGAGGTGGGGTCCGAGGCAGAGGCGTGGGATGCGAAGGTGTAGACTGTTTTTGATTAATTGGTGTTTCTGGGCGCATCTTCTGATAAAGTCATTAGTTCCGTAAGCGTAGTGCATTTTTACCGCGGGATGTGGCGGTGTTCTTCCCACGCCGCATGGCGAGATCCTACCCGTCGGCTTGCTGGGTTTTCCCAACCAGGTATCACTCACAAGCGAGGCACCACCCCAGCCGGGACAAGCTAGATGCTCCTGATCGGTCTCCTAGCATGAGTTAGTGTAGTGCATGCTACTGCAAGTGTGTTGAAGTAAGGTTGTAAATACGACAATAAAGAGAAAGGAATGATCGCGCGCGGTCCGTGGCCCGTTTGTTAGGGTACTACTCCCGTGTTCGCCTGGTAAAGATCGGAGAAACCACGGAAAACCGATCAGAGCAGCCGGCCGCTAGATATGTCCTCCAGACAACGAATAAATTGGACCTAGCTGTGTGTCTGCGGCCGTCGGGACTGGAACCGTAGGACCTCCCGGTCAGAGACACTGGCGCAGACGGTGGCGCAGGTGGTTGTGGTTGTGGTGGCTGAACAGGAGGCCAGACCGCAGAGGCGTGGTCTCTTGAGCGAGGTCTTGCCCCCTCCCTTCCCTGGCCAACGCAGCGCGACGTCTTAATGAGATTACGGCTCTGCGGAGGTACGCGGTCGTGCCGTGTAATGGAATAGGCCCCGTTGTAATGGCGCCTGATTTATGACGCCTCGTCAGGAGAGGATATGCATAACGAGGAGCTGGTGATGGACGGCGTTCGAATCGGGAGTGGGCGATGCAGTCCGGGCGTCGCCCCCCCCCACCGCCCACGCCTCCCAACACGCCCTTCCTCTCACGCGCCGATTTAAAAGACGGAAGGGCAGAAAGGGCGGGTGCAGAAAAAATGAAGGGGGGGATGTAAAAAACATCTTCATTACTAATTTCCAGTGCATGCAGACATTCAAAGGAGACTACGCAGCTTTCAGCCCTATCAGTGATGGCCTTGGTTTCGTTGAAACTAAAGAAAAATACAAAGACATTGAAACAGTTTGTGGTTTCACAACCAACCAACAATGAGAAAAATTCAAAGAATTTCCAACTGCTGTTTCGCGGTGTTTCGTTATTTGGCAATTTGACAGCTGAAGCTCAGGAAATGTGAATTTGAAATTTCGAAAATTACGTTAAATTACTCATATTTTTGAAATTTGTAAATGATCATTTCCAAAGAGCTGCTTTTTGGAGGAGTTTTATATTGAAGAAAAAAGTCTGTGTCATCCATATTTTGCATTTGCGATGTTAATTTGCTGCTTGTAATTTTCGAAAATTACAGAATGCGCCGAAAATTGAATCAGCACCATTTTTGTTACCATTCTTTGCTACATACGAGGAAAAATTTGGAGCAGGTTTTTTGAAAACACATTTTAAATTCTTTAAAAATGCCTATGCCACGCCAAAATTACACGAAAAATTAAAGTAGAACTGCTCTTATTTTCTAAACATTGAACCTGATCTTCTTTGATGAACAGCTTTATAAAACAGATGTCATAAGAAAAATTTCCATCATCATTATTGTAGTCGAAAAAAGTTTTGCAATTTTTGAAAATGTAGCGAGTTCAACAACATGCGACCTTCACTACTTCTTTAAGCGTCTTTTGCTTTATGAAAAAAAAAGAAATTTGAATTTCGAAAAAAATGCATATGTGGTCGAGAATTCATGTAAAGAACATCCAAAAATCAAAACATCCGTTTCAAATTCGAAAGGCCGCGACATCAGTCAGATCGATCAGGGAACATCAGTTGGAGTAAAAATCCTGCTAGCCGCTAGTGATGCTAACAGACGGACGGACGGACGGACGGACGGAGGAGGGACAGGCACGTTTTGCCATAATCCAAATTTTTGATATCAAGAAGTCACAAAATATGAATTCTAACTATTCAACGCGTTGGAGGTAGTAACTTACTGCATATAGGAACAATATTTACTCACTTTTCGTCACCAGGGACCAGTAATACGTTTTTCTGTCGAAAAATTTAGCAAAAAAAGTAAAATCGACCGTAAGTGCTTGGCTTTCTAGGTGAGATGGAAAATCGTATGTAGAATGGAAATTGTCAACCACTTTGCTTGGTTTGTAACCAACCAATCGCTGTTTGTAAGGAATTTTTTTCTAAGAATTTGGACATGTATTCTGATACAAAGAAGCCTGTATGGCGAATTTTGTATGTTGGGTAGTTTGTATTTATGTGAACAGTTGTTTTTTTATTTTGAAAATTAAAAAGAACAAACATCGCTTAGTGCTGCGACTTCTTCAGTCTACTCTTAAAACAACCACCATAAATACGACTCCCGACATCAAAAAGATGGTCGAGAATAAAAGGAGCCAGGTCTCCGGATACTCGAGATAATTGTACATAAATAATGTAATTAAAAACTTATCGTTATGAAAATAAAGTCTACACTTCAGTTACTAAAAAACGTTTCCTATTGTAATTTCCTTTAACACGTGTTAATTTTGAGTCTATCATATCCTGAATTTTGTAAATGTCTTTAGAGAAAATCAAGTTTGGCACTTCCACTTTAGATACAAAATGAAAAGAGGTTAATTTTTCTTCGTTCTAAAGTCCTCATCACCGGAAGTTATAAGCATCACGCCTGCGTTTGAAGCAAGAGAGATGCTCCCGATTCTTAATTTTCAAATGTTATGCTGGGAGTTCCTCATTGAAGTTACTGTTTGAAGTGGCCACCATTGACGCAGTGTACATTTACTAGTGTCGTTACCCTGCAATTATTATTGAATTTAGTGACAATATTGTAATTTTATATATCAATTATATAATTCTTATAATGATTATAAGTGAATCGAACGAATCTGGAGTTGAGTGCTCGTTTACCGTGGTTTAAAAATGTAATTAATAAAATGTTATTAAGAAATATAGTGAAGATATCTACGGAGTCTTGTTAGTTTTTCTTATCAATAAGTTGTATGACCCTAAAACTTCTTATGACGGGTTCTTTCAATGACACTGATAAGGACAGTTTTCTTCTTAGTATGGTTCGTCACATCATTATAACATTGGCCACATTTCATTCCATACAAGTTTTCTGATAGGGTTGCAGACCCGGATCTCATTAGCAGTGAACTTGTCAGCACACCACCTGTCTTAACGGATGTCCTTACTGGAAACCTGGATCACGAGCTGAACGGCTTGGAAAATGTGCAGCACGAGTTAGACTCTTCCGATTACCCTTTCAAATGTGCATTCCAAATCATTCTCGCGAAAATTGCTTTCCAGTTGCAAAAACCAGTTACTAGACCTCTGAGTTGAATTCAAAAGTAATCTTTTGTTGAATCCCGTTGATTACATTTAACCTCATTAGTTCTGTCTCAAGGTACCTTATTTATCCATGTCGAACTATATAATATTTTTCCATTTTAACGTGTGATCTAAGCAATGTCACAATAGCGTAACGAGAAGACCGTCACCGTCACCGTCACCATCTTCACCGACATCATCGTCATTGTCACCATCGTCATTGTCACCATCGTCATTGTCACCATCGTCATTGTCACCATCGTCATTGTCACCATCGTCATTGTCACCATCGTCATTGTCACCATCGTCATTGTCACCATCGTCATTGTCACCATCGTCTCCGTCACCACCGTCTCCGTCACCACCGTCTCCGTCACCACCGTCTCCGTCACCACCGTTTCCGTCACCACCGTCTCCGTCACCACCGTCTCCGTCACCACCGTCTCCGTCACCACCGTCTCCGTCACCACCGTCTCCGTCACCACCGTCTCCGTCACCATCGTCTCCGTCACCACCGTCTCCGTCACCACCGTCTCCGTCACCACCGTCTCCGTCAACACCGTTTCCGTCACCACCGTCTCCGTCACCACCGTCTCCGTCACCATCGTCTCCGTCACCACCGTCTCCGTCACCACCGTTTCCGTCACCACCGTCTCCGTCACCACCGTTTCCGTCACCACCGTTTCCGTCACCACCGTTTCCGTCACCACCGTCTCCGTCACCACCGTCTCCGTCACCACCGTCTCCGTCACCACCGTCTCCGTCACCACCGTCTCCGTCACCACCGTCTCCGTCACCACCGTCTCCGTCACCACCGTCTCCGTCACCACCGTTTCCGTCACCACCGTCTCCGTCACCACCGTCTCCGTCACCACCGTCTCCGTCACCATCGTCTCCGTCACCATCGTCTCCGTCACCATCGTCTCCGTCACCATCGTCTCCGTCACCATCGTCTCCGTCACCATCGTCTCCGTCACCATCGTCTCCGTCACCATCGTCTCCGTCACCATCGTCTCCGTCACCATCGTCTCCGTCACCATCGTCTCCGTCACCATCGTCTCCGTCACCATCGTCTCCGTCACCATCGTCTCCGTCACCATCGTCTCCGTCACCATCGTCTCCGTCACCATCGTCTCCGTCACCATCGTCTCCGTCACCATCGTCTCCGTCACCATCGTCTCCGTCACCATCGTCTCCGTCACCATCGTCTCCGTCACCATCGTCTCCGTCACCATCGTCTCCGTCACCATCGTCTCCGTCACCATCGCCTCCGTCACCATCGTCTCCGACACCATCGTCTCCGTCACCATCGTCTCCGTCACCATCGTCTCCGTCACCATCGTCTCCGTCACCATCGTCTCCGTCACCATCGTCTCCGTCACCATCGTCTCCGTCACCATCGTCTCCGTCACCATCGTCTCCGTCACCATCGTCTCCGTCACCATCGTCTCCGTCACCATCGAAACCGTCACCATCGAAACCGTCACAATCGTCACCGTCACCATCGAAACCGTCACCATCGCCACCGTCACCATCGTCACCGTCACCATCGCCACCTTCACCATCGCCACCGTCACCATCGTCACCGTCACCATCGTCACCGTCACCATCGTCACCGTCACCATCGTCACCGTCACCATCGTCACCGTCACCGTCCCGCCCCGCCTCCGCCACCGTCGGTAATACTATCATCCCACCTCAACCACCATCGTTACCACCAGCCCGCCAACACGCCACCAACACCTCAATCCCGTCCGCCCACTCATCCGTCCGTCCGCTGGGCCGTCCAACCCAGTCCCTCCCCGCCCCGCCCCGCCCCGCCCCGCCCACGCCCCTCATGGCGCGGCGTCAGTCACGCGATTAAGCCGGGCGTCTCCGCGCAGTCTCCTCATCCTCCTCGTCCTCCTCCAGCGCCCGGGCGAGACGCCCGCGAGACGACGGCGGCGGATCGATAAGAATGAGGACTTCTTTAGCATTTAATATCGCGGTGATGATGACGGACGCGGGCCGTAATAAAAATTAATGGCGACTTTACGTGTAGATTTAGTATTAAGTTAACAGCACGACCAACCAGTCAACCTCTCGCAAGACGCTACTTTTTTTTTTCTTTCTCTCTCTCTCTCGACTCTCTCGCTCTCGCGCGCTTCAGTTCGATTATAATAAACGCGCGTCGAGAGGGGGGTTAATTACGAAGCGCAAACGAGTTGTTTTACTCGGTGTAATTGCAGCAGTAAACGTCAGCGCCGTGGGGGAGAGTGATACGTGACTGGTATCAGCGTAAACAATGCAGCGGAGATGGTTGACGAGGCGTTGCATCGGCTTCTGGGGCTGTATTGGAGGTTCGTCTGGGACACGAACACAGTCTTACGAGAGGGATGGGGATTGGTTGAAAATATTTAGTCTTCTTTTATAGAAACTAGGATCGTTGGGTAACGAAGTACTTCACTGCAGATCTTTCTGTTGGGATAAGGTTATAACAATTTTAAGTGTGGAAATTTTTTAGGTGATAATTGGTGACAAAAGTAAAGTTTTATTTTTTAAGCTATATTTGTATAAATGTGTATTAAATTGGTTATTATGACGTGGCTGTTGGCAATAATGTGCTATTGACGAAATTAGCAGCACACTAATTTGATACCATTGTAGTAGATTACAGCAAAAATTTCTATTCATACTGTATCAATAATAAAATATTTCATTTTTAAACATTAATATTTGTCACAATCATATCATATTTGAAAACAGTTGAAAGAAATTCAAAATCATCACGATATTTCCTTTTTATGGAGCTGAATAAAGAATAAAACGCAATCAGGTTGTTATTGTTTCAGAACACGTACGATTATTTGTTATCTGTCTCATTTTTTCCCGACATCAGAATGACAGGCGGCGTTTCGAACGTGAAGGTTCTTCAATGAGAAAACTATACAAAACGTCGACACACATAATGCACAATTGAGTAGGAGATAACTTTAGAAATCAACCTAACCGAATGTCACCCACTCCCTCACATTCACTCATAAAATAGCAGCTCACTCGCTCGTACACTTACCCGCGAACTTGTCTCTCCTGAACACCCAACTCACCAACTCACTCGCCCACCAACTCACTCGCCCACCAACTCACTCGCCCACCAACTCACTCGCCCGCCAAGTCACTCGCCCGCCAACTCACTCGCCCGCCAACTCACTCGCCCACC
This sequence comes from Gryllus longicercus, assembly GCA_038098605.1. Classification (NCBI taxonomy): domain Eukaryota; kingdom Metazoa; phylum Arthropoda; class Insecta; order Orthoptera; family Gryllidae; genus Gryllus; species Gryllus longicercus. Next base: position 38,388 of record JAZDUA010000326.1, on the reverse strand, counting down.
AACTCACTCGCCCGCCAACTCACTCGCCCAGCAACTCACTTGCCCGCCCACTCACTCACCCACCAACTCACTCGCCCACTAACTCACTCGCCCACCAACTCACTCGCCCCACCAACTCACTCGCACACCAACTCACTCGCACACCAACTCACTCGCACACCAACTCACTTGCCCGCCCACTCACTCGCCAACAAACTCTCTCGCCCACCAACTCACTCGCCCGCCAACTCACTCGCCAACAAACTCACTCGCCCACCAACTCATTCGCACAACAACTCACTCGCACAACAACTCACTCGCCCACCAACGTACTTATCCACCCACTCACCTTCCGGCTCCTTCATTCGCTCACCCCCTCACACGTCTCAGTATTCAAAACCCCGCCAATCCCTTCCTCATTCACTCGTCCACTACCTCGCCCATCTCTCTCACGCGCCTACTCACTCGCCCTTTCTCCCCCCCTCCTTCGATGCCTTATCCCTCTCTCGCTGTTGATTCGCTGCCCAACAAGCGCGCCCCATCCTCCAGAGGGGCGCCCCGCACGCCCACTCGCCCACTCGCCCGCCCGCCCGGCTTAATCGGCGCTGGGGAAGTTCACGTCGTAAACTGTCATGGCGGGCCGCTTTATGGGAGAATCATTCACTCGGGGCGTACGATGTTAGAGAAGTGTAATCACGCCGTGCCATCGCGCGTTACTTTTAATAACGCAATTCCTGTGTAAAATAGCGGATATTAAACGGGCCCGGGCGCCGAGTGGGACCATTACGCGGGTTTATAGTTCGCCATTCAGCCGCGCGGGTCAGCGGGCGCGCCTCCGTCGCGACGCCCCGTGCTCCTCGCCTCGCGCTCCACGCCTCGCACCTCGCGCCCACGCCGACCCGGGGCGCCATTCCGGGGGGGGGCGTATGCCTCCCTCCTCCACTGTACGGCGCCGTCAGATTTCCTATGTTTACGTGTTAAACAAAGGTTTGAGGAGCTCAAAATAATAACGGCAGATCACAACCGAGATTCGTTTGGAGAGAAATGACTTTTTTCTGTTTTCGTTCACGTTTATTTACACTTCGGACAAAATTTTAAAGGTGGAATTTGAGTTTTTTCCCATATCCCAGTCCATCAGATATTTCAGCGTATGGTAGAAGTTTACAGTCATATTTCTAACTGAAAATTGGAGGTCGGTTGGGATCTGCCGTTCTTATCCTGATCGCTTCGTTTGTTTGGAGAGGCACACAAAAAAAGAACTCGTCCTCCACTGCTTGCGAGTTACTTTTATGCACTTCTTCGGTGGACTGAGTTGAAAATTCTCCATTATGATCGCGTTGTTTCTGGATGAGAAATATGAGTTGTTTTGTGTATTGTGGCTTCTTTTTGTATGCGTGTGCAAAAATCTTATGTGTCTATGTAAAAGTTCCATTTTATGCACACGGTAGTGACAAGACGGAATAAACCCAGTTTTATCGATATTTATTCAAATCTACTACACATATCTCAAAATCTTCGTCTAATGTCATATATTAAAGGTGTGTTCAGTTTTGCATAAAAGAATCTGCGAATGTTCTGTGTTCAAGCATGCGAGTTTGTTTGCAGAAGTTAGCAAAACAGCTTTCATCCTCCTTTAGACATGTCACGGAGTTAGTGATGTTTGGGAGATGGTACGGAAATCCACCTCACACTCGTAATAAAAACTGCTATAAAATCCATTCTATTTTGGCAAAAAAGCAAACAGTACACGTGTATGCATTAGAGTGAAGTAACTCAAGAAATGTGTGTTGAAATGAATCCAGTGGATAGCGGTTTACTGTGTTTTATAATGGAGTGTACGTTTTCACGGGCATTGAACATATTTACTACATTTACACGCAAGTTAAAAAGAATGAAGGCTAACATTTGCATACGGGTTTCACTGACGATACAAATAACAAGGCAGCTTCGTACTCAAATTCAAAATTAACTTATGTTGCAAGTACGTATTGATATTACAAAACAATATAGTTTACATAACTTGTAATTTATATTCAATTTTTTGCACAAGTTACAAATCGCAAAAATTATAAAATATGTTCTCGTATTTTTAGAGAATAGTGGTTTACTTCAACAAAATAAAGGGAATATAAGGATCTATCTCTTGTATTATGTCTAAACCAGGTTGTTATTTGGAAAATAATTCCCACCCGCATAAATGGACATTATACTATAGTTACGAACGGTTGTTATTTTAATAATATAAACGCAACTTTGTACACAATCTTTCATTAACTATACTTCCTTACTATTGATGCAATCACATATTTTCGTGAAATTTTTCTCACGACTGTACACGTCCTGAGTTATTTGCATAATCCTACCATATTTTGATGGAGTGAACTTGCTGATTAGATGAAGTATGCAAAGGTGATTTACAGATTAATGTTTATACCGTTTGATATTTGCGGAAAGAAAACATCAACAAAACACCTTAAGAGTGAAAAATGGCACGATGGTGCGACTCCGTGAATAAATGGAGTCGTGGTTTAGATTTTATGGAATTAAGAATTACAAAAATCAACATTTTAATCTGCCGTACATCTAATGCAAAATTGAAGATGCCAACTAACAAATGACACAACTTGACTCGATGTCCCATTGAAGCAGTAAGAGCAGCCTCTTATTCGCTACTACAAGGAGGACTCGATTTAACGAGTGTCGTTTTCCGCAAACACTTTTTTTCACATTAATTTGTGTGCTAATTTTACGTCTGAATGCTACTTGTTCATTTGTGTCTGTCCTTCCGCTCTCGTTAGCGTACCGTGGGCGCGTTGCAGAGATACAATATAGTCGATTAATAACAATTATTCGCAGCCAAAGCTAGTTGGCAGACCAGTTCCAGTCGTTGAACTTCTGGAAGACCCGATAAACACGTCCGTAAGGAGAGGTTGTAGTTACTGTCTGCCAAGTTAAGGAAAGTACTAACGAATTTATTCTTGGTGTTCTGCTTCCTCTTACCCTTCTTCTTCTTCTTCTTCTTCTTCTTCTTCTTCTTCTTCTTCTTCTTCTTCTTCTTCTTCTTCTCTACTAATAAATTACCGGTTACTGTCATTCTTGTGGCTTGTCATACAATTTTCTATTATCTTCAAAAATATTGTCATACAATTATTTTTACATTTAGTTCATATCCTGCTACAGATTTTGTTATCAAAGAGCAAGTAGCTAGTGGTTTAAAAAATTTCTGTCCTCCTTGTGATTTTAATTTTTTCTTTTTTTTTAAATAATCAACATTCTCAAGAAGCTCAATTTAATGTATTTGATAAAGCATTGGTAAAGCAACTATTTTAAATTAAATTACGTATGTGGGAGCCTTCGGTGAATTTTTATTTAATATTGCTGCATACAAGGTCGGACTAGGAGGACTAGGATTTACAGTCTGAGACACGGTCCCAACCACCGTTTATCACCTTTCAAACCATCTCTTTAAGTCCGATCTGTCTACAAGAGATAGATGGTTGCAATGGATTCGAAATTCACGTTGTGGCTAGGCAATGTCATTCCCTGATTGTGTGTACTATGTTATGGTTAGACAAACCTAATGTCAATGGGCCTCTTATTATCCTTCCTTGCAGACGTGTTCCCCTACCCTTAAACAGCTAGTGTGACCGACATCGCTGAGATGGGATGGGTTCAACTTCACGCGAGATTGACAGAACTGGAGAAAAAAAGAGCGGGGCCACTGTCTCCGTTTCCCTTTACGGAGCTGGAGAGCATCGGGACACGTCAAGATTATGGTACGGGCGTCCCAATCCAAAAGATGTATATGCGTACATATCATGTACGTACAGAATGATTTTGTGGGCGCTTCCCCAGGAGTATACGGCGATTGATTAATTCTGCATTTGCCTCGCAATTATTTGAATTTTTATTCTCTGTCCAACTCGCGAGCGAGGGAGTGATCTGGGAAGTGTGCGTTTCCAGTCGTAGTCAACGGAGCAGTGTGTGTCCCGCGTCGTAGAGTACTGGGCAGAGAGTGTCTTGCGCCCTAGTGAACTTTCTCGCGTCGTGAACTCGGCAGGGTATGTGTGAAGTTGTAGTGAATTAGGCAGGGTGTGTCTTGAGTCGTGTAGTGAACTGTCTCACCTGGTAGTGTATCTCGCGTCCTGGTGATGTGTTTAGGGTGTGTCTCGCGTCTTAGTGAGGAGTCTCGCGTTGTTGTGAACTGGGCAGGGTGTGTCCCATGTCGTATTGAGCTGTCTCGCGTGCTAGTGTGTCTGGCGACGTGGTAAACTGGACAAGACGTGTCTTGAATCGTAGAGAACTATCTCTCATCGTCGTGTGTCTGGCGTCGTGGTGAACAGCCTCGCCAGGTAGTGTGCCTAGCGTCATAGTGGACTGGACAAACTGTGTCTCGAGCATTAGTGAGCAGTCTCGCGTGCTAGTGTGTCTGGCGTCGTGGTGAACTGGGCAGGGTGTGTCTCGAGTCGAAGTGAGCAGTCTCGCTTCGTAGTGTGTCGTGGTGAACTGGGCAGGGCGTGTCTCGAGTCCAAGTGAGCAGTCTCGCTTTGTAGTGTGTCGTGGTGAACTGGGCAGGGTGTGTCTCGAGTCCAAGTGAGCAGTCTCGCTTCGTAGTGTGTCGTGGTGAACTGGGCAGGGTATATCTCGAGTCCAAGTGAGCAGTCTCGCTTCGTAGTGTGTCGTGGTGAACTGGGCAGGGTGTGTCTCGAGTCGAAGTGAGCAGTCTCGCGTCGCAGTGTGTCGTGGTGAACTGGGCAGGGTGTGTCTCGAGTCGAAGTGAGCAGCCTCGCGTCGCAGTGTGTCGTGGTGAAGTGGGCAGGGTGTGTCTCGAGTCGAAGTGAGCAGCCTCGCGTCGCAGTGTGTCGTGGTGAACTGGGCAGGGTGTGTCTCGAGTCGAAGTGAGCAGCCTCGCGTCGCAGTGTGTCGTGGTGAACTGGGCAGGGTGTGTCTCGAGCCCAAGTGAGCAGTCTCGCTTCGTATTGTGTCGTGGTGAACTGGGCAGGGTGTGTCTCGAGTCGAAGTGAGCAGCCTCGCGTCGCAGTGTGTCGTGGTGAACTGGGCAGGGTGTGTCTCGAGTCCAAGTGAGCAGCCTCGCGTCGCAGAGTGTCGTGGTGAAGTGGGCAGGGTGTGTCTCGAGTCGAAGTGAGCAGCCTCGCGGCGCAGTGTGTCGTGGTGAACTGGGCAGGGTGTGTCTCGAGTCCAAGTTAGCAGCCTCGCGTCGCAGTGTGTCGTGGTGAACTGGGCAGGGTGTGTCTCGAGTCGAAGTGAGCAGTCTCGCTTCGTAGTGTGTCGTGGTGAACTGGGCAGGGTGTGTCTCAAGTCGAAGTGAGCAGTCTCGCGTGCTAGTGTGTCTGGCGTCGTGGTGAACTGGGCAGGGTATGCCTCGAGTCGAAGTGAGCAGTCTCGCTTCGTAGTGTGTCGTGGTGAACTGGGCAGGGTGTGTCTCGAGTCGAAGTGAGCAGTCTCGCGTGCTAGTGTGTCTGGCGTCGTGGTGAACTGGGCAGGGTATGCCTCGAGTCCAAGTGAGCAGTCTTGCTTCGTAGTGTGTCGTGGTGAACTGGGCAGGGTGTGCGAGCGGGAGCGCGGCCGGCCGCCTGGTGCGCGGGTCCGCCCGGGCGGAGCAATTAGAGGCGACAGATTTGTGTATTTAAAACAGCCGAGGACGTCCGCGTCCATTACCCGCCTGTTATCCGCCTCATTGTGTGGTTTAGAGGATACTCCGTCCCGCTGGGCGGTGCGCGCGGGTAGGCGCCGTGGCCGCCTGCCAGAATGTTAATGGCGGCGAAGCTACCGGCACTGCCCACCGCCCACCGCCCACCGCCCACCCACTCGTCTGCGCAGCCGCACTGCGCGGTTCCTATGGGCTTCCTGGAGGGGATACTAAGCCCGGCTCCCTGACCCACCCAACCCGCAAATTCTGCCCTGATCCGTTGAGCTGGGCTGTGTGCTGCCTCATCCTTTCTGTTTGTCTTATATTGTCTCACCTGCCCCGCTCCGTCCTGGTTTTCCTCATTTGTCCTGGCCTACTCCCACATCTCCAACGCTTGCCCTGGTCTGCCCTGATCTGCTCTGCCCTACCTTGACCTAGAGTGCCTTGTCTTGCCTTTGCGCATCTTAGTGTACCCGATCTTGTTCTTACCAGGGCTGCCCTTGTGTGCCGTGACCTTTTATGCCCTTCCCTAGCCCTCTGTGCCCTTGGATTGCCCTTTTCTGACGTCACCTGACCCTGGTTTGCCCTACACCGCCCCTCCTCTACCCCTCTGTGACCTCCCCTCTCTGCTCTCCCGTCCCCCTTTATCCACCCCTTCTCACCTTGCCCCACCCCATGCTACCTTGACCCACGCCTCCATCTCTTTCTACCACTTATCGCAATTTGCTTCTCTCCAGTCCATTATTCCAATTCGCCCGACCTCTTCTGGTTCCTACATTCCCGATCTGGTCTTTCTCTGTATATCCTTCCCTCATCTTGTTGAAGCTCCATCTTTTCTCACCTTCCATTTCACGCTTTCACATCGGTTTCAATTGTCTCGGTATCTCTAGCACAACCCGCTTCCCCTCCTTTTCGTATATTTCTACCCCCTCCACATCTTCTCTTCACTCATCTCAACTGTTCTCTAACCCGTCCCCCAATACTCGTAAGTATTATACCACCATTTCCCATTCCCTTTTCCTCGCACAATTCCACCAAAATGGCATTTATACCATTCTTCGCAATGAACATGTCCCTTCTTATTTCTTTCCTTTTTACCTCGATTTGTCAAGCCTACTCAAGCTCAGCCAGAATCCATCCCATTCAGCCGAGCTAATGCCAACTCCATGCATTTTCTTCTGATACAACCATGCTCACCCTTCTCTCCCTTCCACTTTACAGATGATTGCCTTGTCTCGCCGAATATTCACACACTCGTCTGTTTCATTGCCACTCCTTTCCACTCTCTATCTCCTCGTAAACGCAACATTTTCATTCTGTTACCCCCACCTCCGGGATTCCCCTCCCACCGACCCTGAGCTATCTTCCTCGCTCCCTCCCCTTCTTTGGCCCTTGCCTCCCCGTGTCCAACAGACCCACACTTCTCCTTGACTTAGAGAACCTGGAAATCCCCCTTCCGTGCAAGAATAGTAATATGTACGTAAAAGATGGGTTTGAATGTAGACATATTTGATCTACTCAGATGGTAGATTTCTACAATGCATTATAGATTAAAACAACACTATGACACGGAAAACTAATACAAGTGGAAAGAGCGTAAAAACTATTGAGATGCATTTCTTCAAAATTTACTTTTCTTTAGGCTTAAACATACCATATGTTTTATTACAATTAAACTGCACTAGAGGAGAGAGAGTGGTTCAGAACAATACCGAGTTCGGAGTCGAATGCAATAACGAGCAATAATGTACCCGTAAAAATGAAACTTATTTTTTTTCGATAACGAAATTTTGTTGTGGCAACCCGATTATTCCAACTTATTGGTGTAATGAAAAGTTTTGCTATTTTTTGTCAATATAATTAGTCATCCTTAATATTTCACGATTTATTTTGGTTAAAGAGTTTTAAGAGAGGGACGACATTCTTCTCTTGGCCACATCCTGGTCAGAAATATTGTTTTGAGAAGAGCTACCGGAAGCACTTAACCATTTGGCATGCAAGTAAGGTGCATTTGGCAAACAATGTCACGTGTGAACAAGACTGGCTTCTCAAAATCCTGTTTAGTAATCCAGTCTCGTAAAATCTGTTCGGAGGTGATTTGACTTCACAGCTGTGATTACAGCGAGAGGTGATTCAACAAGGTACAGTTAACACCCTCAATCGGGTACATTGAGATCGAGAACCTGCTCGTTTTTGGGAATGTTCAATTTCAAAAAAAATTGTGTAAAAAATGTAGATTATTGCTCCAGACTGGTTACTGGCAGTATACAATGTAACAACGATGGTAGTTCAATGGAAATGAGTAATATTACACTACCAGAAGCACACCATTTATTTGCAATTCACCACGTATTGTCTCTAAGCGCAATTCCTTCTCCAAATTCCTTTTTTACCTCGGTACATTGACCTTTGCTGCTAGCAACGTCTACGAACTTGGATTCCCTACCTCTAACCCGCATCTGGCACTGACGCGTTGAGGAGGTATGCTTGCCGGGAAATAAGTGCCAAGTCCGTCACGGTCTTACAAGCCGCATTGGGGAGATAGTCTGGGGAAACTCTTGAAAGAATGCATGTAGCTACGCATGAGGTCACGTGTCAGCTAGAGCTAGGAGAACTCCTGCAGGACACGAAAGGTATAAATATCGGATATTGGAATATTACTACAGGACTACGACCAGCATTGTACAAGTTCAAACAAAACTGAGAGTGTCCCCTAAATAATATTTTACAGCAATTAGTGAATTGGATGTAGTTACACAGATATTGTCTTCCTAGACCTCTTCTCTTCGCTTTACTAAATAAACGGTAAACATCTTTGGAAGATCTTTCAGGTTAATCCGAGTCCGGGTAAGAGTAAATACAAACATAGGAAGCAGATGTGGATATAGTAACAAAATGTTTTTTGAAAATACAAAAAAATCATTATTATCGAATTCGTAGCACAAATCAAAACATATTAAAAACAATAATGCATGTTATAACAACATAAGACATTTCGTTTCAGAGTTGGCGTAATCACCAACTTAAGCCTTTCGTGTTATTAAAATGAGTTGCAATGAAATGTATTACCCCGTCCTTCGTAGATTTACACTCATTATATTTGCTCCCCCGTTTTTTTATTAAACTAAAATTAATTTTCCATATAAAAATGTGTGTGTGTAACATTCGAGCAATATTCTGCTATAGAAAACTTGCATGTGCAAAGGAGGTAATACCGAACCATTTGGCATTCAAGCAAAGATACGCTCATATTCGAACACTCATAATCCTGTTTAGTAACCCAGGCTCATAAATCCCTCCAGAGGCGAGCTGACTTTATAGCTGCGTTTAAAAGCCGCGGGGCGAATCGACCCGGCGATTAGGAATCGATGTCCGTCTTTTCGACGCCGCGCCGCGTCGCGCTGCGTGGCGCTGCGTGCGGCCCATTGTTGGAGGGCGCGCGGGTCGTAAAGGCGCTGGCCTACGCGCGAGGTTTGGTCATTAACCCGGGGAAGGGCGCGCAGGAACTGGGTTTACGAAGCGCGTGTTTGGAATGCCTCACGCCGACGCGTCTTGCGAAGCCAAGCGACTCGCAGGGGCGGAGCTAGGTTCTCGGAGGCCACGGTGCTGAAGGTTCAAAAGGAGCCCCTGACTCGGAGAGAAAACGGAGTTATTATTCTAACCAGTACATGGCACAGTTACGCTTTTTTTTTCTCGTGAATAGGCCAACTTAGGACCAAGCGTTCATACATCCTGCATTTACCGTGGCTCAGTATCATATATCGCGGTAGCAGGTGCGTGTATCAATTGGGGGGGATCAGTATTTTTTACTGAATCCAATTTTTATCCCCCAGGGTTGTTAGCTCTGGGGGTTACGCATTATTTTATAAATTATATTTAAATTTTTAACCAATAAAGACATTATTCTCCATTTTGTGATGTTGGTGACTGAGCAACCTAGGTTGCTCATTGCATCAAATGACATCAGTGTAGTGCGTCTGACAGGAAAGTCCCAGAATTCGATCCCGACAGAGGATTTTCGACTCTAGCTACATACTCAGGTCGATTCAGCCGCTGTCTGGAGGAGAATTCTAGCAGTCGGCTGCTCTGATCGGTAGTTTTCCGTGCTTCCTCCAATCAACACCAGGCGAAATCAGGAGAAGAACCACTTATAGTTTTGTAAAATATCCCAAGCATAAACGAAAAGTCATGAAATTATGTATTATAAATTATTTTTAATCACAAACTGTAAAAAAAACTGTGTTAAATTAAAATGGATTAAAATACCAATTGAAAATATGATTATGATTTTATGAAGAATATTTTGAAAATTTGCATGGTTGAAAAAATATTATTGCGTTGGCAAATATATCAGTAAGTGTACGAGTTTCTGTATACTCTTAAGACCTATGCCACCGTGTGACAAATTGAAAAGTTTTTGAGAGTGCACAAGTTCATTCGGCATTTGTCTGGATTCATTTAATTGGCTAACATTTTTCACAAGTGTCCGATTTGTAAGGTCTGTTAGGAATTACAAGTACAAAATATTTGAAAATTGTTTACTAAGTGACGTGAATGAAATATATTTCCAACTTTTTCAATCGAGCTTCCTTCATTGCATAGACGTTTGATGGCAGTGATTCAGAATCCAAATTTTCATCGGAGGTTTATTCAGGAAATGGCGTCCTAATGAAACATTGGTATACTTAAATGGTACGCCACAGCGTTACAAGTCACTTCATGGGCTTCCGTTATCGTTTGCCGCATGCTACGCACATCTATACTTCATTCACTCTTGCCTACGCTTTTTTCCGCAAGTATCCTGACAGCAGAATATCGGTACTGCGGTCATGATATATATTACAGTGGGTGTTTAAATGAAATCGTTTGAGTCTTCAATAAATATATCTTTAAAATCCGTTATGTATGTCTAACTGCTTCGCAAAAAATATGGTAGCGTTTTTACCTTTGGTGGTATGAACGTAACAGAAACAGTAAGTTTCAGGATATGATAATGCATGGAGTGAAACTTATAATATTTTTTCGTGAAAAATTGTATTTCGCGGTCAAAAAAGGCCCACGGGATTAAAATAATTTATTATTTTGCCACACAGTAGTGATGATAGCCATGCCACTGCCATTCAAAAGTGATATTCCCTACATCAACAACTATCGTTACGTACAGACCAGTGTTAACACTAAACAAGAACAGCTGATCACTGCAATAATGATCGTCTGAGTCAAAGATCGAAGATATGCCAATGATCGATATAGTCCACAGATTATCACTTCGCCATTGATCGTCCTCATTCACTCATCCGTACACTTGTTATGGTCTTGATTCAAAGATAAACGCAACACCAATGATTGTCCTGATCCAAATGTGAACTGTACAACGATCGTTCTCATCCAAAAGTAAACGCGACACCAATAATTGTTCTCGTTCAGATGACAACGTTTCATCAATGATTGTCTTCACCCAAAGATGAGAAGTACGTCAGTTATCGTCCTCATTCAAACGTGTTCGCTACGCCGCCAATGATGTTTCCACCCAAAGACGAATGATGTAGTAATGATTATCATCCGGTGAACGCCACGCATGTGATCGTCCTCTTCCAAAGACGAACGCCCTCCGCCCACAGCTCCGCACTGGCAGCCACCCGGCCCGGCAAACCGGCCTGCCGCGAGAAGAAGCGAGCATTAAATTTTATGTGGCCGCCCGTGGAACTTCGTCTCATATATCGTCCGCTGGATTCCTTTGTCACTGCGACGCAGTGCTTTCGAGTGCAGTAGGGTCCTATGGGCTGCGCTCCTTTTGTGTGCCGTTTCGCTAACTGAACGCTGATGATCTTTGTGTTGCTAATGAGGAGGAGATAGTAAAGAAGTCTCGCAGTTTATAATCCTTTCCATTTTCTGGTTTTTGGCCGTGTTCAAGATGTAGCAAATCACATTCACAGGGTAATGGAATCCTACTAGAATGTCGGAAATGAGTTGTCGAGAAATAATTTGCATGAGTTAGTACGATGATGTTTTTTAAATATAACGACCTCCCAGACAAGGCTCCATACTTTGGCTTTACATAGAAGATTGCAACTGTTTCTGTTATTCTGTTTTCTTGTTTCGTTGGTGTAAAAAAGATTTACCTCGTGTCTTGTTTTCCTTATTTTATTGTATCCTCCCATAGTTATGTTTTTTCGAGAACCAGTTTTGTGCGTTGCACTGTATAGTAAGTCACAATTCCCTAAAAGACATTTCGTAATTCATTTCGCATTTCATTTCGTTTACAGATATTGCCTTTATCTTAGACACTTTCATTCATTATGCGTATTTGTATTCCCCATTTTATTTCATTTTTCAACTGAAATATAATGACAGAAGGCGTAAAGCGCATTATTCAACAGTAGAAATCATTAAACAAGATTTTTGAAATCTCGACATTTAGATAAATCAAACGCAATGCTCACTGATATTTTCCCACAAAGTATCTAGTTGTTTCATTTGTTGAGAAAAATGTAAAGACAAACCTGTTCGTTTTCCAGAATTCTCTAAACATTGTCTTTTAAAGTAATCGCTCATTATCATTACTTTGGTCTAAAAATGCATTCGGTGAATAACCTATTGCTATCTGAAATATTAATGTTTAAAATGTTAAGATACAAGTCTAAAAGGTTCTCATGTAATCGACCATCGGTTTCTGGAAAAAAGATTTCCAAATAGTTTGAGGAATATATTAGTACATTAAGTCAAGTGATTGCTTAATTTAAACATTTCGCTAAAAAAAGGAAAATCAACAATGAATACGTGTCTCATTTATGCACTTTATGTCTATTAGTGAAGCAAATCATTTTCATATTACTGTGGTGATCCCACCTTACTGATGTTCTGCCATTAACAAACAACCGCATACAAGAAAGTGTCAGGTAAAAAACACATGAAAAGGGCACTCTCATGAATGTTATTATTTTTTTTTGTTTGGAGTTCATTTTTAATGTTTGTGAAAACAGGTGTTCTCGAATGTTAAGACGATGACAAACTATTATTGAAAAAGGAAATCATAAAGAGATACCTAATGAAAGATTTGATATTGATAAATTCTAATTAGGTAGGTTGTAAATGATTATACTGAAAATCACATCAATTATCTCATTAAACATAGGTACGGAATCTATCTTCATTTTAACAACAATTTCCTTCCTTAAGATCGATTTTTAATTTGATTCTGGTGCTGAGTGTTTCTCAATGAGACATTCGCTGGAATCTTATGAATATGAATATTGAACCGAATAAATTGCGAAGTTTATTTTAGTATTCAGCATGGTTATGAGATTTTCTAAATAACGATTCAATAATGAATTCTTGGGTAGAACAATGTTTTGGAGAAAAATACCTGAATTGTTTTTTACAAATAGTCAGTTAATTCCCTTCGGTTAATGCGTAAAACCCAGATTATAATCGTAATTTACAACAATAAAGTCAGGTTGTATATTAAGCACCTTCGATGTTTTCTTGTTTCTTCTTGTGATTTTCTTCTGTCCTCCGAAGGCCCATCTTCCTACGCAATGACTGGATCGCTCTCTCTGACTCTCTTTCTCTCTCTCTCTCTTTCTCTCTCTCTCTTTCTCTCTCTCTCTCTCTCTCTCTCTCTCTCTCTCTCTCTCTTTCATCTCTCCTGGAAATGGGCGTTACCCAAGAGCTGTTATTATGTTCCAAGCAGCTCGTCCTGATACATAAATGGGCTCTATTATTTATTATTCACGCCTATACATTTGCTGTAAAAATTATTTGTCGAGGGGCTGACTGGCATATTAATAAAACATCAAGGAGGTATAACTTTTGAATTATGAATTTGTTTTTGTGAGAGTTTGATGGACAATGTGAACCAGTCACACCCGTCTGGGCCGGTCTGGCTTCTCCCCTCTCACTCTCTCTGCTGTCACTGCCCCTTCTCTCTCTCTCTCTCTCTCTCTCTCTCTCTCTCTCCCTCTTGGATTTGTGCAGATGAGCTATTTGACCTGTGTAAGGAAGTAGTAAGGCGCGTCGGGGCCAATGATGAGAGGTTTTATCCCTCGAATCTCCGGGCAACGGAATTCCTTCCTTATGCTGTGTACACGTGGGATTTATGCACCACGAAACACACACAAAATAACAAAACTCACCGGTAGTATATTTCATTAATCCATGTTTTGCATACTCATGAACGGTAGTGTTAACGGTAGATACTATCATCAAATGTTAGATGTACAAGCTCTTAGTTTTTCATTCTCACAATCACCCAGCATAGAAACAAAATAATAATATATTACAAAACATTATTTTGAAGAAAAATTAAAATTTCTATTCCCAAGTTCTTGCATATGATAGAATAAGAAAGTATGCAATTTGGATAGTTATTAAGGCCCACCGTCTTACAGTGTGCCTTAAGTAGGACCGGAGTCCTGACGTGTGAATAAAGTGAGAGTACAAAAGAGCCTTACACAGGAAATTGTGTTAAGAGGCTATTCTAATAATATTTCTCTCTATACTGTAGAATAGAGAGGAAAAGTTAAAAAAATAAGGTTTTCGATTTTCCGTAGAATGCATTTGTCTGTTGCTTTTTTGATATAATTTTCTATGGGTCGTCATTCTGTGCGATATATTCGCAAGGGTTTAACTATGTTATTGATTAATGCAGTAAGTATATTGTGATTCTCTATAAATGATTTTTTATTCTTTCATAATCTTCGAAGATTAAAAATGCTCACAAACCGTACGCGTTCTGTATTTTCGTTTCTGAATCGTACAGTGAGAATCCTGTTGTACAAGTCCCTACGCCAAAGAATCTATTAAAGTAATCAACTTTACTTTCCAATAGTGTAGATCAACTTAACAGCTCACATACATAAGCATTCTAGTTACTAGAATGGATCTCACCAGTAAGGCTGATATATTTCCAGCAAGTAATAAAAATGTCAATGGCATTTTGGTTTCATTTGACTTTCCGAGTGAACTTAGTAGAATTACAAGTAGAATTTTAAAAACCCATTTCTAAAATAAATAGTGCGTGTAACGGTGTTATTAATAGGACGTAATGTATGCCCGTTCTGCAATATCTTGAGAAGTAATGTTTACTTTTTTAAATTTAAAGCTAAATCACTGCTCATACGATGAAATAAACATAAGTAATTATGATGTTAGTAGAAAAGCCAGTTTGTACTCTTCAGTAACAGGAACTTACATCCGTACTCCAAGATACCTGTTGATGTTATTTATTTACACGCACGTTCATATTTACCTCATTGCTGGGAATTCCTAGCGACAGGTTTCGCCAAGACGTAATTCCCGTTGTCGCCTCTTTAATTCAATTTACCGTTGGCAGATGAGAGGTGTGTAATGAGTTGAAAAGAAGTGACCATTTCCTGAATATGTGTTGATTTTATGATGTTGAGCGTCGTGATAAATGTACTGCGTGTGATAGAAGTTTTGATAGCCATCGTTATTGGGTTCAAATTTGTTATTGCTAGAGACTTCATAAGCTTCATTTCGAACCAGTTAATAGCAAGAATTCGATACTATAGTGATTGGTTCTCTCACGGTATATTAAGGATTATATCATTAATCTGGAATAATTAGAAATATGTCAAAAATTGTCGTAAATTGCTAGTACTAATATGATCATGCGTGAAATAAGACACACAATGTTACCTTGGGTAGAAGCAAACGCCAGATTTCGAAATGTTCGAATGGTAGCAGAGTCATTTACAGCAAAGGTAGTGAGTTTGCACCTGTGAGTTTGGTGTACATGAATAACACTTTTTGAAGATTCAAAGAATAAAATAAACACTCATTTAAAACGTCCAAGTATACTCAGGATTTTTTATTTTGCGAGAACGTTTTCGGTTAAAAATAAATAGGCAGTACTGAAAAAATACGTATGGCACATTGCTCAAATTGGAGCAGGATATCTATGAAATATGTCAAATCATGCAAACACAATCATCTAATTGAACCTTGTAGTGATTCATAATTTCTATATTTCAGAGTTAAATCTATTAAATATCTTGTGGTTTCGCTAATGGATCCAATAGATCAAGCAAGCTAGAGTTCTGCCCCTCAAAAATTGGCGGAGGGCTGGAAACTGTTTAATATCTCAGGTAGGCCCCTAGTTACAGTGATCCTTTTCTACTCCTACTTCAGAATGTGACTACGGCAGCTGCAGTAAAAAACTAAAGCATTTCGTTTTTCTTGCTTTTTCTCTCAAATGTTTTTGAAACTATGCGTTTAATCGAAAAGTTTCTTATTTTCGAAACTTTGGAGTGTTAACTTTGTGTTGTTCTTTGACGACTGATTTTACCAAATAGACTGATAGAGACGCAACGCGCAGAATCCTCGATGTTTAGACTTTTCGGAAAACAATAAATGTCTCTTCAAAATCTTGCAATATTTGTGAATCGTCGACTTAAACCCAATATGTTACACACTAAAAGTAGTAAAACCCAAACATGCATTCAAAGAGAATGTGATTTTTATTCTATCATCAATGCTCAGACAATTTATTATCAGAACGAGATGTGTTCCACACGACTATCAAAACAAAGTTATTTATATTGTTATCTCTATCCTAGTTCCACCTAAGTTGAATCAACTTCTATTCAAGGCAGTCAGAGAGGGCAAAGAAACAGAAAAGGGGAATAGGAACTATTGCAATATCTAAAATAAATGAGGTACGATGTGCTACAATGCAAATATAAATCTATTAAGTGTGAATCGTCTAGCTCTTATACTTATCTTGTAACAAAGTGTCCATTAACAACGGTGCAACCTTGTAGAACTTCTTAACGCATCAAGAAAAAAAATTCCAATGGCTTACCTTGAATCTGAAATTTAATATATTTCCCATCTTTCTGACTTAAAATAAATATTCCATAAATGAAATGGTGCTTCTAAACACCTTGGAGTCTTCTATGCTGAATCGTAAAGTATTTTTTTTATTTTTGCAGATAATTGTAGGAGGCTTCCAATCCAATATATCCCAAAGTAATTGGTGCTTGAGCATTATAAACGCGAGCTCGTCGCGTTTCGCAAATGGAATTCTTCCTCGGCCAAATAAACAACTACTAAATTGGTACTCGGTAATGTGACACGGCTAGCGCCTCCCCTCGCTCTCGCCGGAGCTACCTCTCGCTGCGAGAACAGCTACCCTGCCTCGTGTTCATTGGAAGTCTCGTTATTCATTCGATTACTGTAATCACCTCCTTCGCAGTTCGTATTTTCTTTCGCCGAGCGAACGGCTGCAAGCACGCAACGTGTGAGTGACTATCTGGTACGCGCGTTCTAAGTGGTTGCTCGAGTTGCAGGAATCGAAACACAAAGAAACTCTCGCTTCGATAGAGCACCTGGGGGGGGGGGGGGGGAAGTGGCAGGCGTTAAAAGAACCACTCGCCTCTGAACCACTCAAGTGTTTCAGATGGGTGCTGGGGCGAACGCATACCGCTGCCCCTTCGCCACTTGAACGGTGTAATTTCGATGTTATTTACGCAAATTCGAAAGCGCGAAATTTGCAAGTACTATAGTTGCCAGCGGGGGAAAAAAGGGAACTAGCGTTGGGGGAATCGTAATTTTAGCAAGGCAAATATTACCTCGCGAGTAAACACGAACGCGACTTCTGCCCTCGCTTCCGACTCCGCCATCACCACTGTGTCTTCACGAGACCTCGAAATTTCAGGCACAAAAAATGATTTAGGTTACCTAAAATAGGTAACAAAACTATGAACGAAAAGTGACGTTTTAGATATTTAAAATATATTTCAATATTATTAAACCAGAGTTTTAAAACGATAGACAAGATAAGTTATATTTCTGGCATCTAATACTGATCCCAAAGATTAAATTAGTTACTTTGTATTAATCAGACAATTAAAGTACTTTTACATTTATGAGAGTGACTACAAACAAGCATATTATTTTATTCATTTTCATTTCTTTCATTTTTCACATCTATCATCCTCAACCCGTCAAAGCCGCAGATGCACCAGGAATGAATACAATTGCGTAAGAAATGCGTGATGATTGGAGATAAACGTGAAACATCCTTTTTATATTTAACTCCTTCATGTACTATGTTGTAATTCATGGCAGAATCAGTAATTGATTCGGCCGTATTATGATGTCAATATATTACACATGATGATCCATCGATTTTTTTTCTTCAACCGCTCAAATGTTTGGGATGAGGGGTGAATCAAACATTTTTGTGGAGTTAACTTATAACACTCATGTACATATATTTATTTTTATATATAGTATCAAATGATTTACTGATGTCACACATGTTACTCATATCGCAGAATAAGTGTAAATGCCGCAATGTTACAGATTCACTCGTGGATACCAATTATTATTAACAATCGAATACAAATGAATCGGTGCAAACAAAAAGATTCGATGTCACGTTTTGCCGTTTTTTACTTACCGTGGGAAAATGTTCTTAAATATAAATTCAACTTTCGAAGCATGAAAGTACGTGGTCCGTGAACTCTTTGACGTCTGTAGAGTGTCCTTTATTTATTAATATTAAGGAAAAATTATTGATGTCCGGACTGAGAACCTTTTTGGTTGCTCTTCAAAATTTGCCGACATCGAACGTATTTGTTTTCTCCGATTGAAATACATTATCGAACACGTTACTTCAAATATTGCAAGCATCACAAGCCATAGCAACTTTGCTTACAATATTGTCTCTCCGTAATATTTACATCACATTGCTTTCTTTTGACTCCGCTTTTGGATTTTGTAACTATCGTCCTGGCTCTAATGTACTTGCATTCCTGGCTACCTCATCAGAAACATTGCCAGTCCATTCACATCGTGCCACAAAGTATCTCATCTTTCACGGCTCCTGGCTCACGTTGCTCCCTCATTCCTTTGCGATGTCGTCGCCAACGTTCTGCCGCACCTTCAGTCCGTGTTCACCCTCTTGCTTCCCCATACCACTCTTTCAGACTCATCTCTCATCAAAATTCATCCTCGTCTTATGCACGTCTTATGCACGTCTTATTATCAAATAGTAAAAAACTTTCGAAGGTATTTTTTTTAATCAGAATTCTTTGCAGCTTCTTTGAAGACATTGGCGCATTCTACGGAATGTTTAAGGATCTGTACATTATCTCTTATTTTTTGTTGTTTCCAAAAGAGACTTGATGTAAATTCTAACCATTAAATAATCACTTAAAACATGAAATGGATTAGATTTAGTGTGATAATTCTTAAAAAGAATAGAAAAATACGCGCAGACAACTCGCAAATTCTGACTCCAGAAATAAATGATTTACCGCTAACCCGAGACTTGAATTACAATCGTAAAACTAAAGTATTAAACGTAATACCATCTAATAATATTTCCTACGTACTAAGTTTATGGATCCCCCAAACAAATCCAATTTTCAGAACGACTGCTAAGGAGAATTAGCAAAATGTCGCCCCCTCTTCTTTCTCTCCTCTCATTCCCAACCAAAATCTTTCTCTCGTTGTCTTTCTCCCATTCTTTCGTAATGACTTCATCATTCTTTATTTCCCCCCTCACCCTCATCTAGACCGAATGCTTCCTGGAAAAGGTTTCCTTCCATCGTAAAACGACCCACAGCGTCGCCTCATTTTACGACAGTTGAATGACGCGGCCGCCCCGCCCCGCGCCCGACTGCCCGTCCGTCAGGGCGACGGGGTCGCCGTGGGTCATCGCGCCCCCGCCCCCGCCTTCCTGCGCACAGAGCTGCAGCCAAGTCCCAACGCGCAGTTGAGCTGAAGGGAAGGAATCTGGGGAATAAGAAGCATTAGCAATGTTACGTATCAAATGCACCTATGTCATGCAACAGTGTATGCTCCTGTAGATGTCCGCGATCGTTCATATCTCCAATAAATCCAGCGTCTTCGCTTTCACTTACACAAGGTTTCTGTTTGTTACGCATCTCTTTTGAGGTAATTTTAGATAAAACACAAGTTCTCACACAAAAGAAATATTAGTATTAATTATGAAATCTGGTTTCCTCCATCAATCGTCAAATTACGAATACTACCTGCTCCGCTTCCTCGGATATCTTATTCCGTATTCTAGAACCACCAATTATTGGTCTTAAATACCTTCACCAAGGTTTCGTCTATTCTGATCTCTTAAAGACGCATCTATTTGGGTACTTAAACCAGAATATCACTTAAAATGTCGCGTCCTACATTGAGGTATCCATTTCTTACAAACTCGAACCAGACTCTCCCTAACAAACTTACATTCACAGAAATCGAAGCTACATACTTCAGTTGTCTTTCTTACGAGTTGATACAACTTGAACAAATGTATGTTTTCATTTTTTGACAAACTAAAAGCACCACTCTGGCTGAGTTAGCTGTCTCAAAATAACAGTTGTCTCTGCAGCGCCTCTGGCCAGGAGGTCCTCGGGTTCGAGGCTTGGTGACGGATTTTCCGCACTAAATAGACACTAGGGAGTTTTAGCGCCACGCGTAAGGTAGCGGCGTTATGCACTAACAGTCACGTGACAGACCTTGAAGTCATAACGTCTTACCTTAGGCCTAAGTTACGACCTTATACCTTCATAAATAGTGCACGCCTGTGGGTGTCTCTACGGTCACCTTACAAGCGGCAAAATGGCCGCCTAAAAACAGGAAAAGTTGTTTTTTCCAACTCTGCTAAACCAATTCTCGTATGTAAGGCAGTTACAATTATTCCTTACGAACTCCACAACGCTGGCAAAAATTAACGGGATATGTTGGAGAGGTGACAGGAAAGAAATTCGCGAAAAAGAAGTTCAAATCATATCTTCGGGATAGGTTATGTCTTATGCTCATAACGAACGCTGTTTTAAGGTACTTCCTATATTTTCAAGAAAAGCATATTCAAAATCTAAAACTCCATGCACAATGTGTATTTGCTAGTCTGTTGACTCGTAACGTGTTTTAAATGTCTCACCACTAGCCTACACTCTTTGATACATTATGCAATTTCTCTGTTCAACGCTTGAAATGCTTCCTTTGTTATAATGCATAACGCAATGCCGCAATTGCTAAAACTCTTATGAACGTTGTTCATTACGACCTTATGAAGGCGTTAGTCACGTGATCAATAGAGTTTAAGGATATCTCCTTACGCATGGCGCTAAAACTCCCTAATAGCTAGGACAAAATCAGATCGTTCATTGTCCGGAGGACGATTCTAGAGGCCGACTGCTCTGGTCTGCCATTTTTCGTGGCATCTTCGATCAAGCCGAATGCCGGAGCAGTATCCTTATCCAGTCCACGGACCGCGCGTGTCTTTCCTTGTCCAACCCTCTTGCCTCAAACACCTCCACCTGCGCATTACACTGTAACTGCTGCGCTAGGTTGAGCGGTGTGCCGCTGGGGAAGGTGGCAGGAGAGTACCTGTTGGCGGTTCCCTTACACGCCGACGTGTCGGTACGCGCCGGGTCTTACCAGCCGCATTCTCACGAGATGAAACATTGACGCACTAACGGGACCGCAGCAGTTGACGTGCCAGCAAACATCATTAAATCAATTACGTGAAGACACCAGTATTGGCAAGAGCTCAGAACCTCTTCCTGAAGACACCTCTTGCTTTAAATTTAATTTATTACTTAACTCTGATTTTGTTCTTGTACTGGCCACTTGAATATTGCAAAATTTGGTAGTGCTCAAATACTTCACTCAGTATTGACCAATCGATATTCTACGCCCTGAACCTGTTTGAGATCAAAAATATACCAAAAGTATTGGTTCATGTTACAATATTGAAATGCCAATATTAATGAAATGTTTTAGGTTTATTATTTATGAGAAAAGTTAGGAAAAATAAATTATCTCCTTTGTATTGGTTGGAAAGTATCTTACTGAGTTTAAGTCAATGAAACACAATATTTTTCATTGCGGGAGCTTCAAATTTTGGTGAACCATCGCCAAGGCTGAAAAAAATAATTTACATCTTCGATCAAAGCCTCAGCTCTAGACGGCATAAGTCTCACATTCTGCAAATTTGAAGCAACAGGTTCCAGTTCATATTTCTGTTGTTGAAGCGGCCACTACAGTCATTGTTTCAGTGCAGCCAGTTTTTATGAAATTTTCGTAATTCCAGCATTCTTGCCGCGTTAACCAATTTCTTTACAAACCACCTGCCACATCTGAAGCGCGCGAAAACAAAACTTTCCCTTCACCCTCGCCGCCCCCACCGTCCCCACCGAACCTGCCGTCGCCGTCGCCCCCGCCCCCGACCGCTCTCAGCGCCCACGCCGCCCACCGTCCCCCTGCCGCTGGCGCCTCCCCCCTTCGCCACCAACGCCTCCCCCTGCCCTCGCCGCCCACGCCTCTCCCGTTACCCAGTCACCCAACTGTATCCACCGCCCCCACCGTCCACGCTGATCCCGCCGCCCCCGCCGCCCCCGCCGCCCCGCCGCCCCCGCCGCCCCCGCCGCCCTCGCTGCCCTCGCTGCCCTCGCCGCCCCGCCGCCCCCGCCGACTACGCCGCCTCCACCGCCCCAGCCGCCCCGCCGCCCCCGCCACCCCCGCCACCCCCACCGCCCCGCCGCTCCTGCCACCCCCCATCCCGCCGCCCCCACCATCTCCGTCACCTACAACACCCACGCTTTCCTGCTGCATCCACCACCCACTCCGCCGTCCCCGCCTCCCACGCCGCCTCCCAGCTTTTCGGTTCGCTCCTCTTCGTGGCGATCAGCAGCCGACAGCTATCAGCTATAATTGTTTAAGCTCCCCGCAGAGGGCAGTGGGCGGCGGGCGCGGGGCGGGCTTGCGGGGGAGGGCGGCGCGGGGCGGCGCGGGGCGGCGCGGGGCGGCAGGGGGCGCAGCCCTCGTGGATGCCAGACTCGGCTGTTAAACGCCCGCTCGTATTTTACAAGTTATTCTCCCGGACGTTTCATCTGGGGTAGGACTGTTGTCGGTTTGTGGTTTACGGTTTACAAAGCGGGCGTCTGTTTCCTTTAAGGAATCCTTGAATTTTTCTATTTCGAAGTTACGAGGATTATATGGCGTAGTCTTTTTCTTTTTAGGGCTTTGGGTTTGGGCCTGGAGTCCTTTACGCAAAAAGTGGTCATTTTCTAAATACTGTCTCGTAAAGTTAAAGGAATACATATATCTTAGAGTACCATACATCACTTAAAAAATCGAATAGAGAAAACAATATAAGTGCAATTCCACAATTTAGTTTACTGAGGAGAAATGTGTTTGCCAGTCTATCCTTCTTTCTGGGTTTATTAGCAATACAATTTAACTGTAGGACCGATTCTTCTAAGACTCACTTTTTCTCAAACAGGTATAACTGAGTTTTGCTAATTTCAAATAACTACGAATTACTTAAACATACATAAAATGCTCAATAGTTCTTGTTTATTTACTAGGCTGTCCGGGTGACGCCGCGTCCATGGCGAAGGTGCCGACGTTTCGGTCGCCATTCTGCGACCTTCCTCAGGGCGTAATGCTCTCTAATGAGGAAGGTCGCAGAATGGCGACCGAAACGACGGCACCTTCGCCATGGACGCGGCGTCACCCGGACAGCCTAGTAAATACTTATTCCGGCCGCGGAAGCCTACGCTCTCTCAATAGTTCTTGTTATTTTACGTGGTAATATTTATCTAGTAATTTCTTACTTAACAATTTATAATAATTATAGAAAATATTAAGATCTGTAGGTGTGATGTTTTTGTTGATGTTTAAAAATAATAATGTTATGTCTATTTATTTTATGTTGTTTATTTAGGGGTTGATTTTTGGTACTCAGTTTTCGAAGCCTAAGTCATTACGTTATGGCCTACTGTTCACATTTATTTGCTGCAGACCAGTTTGAATTTCCAATACGCACTTACAGTAGTTGTACTCAGAAATACTCTATACTTTAAAATTGCGTAAAAAAGAGTTATAGTATTATACATTATCATTCTGGAAATGAAATGAGAGTGAATTTTCTGACGATACTTAATAGATAAACGAAAGTGCTTTTCTTAAGCCAGAGCAATAGATTTTCAAATGGGTGGTGTACCATTTGAGACGCAAACAACTTGCTACCCGCTCTATTTCTCTATTTCTAAAGAGGTATTGAATTACATTTTACTTATACGTCTTTCAGCTTCCTTAATGTGCAAAACGTCTCTAGCGTGTTGAGAGCTGGAAAGATAAACCGGACAACTTACATAGCTTTAAAGGTGTGTGAGGTGTTGGATTTGCGACCGCTATTAGGTGTTGGAAAATTAATTCCGTTGGTTTGCTCATGTCATTGATATCCTCGTTAAATATGCATGTAAATTATTCACCGGTTACTTTCTTTGGAATGCACTAAGTAGTCTTAAACACGCAATGCGAGAAGTGAAGGGGCTCCACTTCAAGTGTTCCAGCCTCCAGTTTAGTTCCTTGAGCGAAGATTTGACTGCAACAGAACAGTTTTCGGAAAGGAATTTGATATCTTTGGTGTATTCGCTATGCTATTGAATTATTTGTACATTACGTACTATTATGATAGCTCTAGAGTGAAGTGTATATATATAGTGCACTTCGATAGATTGGTGCAAATCAGGAATATTAAAAAAAAAAAAGTAGCGTTCCCTCATAATGACCTTGTTCAGAGAAATGTGTTGTTTAGAAGAATATTGTTCCCGGGGACCCATTGGATAATGCTTAGTAGGTAAACTGCAATGCTTCAAAAGGTAGGTAATGGTTGAACCTATACAGAATCAATTTGCTAATGGGGCAATTGTAATCTGTAGTAATGAATTATGATTTCTGATTGGTAGGAAATAAAATCATACGCTGACTCGTACCTTGAAACATATGTTACGGAAAATAAGCGATAAAGGTGTTGTATATCTGGTATCTTCATTTCTCAATTTAATTCACAGGCACTGAAACACTAAGGAATATGTGCTCTTTAAGTTTAGACTGTATTTGCGCGTAGATCAATTGCCAAACGAAATCATTTAATTGCAATCTATTAAATGATTTCGTTATTTAAATAATTTTGTTTTAATTGACCTGCACTCAAGACGTTTCTTAACATAAATCTATAACCGGAGGAAACATTCGCAGAACAAAGTATAATATTTTTTTGAGTAATGTGTTATTAGCAAAGTACAGCCAGAATTGCAAAGAAATCAAAATATTTTATGGTAATGCTTCTTACAATATTATCCTACTAGCTTATCGTGTCCCCTCCAGCCGTTATCTTAAAAAAACAGTTTGTGCTTTGGCACTTTATTATAGAAATAAATGTAAAACGTTTTCCTAGAATTATTCCAGAATATCCTAGGGGGAACCGGCTAAGAATTATGTCAATCAATTAGACTTTTCGAGAGAGGGATCCAGCGAGCGAC
Source organism: Gryllus longicercus (assembly GCA_038098605.1). NCBI lineage: Eukaryota > Metazoa > Arthropoda > Insecta > Orthoptera > Gryllidae > Gryllus > Gryllus longicercus. Next base: position 13,434 of record JAZDUA010000326.1, on the reverse strand, counting down.
AGAGCACATCTGAGGGTTCGGCAATATATCCAAAACAAGTTTTAGTTGATTAAATCCAAAATAAAACATTCGAAATTCCATAGAATCTTGAGGATTGATCCGCAAAAAAGTTGAATGTCCCATCAGGAAACCGAGACGCGTCAACAGCCCGTAAGTCTTGATTGGTTGACTGGAAGGGGTCAAGTCGTACGTGATGGACAAACAGACTCAGATTACTTGTTTACTATATGCATGTATTCTGGTCGCCAAAACAATACCAAATGGTGTTTCGACTATTGCAGCTCATACAACCAGACTTACAACTACGCTGCATTCAAGAAGGATACTCTTCCTCGCACTCATTTGTCAAACGTCTTCGAAACTTTTGTAGAAAATGCATTTTTATTTTGATACACGAAAACACGAAAAAGAAAAAAAAATGTTAATTTTGAATATTTGTGCTGTGAATGGCATAATCACGTAGAGATATTTTCTACACGATTCAGACGCGAGAAATTCTTGTAAGAAAAATTGCGTCGTTAATCTTGACTACGATCTACAAACCATTAATTTTCCAGGAATTAACTGAAAGCTTGGCTTCCAAGAGGGTCTTGTTGAAAAGCATATCATTCTCGGACCTACTCATAGAGTATCCCAACGAGAGATACCTACAAAGAATCATTCTGTACATAATGAACTTTTGTTGGCAATGTTACCACAGTTTGAGTCTTAATCCTCTGTGCCTTCTTTTCCCTGCCGGTCTCTCTTCCCACCCTCCGTTTACAACTTCATAATCATGGGTTTCCGTTGAATATTTGTAAGGTCTTCTTACTACAGTGTATAATACAGGGTGTTATGTATATGTTTTCGTTTGATTTAAAATGTTAAATAATTATTACAAAATAAGAATCTTGCGCGCATAATCAAGTAAAATAAAATACTACAAAAATAATTCATCATATCTTCGTGGTATGCAATGCAGTTTTTCAGTTCAAATTTTGATGATTTCGTAACTTTTTTAATAGAAAACATCTCAATTTAGCGTTACAACATTGTTATGTGTTTGAAATCACTGATTAATGCTTGTGAATAATGAACATACTGGATCCTGACGGAGAGGGTGACGATAATGAAGTGAGCGATATTGATGACGAAGAGGGAATGGATGACGACTAAGTATGCAGAGATGATGAAGAGGGTGGGGGTGTCGACGAAGGAGTGGGAAAAGAGTAAGAAGAGGGCGGTAATGACGAAGAGGGTGAGAATGATGGAGATGGCGAGTATGACGATGAAGAGGGCAGAAATGACGACGAAAATGACGAGGGAGCATTACTCGATGAGGAGGATGACGTTCAGAGGGTCGGTTTCAATACTAATACGATCAATAAATGTAATGATGTGCAGTATGACCACGAAGAGTGCGGGATGACTATAACATTGATTACATAAAGAGCTGACATCAACATGTACATCCAGCGATGCATCCGTGGCACCCTGTATTCCGCCGCGCGGTGGGAACCTCGACGCTCGTCGCGTTCCAGCCCCTCGGCGGCGTCCGCGATCACTCTTGGGCGTCGGCGTCGCGTCCACGGCCATTGCCGGCGAGGTGTAATCCTTATTTATGGCGGCGCCCCCCCTCCCCGCCCCCCACTCCGCGCGACGCTGCCCTCCGCCGCCGCCGCCGCCGCCCGTCCAGGAGGCCGCGGGCAGCTTACAGCGTGTTACAACATAAGCGCCACTAACGCCACCGCCGGGCGCTGAAGTGTGACAATTAACAAAGCGCCTTAGCGCACGCGTGAGATACGGGCGCGTGTGCGCCGGCGGCGGGCGGCCGCGGGGGATGAGTGTGGCTGAACCGCGGAGGAGAAAGTCCGGAAAGATGTACCGGGCACGTAGCCACACAAGGGTGCGTGAATCGGCCTCTGGGGCTGATAGGGTTCAGTGCAGTGTCGCAGATGATTCGGCTGGTTGTTCGAGCTTGAAGATTTGTTGGGGGGCACGCCCCCCAAGATTTCTTGAACCGTACAATAATTTAGAAATTTGAGTTGAAAGTTAGAATTTAGTTTCTTGAAATATATTGTTGAATGGAATTTGTATATGATGTTGATTGATTGATCCATGAATTATGGTATGAAAAATAAAGTTGTGTTGTAAGGGAGGTAATTGAAGTGATCGAATGATTTGGCAGTGCAGTGTCGCTGATGGGAACGCTGTATGGTTAGGGTTGTGACGGAAATTTCCTCACTAGTTTCATAGCTAAGTCCCATTCAACCGCTCTCTTGGAGACGAATTCTAGTGACCGACTGCTTTGATCGGAATTTTTTCCTGGTTTCTCCAATTGACATAAGGTAAATTCCAGAAGAAATTTCTGAGAAACGGACCGCGAACAGTGCGCAATCATTCCTTCTTCATTTTTTCCCTCTTCTTTCTTCTTAAATGTGTTCGCGTACACACGCCCACACTACCACACACTTCGGAAATCCAGACCGCGTTGGGTGGCTTGGGGCATCACTTGATGTCATTGCAGTACATGTGGCCGGGAGGTCCAAGGATTCGGGTCACGACGGTGGCTCTAGAACGGTAGCTGCGTCGAATTCAGTCGCAGTCTGGAGAAGAGTTCCAGCGGTAGTTTGCTCTGATCGGTAGTTTGCTCTGATCGGTAGTTTGCTCTGATCGGTAGTTTGCTCTGATCGGTAGTTTCCCGTGGTTTCACAGATCAACACCAGGCGAATGTCGGTAGCAGTACCCTAACAAACGGGTTACGGTAGCAATACCCTAACAAACGGGTTACGGTAGCAGTACCCTATTAAACGGGCCACGGGCAGTGATTATTCCTTCCTCCTTCTTGTCCTATCCTCACTATTTCCGTACTCATGCACTACACTACCGCATTTGATGGGAGATCAGTTGGGAGCTTAGAGCGTGTCCCGGCTGGGGCGGTGCCCTCCGGAGATACCTAGCTGAGGATAACACCACAAGTCAACGTGTAGCCGGAAGTCATGATCCTATGAAAGAAGATCACAGCCGCTTCCCGTGATAGTCACTACACTTACGGGACCAGCGACCTTATCAGTTGATGTATACTTAATCAATCGGAACTCCAGGAGCTTAAAATGGTTGTCTCAGCTAGGTCCGGAGGTAAAGCCCCGCAAACCGACGTGGAGGTCGGCGCCGAATCTCACGCACTCGAGCGAGGCGAACATTTGCTGTTCAATAACAAACTGATATGGTCGAACGCGCACCTTTAAAGTTGCCGCCGGAAGTTGGTCCCGGTGCCGCTCAAGAGAGGGCGCCGATTACCAACGCCACAGTTCCGTCACGCTCGGCCAAGCCCCGGAGCCGGAGAACGCACCCTTATCGGGTAGCTGGCCGGCGGACCTTCAGCCCGGGCGGGCTATAAGAGCGGTGCCCGGCGAGTGCTCGGCAGTGAGAAGTGGCTGCCCGTGCGTGTATAGTGACAAGTGAAGTGCGTTACAGAACGGTTACGGACTCGGACTCTCCCTACGGCTAAACAGTGAACTACGCTACGTCTACGGAATATCTCATGGAATATTGTTCAACCTGGCTTGTATAATTGATTCTTCTGTTGGCTTGCGGTAATAAAAGAATTTTAGAAATTGCTGTTCCTAGTTTTGGATATAACAGAAACTACTGGTGCTGCAACAGCACATACCTTTTCGCATTATTTCCAACCTTTGCAATTTTGCAATTCAGAGAGTTCAACATAACTGAGATGTGCGCCATTGTTTTAAGCGTCCTTCATTCTGTGAATGGAAAGAAATTGAAGAAAAAAATTTGAGCGTTTTTTTTCCATGTCCTAAAACGAAAAGAGAAATTAGACGTTTCTGCGGGCTAGTTGCATACTGTGCCCAATTCGTTTCAAATAACTCGAGTGTAGCAGATCCACTTACGGATTTGACCAAAGGAAAAAGAAAAATACAGAGAAAATTGTTTGGAACGTGGCCGGTCAACAAGCTTTTGACTCCTTGAAAAATATCTTGAACCAACCGATGCTTATGACTCCGAAACCTAGTAAACCCTTTATATTGAACGCCGATGCATAAGATGTGGGTGTAGGAATAGTTCTATATCAGATAGATGAAGAGGCAGAACACGATCATCCTGTAGTGTAAGAAAGCAGGAAGTTTAGTGGAGCTGGACCTAATTACTCTTGTCCTGAAAGAGTATTGTATGCTATATTGTGGTGTGCTATAGAATTACTGTACCATTCACTATGATTACGGATAATAATCCGTTAAAATATTTATACAGTAAAAGATCAAGTAATGAAGGACTAATGCAGTGGATGTCGTATTTGCAACAGTATAGATTTAACATTAAACATCGTAGGGGCAAATAAAATGTAAATGACAACGCTTTAAGTCGGGCGGTAAAAGACATATTGGGCGCAAACTGTTACTTAGAATTGGACCGAATCTGCAGAAATTATCAGGATACTGATTGAAATGTATTGTTTTATATGACCGTGTTGTTATTGTAAAATAATTTTAATCAACCTGCGAAATCGAAGAGAGGGAGAGTTACACAAGGACTCGACAACTTTTACGAATCTACTGAACCCGATGTTCCCGCAACAGCTGATGCACACATAAAGTGACCGCGAACCACTAATTGTTGTTCCACCAGCTTAATCAGCTGCAGCTGTATTGCCACTCACCACGCTGTCCGTTGGATTCCCTCTTGAAGAAATTTAAATAACAACACATTATGTTCAAACACAAAGCATCGTTTATGTTCGTGAAATTATTGTTCTTATTCATTCAATTGTTCATGAAACCATACCACCAGAATCAATCGTGAAATGTTACCTTCTCGTTTTCCGTGGATACCTTGCTCCGTACATCAAAACTACCGACCAACTTGCTGAATTATCTTTCCCAATGTTTTGCCACACTTCCAATATCCTGAAATCGTTACTAACTATTTTAAATCAGAATTTCACAATAATATTTAACTGGCCTTTATTCCGGTGACCATTTCTCGCAAACTCCACCCAGTTTCCTCAACAATCTTGCATCCGAATAGTAACCAACGGTAAATTCCTCAATTGTTCTTTACCACAAGTTCATACAACTCGTAAAAAGTTTGTAAATATTCATCTCGTAACACTTCCTTCTGTTGGGTCAAGTCATCAAAGCCTCTGACACACAAGCTCTGGATATTATCTAGTTTTATGTTTTAAATAAACTGCAATACCAATATTATCCGAATGTGAAGAGATTAATTAGATGTTATTTCTACTGTACGCGCATTTAAATATTTAACTGTGAGATTACAACTTGTAAGTGGACGAAAGAAACAAGAACAGAAATCACCTCCAGTAAGCCAGTAAAAAACTTCCGAGAAACGAGCAACACAGAACAGCAGGGGACGACTACTTACAAGTTTTCCCCGAGATTGACAAGGCTGAATATAGTACTTATACTTACGTCTCATCTTATAAGGTCTTTACACATTACCCAATTTATACTAGGATCTCAACTCATAATACAACCGCGCTCTTCATCCAAATCTCAACATAAGAATCTGTTGTGCTCAAAGTTAGAACGATAGCTATTTTCAGTCAGGCTAAAAAAGACATTTAATGATTATAATATAATAAATGTTATAATAAAACCGTTATAATATAATGGTTTGACGTCAATGAGTTTGAGGTCTATGATGATGCCCGTCCTCTAGTTCGCAAAACTGTCACGAAATTTCTTCAGAATTATTATTTAGTGTTACTCGTAGAGATAGCATTGTCGAATTTACCAGCTGTAACAATAGAATAGGTTTAACTAGGTTGTAGCAATTGGAGAGATTAATGGAACGTTTAACAAAAGTGATTTTTCTTGGAATTTGGCATTTTAGTGTCAGATTAATCCGACTAGTTGGCTGCCTTTCTTTGAATATTGCTAGCTAGTGGTGTTCTCTGGCTTGGGCCTTGCTTTTTGTTTTAGTATACACACCTGAGGGTAAGGGAGACATGATAGCGATTATGACATATTCTCAACACGGTGCCGTCCGCAACCTGCAACGTACTTGGCCTCCGTGAGATTTCCCTTTCGTCACACTGCTACAAAACTGTGACGATTTGTGTTAGAAAGCTCCCGCTCCATTTTACCACGGCTGGAATTCGAACCCGGGACCACCCCACAAAAAGCTAACACGCTCTCTACGAGCCACCTCACAAGGTTGTCTAGTTTATTTGCTAAGTTATTTTCGGACACATGCTGATAATTATCTGAACTGTTAAGCAGTTGTTGATGAAAAAATGTTGTTTTCAAGTGTTGCTCTCCAGATCCAAAAAAAATGTCATGCGATCACAATTTATTCAAAAAATTTAAAAAAATACATAGACTACATTGGTTTCAAGTTTTCACTAAATGTTTTAGAGAACAGCTCTCTTTAGATTGCCCTAAATTAGCTTTGTAAATTCATTTAGTTAAATATGAGCTTTCAGTACAATTGTATTCACTTTGGTGAATTTATTAATTGTTTTCGAGATATTTGTGAAAAACGAAAATCGAGTACACTTAAATTTTGCTTTATGATTTAGGACATAGAAATAAAAGTAATTTTAATGAAATATCACACAAACAGTAACTTATCTCATGTTCCGAAGGTCACATGTACAACATTTTTTAAAGAGCGGAATAAAATTGTAATTTTTGTGATAAAACAACAGTGAAACCTCCTTCATATAAGAGAAAATAATAATTTGAACAAAAACGTAACCTAAGTTATGCCTGACAAAACACTTTTAGTGAAACTGCATCAAAATTGGATCAACCACGGTACAGAGGTTATCATGGCCAAACACAAAAATCGTAAAAGCAATTGATTGAAAAATTTAAATAAGCAACTGAGATTATAATGAAGCCAAATTTTGAAATCGGACACTTCAGTATTATTTATACAGATTTACCACGTTATTTGTATACATTCGTCGAGGTAGTATTGCTCTCACAAACCCCATAAAACTCTCACAATCTTAGACGACTCCTGGAACTACGCTAAACCTCAAATTTTTCGATTTAGCTATTCATGTGGTTTGAAATTTAGTACGTCCTTGTTTTGCGAACACAAAGACGCGAAAACTATAGAGAAAATGAGCCAATTTAAATTCGACATTTGAAGTCGTCGTGATGTGCTTGTTCATGGAATTTTCGTATTCTATTTTCGAAGTTTCAGACTCAGAATGTGCTGCTCAGCATTTTCCATCATATCGATGCTTCGTGAGCGTCCCTCCCACGTTTCGAAAGCTTTATTTTGGTCTAAGGAGGGGGCACTTTTGATGTGTTGACAGAAAGCGACCAACTTTGGGGTTTGTTTAAGAGGGCGTGAAATAAAACGAAATGGTCGCGGGGTGTGTGGAATGAGGCAAAGAGGAGGGAGGAAAAGGAGTGGAGTGGAGTGGGGTGGGGTGGGTTGGGAGAGGACAGAGGGAGACGAGATGGATCGAGATAAGAAGAAGCGAAACGGAGCTAAGCTGTAGTGCTGTGGCGTGACGTGGCTTGGAGGGGTGGAGTAGGGCGGCCTGGGCCGTGGGGCGTTGCGTCGTGGCGTGGTGTGGTATGCCACGCGTGGTGTGGTATGACAGGACGTGGCGAGAGCTAATGGAGGGTGGCGTGGCGTGGCGTGGCGGGGCGGGGCGGGGCGGGGCGTGGCGTGGCGTGGCGTGGCGTGGCGGAGCGGGGCGGGGCGTGGCGGTGCGAGGCGGTGCGTGGCGTGGCGGGGCGGGGCGGGGCGACGCGGAATGTAGTATGGCGGGGCTGGGCGGGGGCGTGGCTGCGCATGGCGTCATGTGACGAGACGAGGCGGAGAGTGGCATGATCTGGAGGGGCGTGGCAGGGTGTGGAGTTAGAGGAGGAGGAGAGGCGGGGAGAGGCGTAGCGAGAAGTGGCGGGGCGGCGTGGGCCGGGGCGATGCCGGGCGGAGCAGATGCCAGGGCGGGCAGGACAGAGTAGGGCGGGGTGAGATGGACTGGAGCGGAGTGTGTAGGGCTGAGTGCAATGGAGCGGGACCGGCGGATTGGCGGGGGTTGGTAGGGAGGGGAAGCAGTGGCGGAAACGAGACGAAGTTGTGCTGGGAGGAGCGGGGTGCTGCAGGGCTGAGTGGAGCGGAGCGGGGAAGGCATGGAGGGCCGGACGGGCCTGATGCGAAGCAGAGAGATTGCGAATGAGGCAAAGTGAGTTGAAGTAGATCAAGGTAGTGAAGGGCTGCGTAGATGGGAGCGGAGTGGGGCAGGGTACGTCTGGCGAGATGATTGGTGATTCCGAACACGTCAACTGCTAAGGTCATTAGTCCGGTAATGTAGTGCATGTTTTCATCGCGGGAGGTGGTTGTGATCTCTCTGTGGATGACAAGATCCGTCGCCGTTCTACATGTCGGCTCGCGCGGTATTCCCCAACCACGGATTTCCCACCAGCCGGAGCACACCGCCCCGAACCCTCGCGACGAGGTGGCTCGGTGCAAGCGAGAATGGGGCTGGCTGGGGAGGCACGGGGCTACTGGCAGGGTTAGATTGTAAGTAGCGAGACGGATCAGAGCGTGATGGAGTAAGGGGCGGGATGGTAAGAAGGGGGCGTGTAGGGATGGCGTGAGGAGGGTGGGAGAGGAGGAGGGCGTGGCGGAAATAAAACGAGTCCAAGAAGTTGCGAAGCGTGCGAAAGCGAAGGCCGTGGGAGGCGCGAAGGGTAGATCGGAAATCATCGAATTAGGGCTGCCCCAACTTGAACAGCGCCATGTCGACGGACTGCGAAGCGCCCCCTTGTGCTCCACACCGCACTCATCACTTCACAAACATTTATTTTTTCTCCCTCAGTCTTTGACTTACATTGCGTCTCCTTGTCGCTCTCTTTATATGCGCCATTTCTCTTGTTTGATTTTATTTAATCCGTCTTTCCTCTTCATCTCACTGCTTAAGTACTTTTCTCTCTAATTGTCTTTTTCTCGACCATCCTAATTCGTTCCAATCTTTCTTTTTGGAAAGGGAATCACCTACTGTTTCTCTGCAATCTACTCTCTTCTCCCTTTCTCATCTTTCCCTCCTTCACTATCTCTCTCCCTCTCTCGGTCCCTCTCTCACTCTTTTCTTTGCTTTTTTAAAGTTTTACGTAAAAATATGCAAGCTAATTTAGTTTGTCGTGGAAGAATATCAAAGTAAGAAATATGCAACACTGTGATGCATATAACGTGAATACAAAATTAATAATAATTAAAATTGAAAAAATTAAAATTATTAACTTCTTCTTAGTTTAGACAATGAAATTTTAATTAATCATACTAGGATAGTGTGGTGTTTACGTTAACGGTTTGTCCACCAATTCCTGGTACTCACTCGTCTACAAGCATGTAGACAATCTTCTCTGCCGCCCTCTCCTTCCTCCGTCTCCCTCCGTCCAATCCGCCACCCGGGCAGCGAACTGCGCCGATTCCAACTCGGCGCCGCGCCGCGCGATGGCGCTATTAGCGCGGGGCTCTCGCGTAAACGCCGGCACGGGATTGGCCCAGCGTTTAATCGCCCTGGGGGACGCCTCCCCTGCGAGCGGGCGGGGCGCGGCGGCGAGGGCGGGGGCGAGCGCGAGAGCGAGGGCGGAGGCGAGGACGGAGATGAGGGTGGCGGTGAGGGCGGGGGTGAGGGCGGAGGTGAGGGCGGGGCCGCGGGCGGGGGCGCGGGTGGGGCCGCGGGCGGGGGCGCGGGCGGGGGCGCGGGCGGGGGCGCGGGCGGGGGCGCGGGCGGGGGCGCGGGCGGGGGCGCGGGCGGGGGGCGCGGGCGGGGGCGCGGGCGGGGGCGCGGGCGGGGCGCGGGGCGGGGGCGCGGGCGGGGGGCGCGGGCGGGGGCGCGGGCGGGGGCGCGGGCGGGGGCGCGGGCGGGGGCGCGGGCGGGGGCGCGGGCGGGGGCGCGGGCGGGGGCGCGGGCGGGGGCGCGGGCGGGGGCGCGGGCGGGGGGCGCGGGCGGGGGCGCGGGCGGGGGCGCGGGCGGGGGCGCGGGCGGGGGCGCGGGCGGGGGCGAGGGCGGGGGCGGGGCGGGTGCGAGGGGTGGCGGCGCTTGCGGCACCGACACCGAAGCAGGGTGGGAAGAGGGGAGAGAGAGAGAGAGTGGGGGAGAGGGAAAGAGGATTGTTTGCCGATGCTCAGCAGCGAGATTGCCCAAGCGCTCCGGAACGCTTCTGGGGAGGAAGGCGGTGATGATGGTGGTGGTGACGGTGATGGCTACCAGGCAATGGAGGTGGCGGGGATACTTATGGCAATGGAGATAATGGGTAAGGCTCAGGGTGTGAACGCGATTCAAGGAGAGGAGACAGCAATGGGAACATTGGTAAACATGGGAACGAAGGCATTGCTGTAACCGTTATACCAGGTAATGATACAGACGATGACACCTATGGGCAAGATCTTGGCATTAGAGACTATTGTCAGTGACAGATGTTCCTAAGGATATCGCTGATAGTACGGATAGAGACGATGATACCATTGAAGGGAACGGGAACTCCTGTGATTATGATAAGGATTAGGCGAATTTTTTGAGAATAAAGTGAATGCTGAAGATGGAGGCCGTGATGAGGGTGGTGTGATGGTGAATGCGGGTAAATGATGGTGACGCGAAGAAAATGGTTACGGAAGACAGCGCTGGAAACAAATCGCCTCCAGTTATTTGTTAGCTATGATACAATACATTAATTCCTGTGAGGCATTCCGTTCTTGCGAAATCGTAAGTGTATACCCGGCTGTTTGGCGCAAAGGAAAACTCTGCACCAAAGCTGCATCCCTGGATCCTTCACTGCGCGACCCTCAGTTTCCTTATTCAGCCTGCATGACCGTGATCTTCTCGACTGAAGAGTCTGGTGGTGTATCTTATGCAAACAAAAACTGTGCGGCAGCAAAATTTCCGCTTATTAATGTGAACAATGAATACATTCTATTGAATGGCAATTGTTCCTAAGAATCTCACTCTTCACAATGTCTGTATAATCTTTCTTTACTAATTTCAAAACCACGGGTTTTCCAAATTTGTTGTGGCAAAAATTTCATAACAAAGGGCCTCAAAACCCCCACCTCGCGTGTTGGAAGGAAAGTTTGAACAATTGCGTAATGAAAAGCGGTGGGGGCGGCGGCGGGAACGCCGATTTGTGCGCCCAAGACGGAAGTTGGCTACTTTGTGGCGCAGAGGCTGCCTCTCCTTCCACCCACAGGGGCACGGTTCGATCCCCGGCCAATCACTGCGCAATTGGAGGAGCACGGGAGACGACCACTAGGCAGCTGTTCTCGGGGCTCTGCTTTTTCCTCTGCCTTTCAATTCCCAACTTCTCACCTCAACATCATTCACCTCATCATTATTATCGCTATCATCTACTTGTTGAATCGTAACACATGGGTCTCAGTAACCGTACTAGTTGAAGTGCCTCTAAACGCCAATAAACAACAAGCAAACAAACTAAAAGAATAAATAGTTTCAATGCATTAATAATATGGAATGTGATGATTTCTGTCGCATATTGATGCAAAAAACTATTCGACCGATTTCACTGAAATATTCACACTTTGTACTCATTGGTATCTGAAGTATTTAAAGAGTGGTTTGAATCAAATCGGACATGAGAGGGCGTGTTTTTGGAAAGTGAATCAACATGGTCTCTACGCCGTTCCCAACGGACCTTGCTTAGAGTGCGATCTTTGAATATTTTTTTGAACTACGCGTCTCGCTTCGACTTATAATATCGAATGTCATCGAAGTTCGCCTAGGAAGCAAGAAGTCTGAACAAAATGCTAGCGCTTCACAGTATTATTTAAATATTTAATTGTTAAAGTGTAGGGTGATATAGTAAAGTGTTAAAACGTAGTTAAAAAGTAATTAATACGTAGTTAATCTTCATCGAATAAATTGAATTTGAACTTGAATTGTATTTATTTAAAACACTGCAAAAGCGAAGCATTGCCGGGTCCGCTAGTAAATGAATGAATGACGGAAGTGTCGCAGACGGTGCGGGCGGGGGCGATCTGAGACGCAATGGCTGTGGCTCCGAGGGCGGGCGTGAGGAGGAGATGGGCGGTTTTGAGTTCGACGCGAGCGCCGGGGGAGGCGAATCGGGGAGCGGCGCCGCGCCCCTCGCCCCGGGGGCGGCCGCGTTGGCGGTGGGGGAGGACGGGACAAGATGGCGCCGGGGTGGGGGATTTGAATGCAAATAGCTGGTTAAGGAGACGCGCGCTCGCGGGCGGGTGAAATGACGGGGAAGGCATGGTGGCAGCGGAGGGCACTGGGGCCCGGTGAAGCAGAATGGCTGAAGACGAAAGGGAGAAAGGTAGCGCCTACCATATAATGAAGCACAACTGCAAGAGACGATTGAGGCTATGTTTAAAACTTAGCAACATAACTGTTTTGAATAATCTGATATTATGTAGAGTCGGTCCAGTTGATTTGAGTTTTAAATAAGCAATATTGGCGGAGGTATTCTCCGAGGTTTCCACTAGTCTTAAATCCTGACAGAAATAACGATTTTATAATTAAAAGGAAATTCCTCTTTAACTCTCCAGCAATACTAAACATAATAAAATTAATAAATTAATAACAAATGGGCGATTTTGCATGCCAAAAAGTAACGATTTTATAAAGTAACATTCTGGGTAATGAATGACATATATTTCACACATAAATCCAGTATTAAATACTGAATTTAATTTTTACTGTAGGGTTGTTGTTAATGATTGCAATGTTATTAATGAGAGCAAATATATTGTAATAAATAAATCGCTAATGACCTTAATACAAAGTAGCCTACAAATAAATGTAAAAAATACTTAATACTCGTAAATGAATATTAGTGTTTTAATTTCTATTCAGTGTTAATCATCGATTTGTCAGGAAAATCCAGTATTACTTCTTATTCAGCTAGAACTTTATAACATATTTGACAGTGGAAGGTTTCCGGTGTAAAGTTGGGCACGATGTTGATAACACTCCAAATTAAGAAATTATTTTTTGGGGTGTATGAGAGCATTTCAAAATATACCTACTAAATAAAATAATTTACTCTGATATATTTGAAAATTTGACTTTTTCCTTTTCTGTTAAAGATTTTCTAAACAATTTATTATATTAATAATCAAGGTAAAGCTGAATAGAGATAACGCAAGGAAATTATGTGACATATTGTATAATTTTGAATTTTTTTCTACATACGTTCCTTTTCCGTAAATATTATAATCCTCTCCAGAGACAGATATACCATCAGTGGCATTTATTCACATGTTATATGTGATGATTTAAGGAAAAAAATAAAAAGGAAAAAAAATAAAACGATTTTCCTTTCCTCGGTTTATGACCTTCATTTTTAAACGAAATGCATGCCACGAGAGGCATTGAACATGAGAAAGAGTAGAGGGACGAGGGGAAAGCGAAGTGCGTTGAAACCACGCTTAGCTCGTGTTCGCGTATTTGTTTTCCAGACG